>JASKMD010000029.1:5630932-6090986 GCA_030144725.1 Haematococcus lacustris | reverse complement strand
TGCTCCGTCAGCTGCCATGTGTGCTGTCAACTGCCGTTTGAGCCTTCAGCCAGCTGCCTACACAGGCTGATGAGGTGCCTTGGTTGTGTTTATGGTGGCCGCAGGTGGCCAACCGATGGGACGCATTGCTGCCCGACCCTCGCCGCCAAAAGCTCGCCAGCCCCAAGCACAGCTTCGCGCAGATCGTGCACACCGACGGAGTCGCCCTCAGCGTGATGTTCCTGCGGCCCAAGCCTGCCGCGCCACCCGCAGAGCCGCCGCGGATGGGCAAGCACATGGGCGCAGTCAACCCGCTGGCCCACCTCGACGCGGAGTGGCTGGGCGTGGACCCCGGCAAAACAAGCATGGCAACAGTGGCGCACGAGGAGCGCAGCGCTGCCGGCACAGTGGTGTCCGTGTGGCAGAGATCTCTAACCGCCGGGCAGTACTACCGCGACAGCGGCTACAAGCCAAGCTCGCTGGCCTCGTACCGGCGTTTCGCCGACACAGTCCTGGCGACGTACGACGCCATGTGGGCAAAGGTCTCCAAGCCGCGCTGGGCCAACGCCAAGTTCAGGCTGTACTGTGGCAAGCAGCGCGTGGTGGCAAGGTTCTGGTCCAAGGTTCTGGTCCAAAGCCAGGCCAGCCAAGCCAGGAGTGGGTGTACTTGCGTGACAAGGCCCTGCTGCGTAAGTGGTGGCGCAAGTGGCGGCGATAGCCAGCTACTGCAAGACAATCCCAAAACCAAGATACCAAACCCCTCACAAAGGGGATGTATGTGAGTAAGAGCTATAGAGTAGGGTAGAGCTCTTGCTAGTAGTAGCCTGGAGGCACACACACCAGAAGGCTGAGCTGGAGTGGACATTAGGCACACTGTCAGTAGCCGTTACAATAATGATCTCGCAGCCTGTGTTTGATTACAACTCATGCTTTATTTTGGTGTTGCATGAGGGCTGTAGGGTTTAAAATTGTCTCTTGCATGGTCTTTGTCGGGTAGCGTCTTCTTGAGGATGTCTCATACGCTGCCTAGCATATGGATCGTCGGTGTGGCATCGTCGGGGCGCCATTCCCTGGCGAGCCAGCTGTTTCCGACGAATGAGAGCGATCAATGTGACTCTGATGGACAGATAGCAGATCTGGGCACACGCGTCACCATCGACAACAAATACTATACTGCAACAGTCGTACTGCGAGTGACAGCCAGCGACTGCGAGCTGCATGGCAGAATTGCACCTGACGATGCTATCATCCTGGTCGTCAGTGCAACACACCCTGACTCCTTGCCTCCTGCGACCTCCTGGGGCGAGCGACACAGCAGCAGTGATGCCGGAGTGTGCCTCATGGTGGCAAGCCACGCTGACAAGCTCTTGACAAACTCCCAGCGCACTTCCTGCAGCAGCGTGGAGGCGCAGCGCCCCTCACACCTTGATGCAGCGATGCTATGGTGCTCTGAGCATGGCTATGAGTATGTAGAGTGCTGCTTGACAGATGCGGCAGTGGATGCTCAGCTCCAGCTGGACGGTGAGCCTCAGGGGGTGGCCAGGGTGAGGGAAGCTCTGCAGGCGCACATGTGGCCAGGCCTGACCCGCAAGCCCCCTGGGCCGCAGCAGCCAGCTATGCAAGCACGGCCAGCAGGCCAAGGGGTGGTGGCAGCAAGAGGTTTGCAGCCTGCGCAGGCGGAGGGTGCAGCTGAGTCAGCAGGTGGTGGCATGTTGCACAGCCAGGAGCCCAGCTCAGTGGCAGAGCAAGTAGCAGGCCCCCCCTGCGCACCAGCACCAGCAGGTCCAGGGAGTGGTCCCCAGGGCCCGGGTCAGGTCCAGGAACAGGCTGCTGCTGCAACACAGCAAGGGCACGGAGATGGGAGCTGTGGCTTGCCAGAAGACGAGGATGCCTTTGAGCAGCTGTTCAAGGACCTGGCTGGTGAGTCAGGTTGGGAAGGCAGAGGGCAGCAAGTAGTCCGTCATTTTGCTATGCACTTGCTGCATGAATGGCGCATGTCTGCTATCCCATGACATTTGCCGCACAGGTTGCTGTAGCTAGTGCTGAGAGGGCCCTCCACTGGCCAGGGCGCTGCCTGTGCTGTATGTGGCACCAACAGCAAATGCTTTGTCATCATGGGAGCAGTGGCACCATGCCCGGGTGAGGCACAGTCACGGAGCTGCCAGGGCCTGGCTCTGCTGGTGTGCTGGCCGCAGGCGCTAAGGCCTCACTGTCGCAATTGTCTGACAAGGAGAGGCGCGAGCAGGCTGCAGAGCTGGCCCTGCGCATGGCAGCGCTGCTGGGGGAAGGCAGCGGGGAGGACAGCGAGGATGCGGGCTGAGTTACACATTACACGGGAGGACTGTGAGGTGGAGCTGGACAAACTCAGTGCCACCAGGCCTGCAGACTGAGAGCTCCCAGCAGGGCAGGTGGAACCCAGCCTGGTGCGCCCAGCCTGGAGCCATGAGCGTGGCCAGCCAGTGCGGGGCCTGGTGTGGTGCCCTGTAGTGGCCCCCCGCAAGCCCCCACAGGCCCCACGCAGCAGCCAGGCAGCCACACAGCCAGCAGCCTCAGAGCCAGGGCCCAGCACTCCCCCTCCAGCCAAGCGCAGCAAGCCGGCAGCTGAGCCCACCAAGGGCAAGGGCAAGGCTGCCAAAGCCAAGCCAGCACCGCAGCCAGGCAGGTGGCTGGACAGGGACTGCAATGCGGCATTGAACATGCAGCGCATTGGGGAGAGCAGGTGGCGCCTGCTGGAGCTGTGCTGGTGGCCAGACCAGGGAGCTCTGCCAGCCAAAGGCAAGGAGTACCCTGGCCTGGGCTACAAGCGGCTGCAAGACAAGCCACCCAAGGCCCAGCAGCAGCAGCAGCAGCAGCAGCAGCCTGCTGTGGCACAGTAATGTGTGCCCCCTTCGTTGAGCCGTCATCAGCTTACGATTAGTGCATGCAGGTCATGCCAACTCTACATCATAGCCCTCGGGTCAGGCAATAGTGTAGGTGGTAGGCGGCTCATGTGCCATGTGCACTGGGTTTACTCCACACAGCCCAATGACACTGTTTGGGTCGGATCTAGTTAGTGGCTGCTAGTGGCTGCTGGTAGGTACTTCTGATCCGGCTCAACTGGAGGCCCTAGTGAGGGACAAGGGGGCTGGGGACAAGGGGACAAGGGCGAGCCAATGCCTCGGGTGTCCCAGTCTCAGTGGTGTGCCTGCTGCATGCAGACGTCCCTGAGTGAACACGCGGGTGCATCAGTCACGATGTTACCATCGTTGCTCTTGAGGTCACTCACGGCCCCATCATTCACCAACATGTTATCATTGGAGTGACCTCGTGCCTGCATTGCGAACTCTAGCGTATTCAGCAGGGCAAGCCACCAACCTAGTGATATACTGACACTGACGCTGAATAGAAATGGAGAGCGTGGTCATAGATCATACTCTTGCAGTGATCTCAACCTACCTATACGTTGACATACGCAACCTACCTACGTCTTGACCTGCCTACCTATGTCATAGCAGCATTGTGTCATAGCAGCATTGTGTCCCCAGTCTCACACCTGACATGCACTGCACATGGCACGTGGCCCATGGGGCCTTCAGCACCTTCAACCACCGAGGTCCAGGCCACACTGCCCCAATCCAGGGCTGTGTACAAGCCAGTGGGCGCAGGAACCACAGCTGTGTGCCTACCACGCCAAGGAGGCATATACATCGCTCCAGCTGACTCTAGACCTGGTTGGCTCCATAATGCTGCCAAGTCGGACTGACCCTGGCAGCAATCCAGCCTAGGGCAGCGGCTTAACCCTTGCAACCCTGGACCACATTGAGACCTAAGTGTGACCCTGGCCCATCACACCTGCGTTTGTGTGAAAAACGGATCATGGCTGGCACCCCCCTCCTCTCTCTCAACTGGCTCTTCTGCTGCCGCCTGCACCGTTTCAGGGCTGCACGCATCCTGTATAGCCTCCCTGCCACCACCACCAGCACAGCTGCCATGTTTAGGCTCCATGTCAGCGATGTCCCCACCTCCTCCACTGTGGCTGAACACCGCAGGCTGTGAGGTGTGAGATGGGAGGCTGGCGTGGCAGGCAGCTGTTGTTGCGTCCTTGTCCGGGCAAGCAGGGCTGGAGCCAGAGTGGGCCCTGGCTGCTGGGGGGAGCCCTGGGATGGCTAGCAGACCCTCAGCTGGCTGTAGGGGGCGCTGGGTGTCAGGCTGCTCAGCGCCTGGCTGCTGGTCAGGTGCAGGATGGCTGCTTGCACCCACTGGCGCCACCCTCTGCCCCGTAGCGGCCCCCTGTTGCACCGCCTGCACTCTCTTAGCAGCACCTCCTGGGCTGCTGCTGGCTCTGCCCTGGCCCCACCCTGCTGGCCTAGCAGCCGTGGCAACAGCAGGCGACGCAGCGGCCAGGGCTGCTGACCTACCCACTTCCTTGGGCTTGGCAGCCATGGCTTTGGCTGTGGGAGTGAAGAAGGACGTGAGCTGCTGCATGCCTGCCTGCTCGCCAGCGGAGCTTGCTGCTGCAGGAAGCAGCCCACAGGGCAGGGCAGGGTGATGCGCGTGCTGGGTTACATGGTGCCCTGATTTGGATGCCAAGCTCGGCTGCTGGGTGGTGGAGGCAGGGGCAGGGATGATGGGCCCTGCCTTGGCCGGCGTGATGGAGCTGAGTTTCCAGCCAGGGAAGCCTCCTGCTGACAGCGCTCGCGGCTGGGACAGTGCAGGGAGGCATTGGGATGCAACGGGCGCTGGCAGGGGCGGGCGCGGCATCCACCTGAACATACCAGCAGTGGCCAGCACACCATTTCAGGGTGACGGTCACACATGTTGTGGGTGAGCAAGCTAGTGGGTGTGGCTGCTTAGTGCCCCAGGGATCTCAATCTCATGCATTGATTGGCGCCGCAGTGATTGCTGTGGTGAAACCAAGGCCATGGCCTGCACCAGTGACCCTGTCGTAAGTCGTGGTTGGGGTGCACTCAGTGAAGCGGCGCAGCAGCCTATGCCGGCAGCAGTGGGCAGGTAGCAGGCCAGGCAGCACTCACAGCCTCTGCCATAACGTGAAAGGGCGACGGGATCGACACTCCTCCTCACACTATAGCTGACCTGCCTGGCACATCCACTGCCTGGCCCTCCACTGCTACCACTGCATCCTTGACGGCTGCAAACCCTGTCCCCAATCCCACCCCGGATCCCCTGCTCAAGCTGCATGGCTGCAGGCTTGGGCTACAGTTCGTATCCTAGTCTGCACCATGGAGTTGATCAGCTGCAGGCGTGAGCCAGATAGCGCTGCAGGGACTGCCTGCATCATGGAAGGGCAGCCCCGCATGATGGAAGGACAGCCCCGCAGTATAAAAGGGCAGCGAAGCTACTGGCGTTGGCTGCGGTTCTGACAGCAGCAGGAAGGCAGGCAGGGGCACCCCCAGCCACTGCATCTGAAGGCCCAGGGAAGCACAGCTCCACAGGAGGCTATCAATGGCAGCCCTACAACCGTGTGGCTGGTGGTCAGGAGCCTGTTTGGCACAAACGGCTCAACCCTCGACCTCCCTGGCCCTCATATGCATGGGCCGACAGGTCATGCAGGGAGCTGCAGCTGTAATCAGACCCTGGCCTGCCCTAAGCTGGGACATCATTATCTACGATGTAAGAATGCGCCACCCGCCCTCCACCCTCCTCCTTCCACCCCAGGAGCCTGGCAGCTGGGGGCTGCATGGGATACAGTCAGTGAGTCAAGGGTGGAGCCGGAGTCTCATTCGGCAGATGCTAGCACTCCAGCTGCCCACTGATGGCGGTGGCAGCATCAGCGGCAGCAGGCAGGCAGCGCAGCCTCAGGGTGGCGCAACCCGCGCAGGGCCGGGTGACGCCACAGGTGACGTCATTGAACAGGACACTGTGCTGCATGCAATGCAACCCAGCAACTCAGCAACTGGCGAGGCGAGCAGCCCAACCAGCCCAACCTTCCCTGGTGGCCAACCCGCGCCATGTTTGGTTACGCTGGCCATGAGGACGTAGTGTGAGAGGAGTATCCTGGATGCAAGGGGGCGTGGCATGTGGGCGCCAAGTCATCGCGCCACTGGCCATCCTCCTCACCCTTGAACCCGGGGTGCTTGAACCCCTTGGTAGGTGTGGCAGCGGTTCGGGATGGTTGGCAGGCAAACAGTCATTGCAGTAGGTGCTGCTCCAGCACCTGGGGCTGGGTGCCGCTGGTTGTGCCCCGAAAGCAGCACATAGGGTGTGTATTGGGAGGTGGTGGAGGCCGGCCCTGCCACCCCAACCCCGCACACCCTGCTGCCTTAGGGCTGACCCAGCTGCTGGCACATGGCGGATCCACAGTGGGCATGTCGTGCATGCACAGCTAGGTGGTGCTGGGGCAAACCCAGGTGGTGCTGGGGCCAATGCCGGCCTGAGTGTCACCGGGTCAGCATCAGCATCAGCTGGGTCATCTCAGCTTCACGAAGTCCTCAATCCTGGGAAGAGCAGCTGTGAAGAGCACACTCAAGCCACCAGGGCTGTCCACCAGGGGGGTGGGAGGCTCCAGGCGACACATGTGAGGCTCTGGCTGTTGCACCCAGCCAGCAGCCACTGCGGGTCACTAACGGCTGACGGCTTAAGCGGTGTAAGCCACATCGCGAACTGCAGGTCACGGACCGGTGCAGGGCCCCTTGTGACCCACCTGGGGCGCCTTAGGCGCCTTAAGGCCAGAATCCCCCTGCCACGCGCCCAGGCAGCCCTTCCGTCAATCAATCCATCAGAAAGTCAAAACCATCAGAGCCCTGACCCGGCACACCCCTGCCAGCCAGGCTTTCCAAAGCTGCCAAGACTGATCAGGTTGCCCAGCTCACCAAAGGCCAGGGCAAGGCCGCCAAGCGCACCCAGCACCTGCCACCTGGCCACTGGCTCAGCCCTTGCACGGGGCAGGTGGCTGAACCGGGATGACCACCCCCAATACCCACCCACCGCACAGCAGCCAAGCAGGCGGCTTCACCGGGATGGCTCCCCAGCGCTCATCACGCAGCGCATCAGGGACAGTGACTAGCGTTGCCTGAAGCTGTGCTGGTGGCATGGGCAGCTAGCTCTGTATGCTATGGCCTCAGCCTGGGCCGCAAGTGGCTATGGGACCGTGGCTATGAGGGCGGCAGCGGCAGCAGCAGCGGCAGCGGCAGCGGCAGCGGCAGCGGCAGCGGCAGCAGCAGCAGCAGCAGCAGCAGCAGCAGCAGCAGCAGCAGCAGCAGCAGCAGCAGCAGCAGCAGCAGCAGCAGCATAGCAGTAGCAGCAGACTAGCAGCAGACTATTCGCCTACTAGCGGCAGCAGGCTTCAGCACAGTGACGTGTGTCAGGCTGGGTTAATGTTTATTTTCACACAACCGTGTATTTTTCACGGGAAACCCAAGTTGCTTGAAAAGGCCACCGCCCGTCGCACTGCGCATCGCGTGATGGCAAAGAAGAGGCACAAGAAGGACCCGGGAAAGAAACAGAAAGGTGCGTGACCCTAGCCGACTGTGGGCTACAGTGGGCTACGCGCTGTGTGATAACCCGTCGCTCCTGTTGGTTCCATTGCAGCGTCTCGTTCCTCTCAAGGCAAGCAACGCCAGGAGCGACGGGATGGCTGGACCACGCGTAGACGTCAGGTGGCGCCCCCGCCTTATGTGTCCCCGCACTGTTTGTGTTGACCCCGCTTTGTGTCTTGGCCTGTCAAAATGGCAACTTTATTTGGCTGCAGGTCATCAAGGTCCCCGAGGGCGCAGTGCTGCGCGGCTGCAATAAGACGAGGCGCAAGCTGCGGGAGCACCTCCGGCTGCGGGCTGAAATCCACTCCCAGCTCCGCGTCATCGCATCATTGCTTGTCTTGCGCATTATTCTGACGTGCCTGGTGGGCTACCCTACCCCGGGCTTCCCCAGCGCCCCTCAGCCTCCAGCCGTGCAGCCCCCCCAACCCCCTGATGCTCCCCCCCTACCCCCCCTACCCCCACGGGCCCCTGCCCAGCCTGCCCCTGCCCAGCGTGCCAACATGGAGTTCAACACTGACTCTGACTCCGAGTCAGATTGTGACTCTGAGCCAGAGCCACAGTCTGACTCGGAGTCAGATTCAGAACCTGAGGTGGTGGGTGTGGCATGAGGTGAACGAGTAGTTGATTGTGCCATGCCTAACCTGGTGTCACCATGTCAGCCACCATGTGTGTGCCTTGTGTGCATGGCTGCAGTTGGAGGAGGACATGGCGGAGCTGTCCATGAAGCGCCACAATCATGCCAAGCAGCTGGTGGTGTTCTTTGGTGCAGCTACCATTGGCACTGGGGGTGGGTGGGGTGCTGATGCGGTGCTGCGAGCCTGGTGTGCAGGCCCAGGGGCGCAGGCCAGCGGCGAGGCAGGGTGGTGCTTGTGGATGAGCACCGCACCACCCGGGTCAGCTCAGCAGTGAATGGCAAGCAGCCCTGTGAGGTGGAGCTGGACAAACTCAGTGCCACAAGACCCGCAGGCTGGAAGCCCCCAGCAGGGCAGGTGGAACCCCGCCTGGTGCGCCCAGCCTGGAGCCAGGAGCGTGGCCAGCCAGGAGATCCGGCTCAACTGGAGGCCCTAGTGAGGGACAAGGGGGCTGGGTTTATGCATGTCCATCATGCTTGACTGGCTAGGAGCCCTCTCGGGGTGTCAGGCATCAGCTCCAGGCGCTGGCGCCCCACAGCTCCAGCTCACTGTGGACGTGGTGGATGATGCGGCTGAGGTGTGTGGTGCTGGCACCTACCTTTGGTGGTGCAGGCCAGCTTGGCTTGGGACCACGTGCAGTGCCCTGCTGCTGAACACTTCGCGCACCACCTTGACGCTTGCCATGGGGTCGTCCACCACCCGCCTCATGTCGCCAAGCGGGCCAGGCCCTGGCAGGGGCTTGCTGGCGCAGTCAGCCACGTAGCAGGGCTTCCATCCCGACGCGGCAGCCTTGTGCGCGGCCGGGGCTGTGGAGGGGCGTGCAGGCAGGGGCTGCGGGCAATGGTGGTGGGGAAAGCGCAGGGAGGGTGGTTTGACTGCGACCATTGTTCCACTCTGTTGCAGTTTTTGGTTTAGACAAGCTGCCTGCCCTCATGGAAACTGACAGGGCTGTTCCCTTTGCTCGATCGATCAGGCCGCACTGCAGCAGCTGTGGTGTTCAAGATATAGTAGGAGTCACTGGAGAAATCAGCCACTGGGGGGACAACACCATGTAATTATATGTAATGGACCTCACTTCCGCGGCGCCCCACTCCGGTTGCCGGCACTCCGCTTAGATGGCAACCTGATGCACATCCCAACACGGCCACTCCGCTTGGTTGATGTTACTGAATCCCTGATATGCCTCCGAAGAGGAAACGCAAGCGCCCCGTCTCCCCCGCGCAGAGTGCAACCGGTAAGCCGCAATGCTCAACGAAAGGCTAGGCTACCCCTGGCCCAGCCCCACGACCCCAGGCCCCCCCAGGGGGCAGGTGGCTGGACCGGGACACCAACCGGTGCCTGAACATGCAGCGCATTGGGTAGAGCATGCAGCGCCCCCTGGAGCTGTGCCAATGGCAGGACCTGGAGGCTCTGCCCCCCGTTGGCGAGGAGTACCAGCAGCGCTACAAGCTGGTCAATCACCGGCTGCCCAAGGTCAGGCAGCGACTGCACCGGGCTGCAGAGTACCGGCGGGGCATTGATGGCCGGGCCGCAACAATGCATAGGGCCTGGTAGTTTGCACAGGCTGTTAGCCTTACATAAGCTTAGCCTTACATAAGCTTAGCCTTACATAAGCTTAGCCTTACATAAGCTTAGCCTTACATAAGCTTAGCCTTACATAAGCTTAGCCTTACATAAGCTGAGCCTTACATAAGCTTAGCCTTAAGCTGTTAGTTTTGATGAGGTGCCCAGTGGTCTAGGGGGAACGTGCCATCGATGTGGGGTTGGCAGTCATCAAGGGTGCGACTGAGGATGCTACAACTTGATTGTAGTAGCTGAGTAAGATTACCCACAGTCAGACATGTTGTTCCTTGTTGAATGAGTTTTGTTTAGCTGTTCCCTTTGCACCACTGAATATATGCTGGCAAGGGCTGCAACAACGCATTAGACAGTCCCAGATGGTTTTGTCTCTGGAAATGTATGGGCAGCATGTATGGTTTAGGGCAAGAGCTAATGGCAGAAGCAATCACTGGCAGTGCTGGTCTAGGCAGGCATTGATGCAGGCCGGCATGAACACAGCCTGCCCAAGGCCTGCCGCAAGGCGGTTGAGAGGGCCTGCCGCAAGGCGGTTGAGAAGGCGGTGAGGGGCAAGGCAGGCAGAGGGGCTCGCCGGAGGGCCTATGAGAGTGCCCACCAGGCCTCACCAGTGGGTGCAAGGAGCCAGGCAGGCAGAGGGGCAGAGGGGTGGTAGTGGGTGAGGTGTTCAACCGCCAGGTCAGTTCAGCTGCGGACACACCCCACCCCTGAGGGGAGCTAGAGGAGTGCAGCCAGGTTTGCGGGCAGGAGGGCCTGGTGTGGCCACTGGGTCAGCAGTCTCAGGGGGGCGCGGGGCCTCCTGTGCCAATGCCTGGGTGCCTCCACGCCCCCCAGTCATTTAGGCCAAGCCTGGTGGCATACTGGCGCCCAGTGGTGCTATGCTCCTGGCATGGGGGGCATACTGCCCGCCCAGGGCGAAGGTGCAATCTGGCCTGGGATACAAGCGGCTGCCAGACTGCCTTCCCAAGCCCCAGGAGCTGTAGCCTGTAGCATATAAATGTAGCACCATTGATCATGTACAAGCTTGCAACACAGCATGTTTGTCGTGCCATCACGAGCATGGAGTCTCATTTGGGGGAGCCAGTCAACTGTGATAGGCCAACAATGCTGCAGGGCAAAGCGTCCTAAAACCGAAAAGGTGCTGGCAAGGGCTGCAACAACGCATTTGACAGTCCCAGATGGTCTGTCTCTGGAAATGTATGGACAGCATGTATGTTTAGGGCAAGGGCTAGGGTTGGGGCAGATGGGCGGATGGGGTGGGGCATGTTCACCTTTCTACGGCTCAACACGCCGAGCTCCCCTTGTGCCAAGCCCAGGTACGACGTGGTAAGCGCAAGCGCTTCGGTTGGCCGCACTTCGCTTTGATGATGCGAGTGTGCAGACAGCGGACGCACTCGAGGACCCTGGGATGCGGATCGCGTGTGTTGAGGGGCCCCTGGAGGACTAGGGTGGCGAGTGGAAGAAATGGCATGTCGGTACTCCCGCCTCTCACGGATTAGTGGCGTGAACGGTCGGTCCCACTCGCTGGTGGGCCAGATTGGCCCGTCCATCACGATGGCTTGGCGGACGTCGCATGTAGCCATTGGAAGACTTTAACCTCCAGCTCCAGCTTGTGCAACAGGCAAGGGGGCCGGACTTTGCCCCCACGTCTGTCACATGACAGCTCCTTTGGTATGCTACGGATTGTT
Source organism: Haematococcus lacustris (assembly GCA_030144725.1). Classification (NCBI taxonomy): domain Eukaryota; kingdom Viridiplantae; phylum Chlorophyta; class Chlorophyceae; order Chlamydomonadales; family Haematococcaceae; genus Haematococcus; species Haematococcus lacustris. The sequence continues at coordinate 6,079,637 of JASKMD010000029.1, read as the reverse complement.
TCTACTGTGACATGGCCAGCATGCCCTGCACACAATGGCCCTCGTCAACCTAGCCAACCTTGTCAACCTAGTCTAGATACAGGGGGTGCGACTAGAGAAAAATACGCGGCATGGAGGGGAGGACATTTGTTGTCAATTCATACGAAATTGCTTAGACCATTATCATGATTATGGGCCTTTCTAGACCAGGTCGTAGCTAGTGTAGCATGACAAATGGCTTAAACAGAATCGTGAGGTCTCGGACGGTCAGTAGGGCGCGACTGTTAATATTGGCCCTATTCGCGAGTTTTTTGGTATCCTCTTTTTCTCTGATTCTCTGCGGTTAGGGCGGTTGGCAGCAACCACCCGTGGCCTGCTGTGCCTGCGACTGCGGCTGCGACTGCGAGTGCGACTGCGGCTGGTCTAGAAACTCTAGGACCAATAAGAGGTTCGCGGCGGAGCTTGGCGGGCTGAAATTAAATTGTCGTCAATAACAGGCGCAGTTCTATCATTAGTGCCACTGCTCACCATTAGAACATATCGATATGAGCAAGTGAGGCGTGTCCGCGATCGCTTGCGCCGGCATGGTCTCACGCGCAAGAGTTAACGCGCCGCTTGCCAATAGACGCACGTTACTTCGCAGCTGCCGATGTGATGAACGCTAGCGAAAACGGTGCACTTTGTAGAGAGTACTTGCGTGAAGATTACCAACCCCATGTTTCGGACACCTGACTTACAAGTGCCATGCAGCCATGCCTACAGACGCGCACGCCCGTGCAGCCAGACCGTACATCATGGCACACCGTAGTTTAGCACACCGTAGTTTAGCTCCGTAGTTGAGCACACCGTAGTTTCGCACACCGTGATATAGCTCCGTATTTTACACACGTAGCTCCGTAGCTAACACGGTGCGCACACTCCTTCATTTAGGCCCCCATGGAACATTGCTGCTGTTGTTGTGCCGCTGGATCAAAGCCTACCCCCGCGAAGCCCCGTGCAGCCAGCTCCCTGAGGTCGGACATCGGGAGTATCTCAACGACCCAACCCCCGAGCAAGTTCAAGTTTACTCGGGTCGTTTTCTAGGGGCCTGAATAAATTTTGAACTTTCTCCGCGGTTGGGCGGTTGACGGCGCGAGTGACGGCTTCTAACAGCGTGTATTTGCAACGTTGAGACACTCCCCGGGCAGAAGCTGGTACACAGGAGAATCGTGTATGGTTAACACTCGCATCGGTGCAGCCAGTCGGCGGGGCGGCCAAAAAGTGCAGCGGTTGGGAAGAAAACAGAAAATAGAATACCAAAAAAGTCGCGAATAGGGCCATTAACAGCCTGATGTTTTGGACCTTTAACTACCTTAACAAAACCTTAACAAAAACCTTAACAAACCCTTGGCATTTGCGAAACAGGGCCCCGAGAATCTCTATCTGACAGAGTAGCGTTATTCTTAGGATTGGCACCCATACATACACCCAGAAATTCGGGTGTTCCCAACTGTCAGAAAATGACAGGAAACCGACCCCTGGTAGTAGGACGGCTGTAACTCTGCACTCACTGTGCCAAATAATATGCTAGATGGCTCACAATGTAGCCAACACAGCCAGCTACCTTTCACCCATCCAGAATAATCATGCAGTCAGTGGGCCGTGCACAGCAAAGCATCAAAGTTTGTGATTCAAATTTGAGCCGTTGCGGAGCATGCAGTCATCGCTTCGACCGCGCGCGTCACGTAGGCTGCTCTACACAAGCATGCGCGTCGACAGCAGCAGTCGGATCGGAGAGCGGTTGCGGAAATGTGGCACTGAGCCTGTAGTGGACATGCGCAGCATGGGCGGCTTGCATCTTTTAAACTGACTTGCATGTCTGATCTTTAGCGAACTGAGTACTTGTTCTTTTCTTACAGTGGATACTTCTGTTGTTCTCTGTGCAAGGTGCTCCGAACCTAGGCGGATGCACCGAGCACAGAAGTTCACAGTTTACGTACACCTTTTCCCTTTACACGTGGATGACTAAGAATGTGAATGGTTTTGAGTACTTAAGGCTCTGTGAGGGCAGAGACAGGTACCTTGGCTCAGAACTCTATCTGACCCCGGGTCCTGTCTCGTTCTCCCGCCCTTACAGGTAAGCCGTGCTCTGTTGGTCATCTCTGCTATGTTGTAACCTTGGCTCAGAACTCTATCTGACCCCGGGTCCTGTCTCGTTCTCCCGCCCTTACAGGCTCCCTGGTCTCAGCTCCGTTACATTGGTGCCTTCTCTCTCGGGAACCGCAGTGCTCTTCCCTCGTCTCTCCCACTCCACCGTTCCTCTCTCCCACTCCGCATTCTCACCGCTAATCCCGCGCCGCCATGAACGCGGAAGAGATCGCTCAGATGCAACGCGTATTTTCGGAGCAGCAGGCCACAATCCAGCGGCTGGAACAGCAGCTCGCGCAACTGTCCCTGCAGCAAACCACTCCGGCGGCGCCCGCGCCTGCTCCTGCTCCTGCTCCTCCTCCTACTCCCGCTCCTGCCCCACAGCAGCGTATGCCCCGTGCCAATCCACCCGCCACTTTCTCTGGAAGCCGTACCACGGACGTGGCGGCTTGGCTATTCGCAGTGGATCTCTTTTTCACAATCTCCGAGCTGACGGACGCCCAACGGATCGTCTACGTCGCCACCCTCCTCTCCGGCCATGCTCTCCTGTGGTACCGCAGCAGCGTCAGCTCTTTCACCTCCTGGACGTGCTTTGTCGCTGCCTTCGAGCGGCAGTTCGCGCCTGTCAACCGGCTGCGCCATGCAAGGGACCGCTTGGCAGCTCTCACCCAAACGAGCTCCGTGCGGCGGTACCTTGGCGAGTTCACAGCGCTCTGCCTGGAGGTCACGGACCTCTCGCCCGCCGAACAGCTCGACCGGTTCATCCGGGGCCTCAAGCCCTCAGTGCGGCGTGAGCTGGAGCTGCGCGAGCCAACCTCTTTCTCCGAAGCCTCCACCATCGCGGATCGGGTGGACGCCATCTCCTATTCCACCTCAGCCTCCCGCTCCTCCTATCGCCCTCCCTCCACTCCCCGCCCTCCCCGCCCTGAGACTGCCGCGGTGCCCATGGAGCTGGACGCCATGCTCCACACCAGCCCAAGCCGCAGCCGTGGCACTCGTCTCTCCGATGCTCAGCGTGCGGCTCTGCGGGACAGCAAGGCGTGCTTCTACTGCCGCAAGGCGGGGCACACCATGAAGGACTGCCCCATCCGCCCTCCCCGCCCAAACGTCAGCAGCGGCCCACGGAAGGGGGACCGCCGCTAGACGTCGCCTTCCGGACCCTCCCACCACCCCCTCCCACCACCCCCTCCCACCCCCTCCCACCCCCTCTCACCACCCCCTCCCAGCCCCTCTGCTTTTCCACCTCCTCTCCTTGTCCTCCCCGGTGCGCTCGTCCCCACCGCGCACCTTACTTCCTGCTCCCTGCCCCTGCGCCCTCCTACCCTGGTCTGCATTCCACCTGCCAGCCGTACACTGGTAAGGTGGACACTGCTAGCCGGCCCTCCTTGCAGGTTGTCAGATCCATGCCCTTACCCCTGCAGCATGTTAGACCTGCTGGCAGCATTCTGAAGCAGCCTTCTGTGGCTGGCTCCACGCCACCGGGACGACCTCGTAAGGTCGTGCGGTTCTCCCTGCCCCTACCTGCAGCTCTAGGTGGCAGCCCTCCTCGCCCTCCCCAGCCTGGCCGGACAGCCCGCCCAGCTGTGTTGCAGCGTGCCAATGCTGATGCACCTGCCTTCCTCCATGTCAACCCCTTTGCCGTGCTGGCTGTTCAGGACCAGCCGCCAGCCGATTCTCTCGCTCCCCGGTCCTTACCTCCTCCCCCTGCCCCTCCGTGTCCCCCTCCTGCTCCTTGTCGTTCCCACACCTCCCCGCCCACTCCCACTCCCACCCCTACCCCCACCCCTTCCCCCGCTGCTGCGCCCTCCCCCATCGTGCTCACTTCCCTGTCAGCCAGTGGCAGCAGCCCCTCCTCAGAGCTGATCATCCTCCATGGCACCTTTGCTGGTCACCCAGCCAGGTTCATGGTGGACAGCGGCGCCACCGGCAACATCGTCAGCCAGCAGTACCTCATGCGCAATGGGCTGCACTTGGCTACCACCCTCTCCCCCCGTCGCCTCCTCCTCCCAGGCCCTAAACTCACTACCCTACCCACCTACACCCTCCCACCGTGCTCCATCCGCATGGGTACCTACCGCGATCGCTTACAGCTCTCCATGGCAAACATCCCTAACCCCTCCTTTGACATCGTCCTCGGCAAGCCGTGGCTGGCAGCCAAGAACCCGTGTGTGGACTGGATCAACAACGTCGTACGCCTGGATCACGCCGGTTCCACCCACACCCTGACCCCACCCCCACCCACCCCACTCCAAGCGGATCAGCTGAACCTGCTGTCGGCGCCACGCTTCCGCCGGGCAGCGCGGCATGATGAGGTCTTCATGGCCCTGCTCACCCAGCAGCCCAACCCCTCTACCTCACCCTCTACCTCTACCTCTTCCTCCACCCCTGCCCCTGATCCACCCCCTCTCCACCCCAAGGCGGCAGCACTGGTGCATCAGTACCCCTCTGTCTTCCCCAAGGAGCTGCCTGCAGTCCAGGACATGCCCCGCCGCTCCGTGGACCACACCATCCATCTCACCGGCCCTGCCCCCTCCCCCCGTCCCATCTACCGCATGTCGCAGCCAGAGCTGGACCAGCTGAAGAAGCAGTTGGACGACCTCCTGGCCAAGGGTTTCATCCGGCCATCCACCTCCCCCTTTGCTGCCCCTGTGTTGTTTGTGCGCAAGAAGGACGGCAGCCTGCGCCTCTGTGTGGACTTCCGTGCCCTCAACCAGCAGACCCTCAAGAACCGTTACCCCCTCCCCCGCATCGATGATCTGCTGGACCAGCTGTCAGGTGCCCAGGTCTTTTCCAAGATCGACCTCCGGTCTGGGTATCACCAGATCAGGGTGGCTGAGGACGACATCCCCAAGACCGCCTTCCGCACCCGGTACGGGCACTATGAATTTACTGTCCTCCCCTTTGGCCTTTGCAATGCCCCTGCCACCTTCCAGCAGCTCATGAACGATGTCTTCAAGCCCCACCTGGATGACTTTGTGCTTGTCTACCTGGACGACATCCTTGTGTTCTCCAAGTCAGCCGCTGACCACGAGCGCCACCTCCACCTTACCCTCTCTCTCTTGCGGCAGCACCAGCTGTGCGCCAACCTGGCCAAGTGCGCATTCTGGCTGGACACCGTGGACTTCCTCGGCCACATCGTCTCCGCCGCCGGCATCCAGCCAGACCCCACCAAGGTCAAGGCTGTGCTGGACTGGCCTGCCCCACAGGACAAGCACCAGCTACGGTCGTTCCTCGGCACCGCCAACTACTACCGGCGTCTCCTACACCACCATGCCCACCGTGTTCTCCCTCTCACCGACCTGCTGCGTGATGAGCAGCCATGGCGTTGGGGCGAGGCTCAGCAGCGTGCCTTTGCCGACATCAAGGCAGCCATGGCCAGCTCCCCCGTCGTGCGTCCCCCTGACTTCTCCCTCCCCTTCACTGTCGAGACTGATGCCTCCCTCTTTGCCATTGGTGCCGTGCTTACCCAACAGGACTCCTCCGGCGCCGAGTACGTGGTGGCCTACGAGAGCCGCAAGCTCAACCCGGCTCAGGTCAACTACCCAGCCCATGAGCGTGAGCTCTTGGCTGTGCTCCATGCCCTCACCACCTGGCGCCACTACCTACTAGGTCGTCCCTTCATTGTGGAGACTGACAACAGCGCCACCACCCATGTGCTGACCCAGTCCAACCTCACCGGGCGCCAGATGCGGTGGACCCAGCGCCTTGCGGAGTTTGACATCACCTTTGTGCACAAGGCTGGCAAGCACCACACCGTGCCGGACGCCCTCTCCCGTCGCCCTGATCACCAACTCACCGCCCTCTCCATCGTTGACCCTGACCCCTCCTTCTTCTCCACCTTTGACCGCCATGCGCCCGAAGACCTGGCCTACCAAGCAGCCCTGTCCCAGGCCCTCTCCCCTCCTTCACCCTCCAGCCCTACCCACCTGCAGGTCATTGAAGGCCGCCTCTACACCACCTCCACCCCCCCCCGCCTCTACATCCCCTCCTCCCCTCTCCGTGCCCAGCTGTTGCATGAAGCTCATGACGCCCACACCGCTGCCCACCTAGGGCGTGCCAAGACTCTGGAGCGGTTGCAGCGTCACTTCTATTGGCCGCAGATGCACAAGACCGTCCAGGAGTACGTGCGCACATGCGACAAGTGCCAGCGCAACAAGGCCACTAACCAGCTGCCCCCTGGCCTGCTACAGCCCCTCCCCATCCCCTCCCGCAATTGGCAGCAGGTCAGCATGGACTTCATTGGGCCCCTTCCAGCCACTCCCCGCGGCCACACCATGATCTTCACCATCGTCGACAAGCTCAGCAAGATGATCCACCTCATCCCCACCACCACCACCGCCACCGCTCACGACACCGCCCGCCTCTTCTTTGACCACATCTTCAAGCACCACGGCTTGCCGGAGGCCATCATCTCTGACCGTGACCCTAAGTTCACTTCTGACTTCTGGACCTCCCTCTTCCACCTCACCGGCACCCGGCTCCTCCTCTCCTCTGCCTACCACCCCCAGACCGACGGCCAGACAGAGCGCGCCAACCGCACTGTGGAGGACATGCTGCGGCCCTACGTCAACGACCACAAGACTGACTGGGACCAGCACCTTGCAGCCGTGGAGTTTGCCTACAACAGCTCTGAGCACGTTGGCACCGGCTTCACCCCCTTCTACCTCAACTACGGCCAACACCCCACCACACCCTCTGCCCTCTTGCTCCCCCCTCCCACCCTTGTGCCCAGCCAGGCAGCTGAGGACTTCGTCACCTCCATGCGCAACAACCTTACCGCCGCCCGCTCAGCCCTGCAGCGCTCCATTGACACCCAGAAGCTGCATGCTGACCAGCACCGCCGCCATGAGGAGTTTGAGGTCGGTGATCTGGTGCTGCTCAGCTGTGCCAACCTGAACCTGCAGACTGCTGTCAACAGCGCCAAGCTCCAGCCTCGCTTTGTGGGGCCCTTCAAGGTCCTGGCCAAGCACTCCCCGGTCTCCTACAAGCTCGACCTCCCTTCCTCCATGCGTATCCTCCCCACCTTCCACATCAGCCGCCTACGGCCCTACCTTTCCTCCTCCTCTTTCCCTGAGCGCGCCGTGGAGCTTCAGCCTTCGCCCGTGATCATCGATGGCGAGGCTTACTTCACGGTGGAAGCCATCCTGGGTCGTCGCTGGAATGACGCGCAGCACGCTTTTCAGTACCTCATCAAGTGGGCTGGCTACGACGACTCCTTCAACTCCTGGGAGTGGGGCCCAGCACTCGCGCAGCAGGACGCGGTCGCCGCCTTAATCCGGGACTACACCGCCCGCCATCATGCCCCGGTTGACGACGACCCTGCCTGCCAAGTCTGCGCCAGCCGTTCACCGCGGCCTCCGATGTTGCTTTGTGATCAATGCGACAAGGGTTTTCACATCACGTGCCTGTCACCCCCACTTCGTTCTGTGCCTCGTGGTGCCTGGCTCTGTCATCAGTGCAAGCAAGCTAAGGCTCCTAAGAAGCGCAGGTAGCATGTTTAGAGGCTAAACATCTTTTTTTCCAGGGGGGGTGAATGTAGTGGACATGCGCAGCATGGGCGGCTTGCATCTTTTAAACTGACTTGCATGTCTGATCTTTAGCGAACTGAGTACTTGTTCTTTTCTTACAGTGGATACTTCTGTTGTTCTCTGTGCAAGGTGCTCCGAACCTAGGCGGATGCACCGAGCACAGAAGTTCACAGTTTACGTACACCTTTTCCCTTTACACGTGGATGACTAAGAATGTGAATGGTTTTGAGTACTTAAGGCTCTGTGAGGGCAGAGACAGGTACCTTGGCTCAGAACTCTATCTGACCCCGGGTCCTGTCTCGTTCTCCCGCCCTTACAGGTAAGCCGTGCTCTGTTGGTCATCTCTGCTATGTTGTAACCTTGGCTCAGAACTCTATCTGACCCCGGGTCCTGTCTCGTTCTCCCGCCCTTACAGGCTCCCTGGTCTCAGCTCCGTTACAGAGCCTACCTCCTCCCCATACCTTAAGGGCAATGCCACAGCTCGACCATTCGGACTTACAGCATGCTACTTACTAGGTTAAGCTCCTTTTAGACATTGTTACACACGCTCATACTCAAACAAGGCAAAAGCTCACTTTTGTCTGTGACCCCCCAACTCCCTTAGCCGATCTCAGGGCCAGAGCCATGCAGTCAGTCACACAACTCCACAACTCCACACCATGACCGAGTTTGGACTCGGCTCCTCTGAGAGTTACACCCCCCTACATGCCATCCACCTGCGTGCAAAGTTTCATAGCTCAACTGCCACCCCACAGCCCCGTGGCCCTGATTTTGCTTGGAGAACATGATGTCACTTTGAAGATGTTAAACTGATAGAGGACCTTTTTCTGAAACAACGCCAAATTCAAAGATTATTTGAACGTTCTTATGAAGTTTGCCGGGATTGGGCAGCAGCTCAGCGACCGCCAACAGCACTACGTGCCTCGTCGAAGTGCGCTTCAGGTTCGGGGCCACCAAGGAGGCGTTGAGGCGCAGTAGCTTGCGCACACACTTTTTTAAGTTACTCGATTTATCTACGAGCAAGGGTCCTTCGGTGCCCACGTGCGGGGGTCCTCGTAGATAATCAAAGTAATTACAAGTAACTCAAAAAAGTGTGTGCGCAAGCTACTGCGCCTCAACGCCTCCTTGATGGCCCCGAATCTGAAGCGCACTTCGACGTAGCACGTAGTGCGGTTGGCGGTCGCTAAGCTGCTGCCCAACCCCGGCAAATTTCATAAGAAGGTTCAAATAATCTTTGAATTTAACGTGTTTTCAGAAAAAGGTCCAGAGGCCTGGGCTGTTTAACGTGCGGTTTGTTGTAATAAACGCGCCAAGGGGTCAAGAACAAACATTTTGTGGCCGTTTTCCTGTGGGTGCAGCGGGTGCAACACAGTGGAGGACACAGTGGAGGAGGGGGGGTGTAAGCCGGGTGATACCTTAGTGTGCGCCGACCCAGAAGGTGTATTCGGCGGAAGCGAGCGCAAAACAATGTTTCAATCACCCCGTCTAGGTGCCTTGCACGCCCGGCAGGCATCGCGTTGGGTGTTTCCCGGACATTTCATGTGTGCACAACCCGCTCACTGCGCCAGATAGATGGCGCCACAGGGATGTGGCTCACCGTCCCAAGGATACCCGTCTCGCCACTGTGATTTGTTCGCGGGCACATGTGGCAGTACGCGAGCAAAGACTCCAATGGCCTGCGCTGATGGTCAAATGACGCGCATTGCTTTGCAGAGTTCAATGTGATAAACGGTATTTAAAACGGTGCAGAATTGAGTGAGTATTTGCATGAACATTGCCAACCCCATGTTGGGAACACCTGACAGAAATACCAACCATGCTCCTGTCTCACCACCAATCTCGAAGCTGCGAAGTACGTAGAGATTGTACTAGCTACCTCCAAGCTACCACCAGCGTTCATCAGCGGCGCAAATGATGCAGACTGGCGGCCATATTTAGCGATGGGCCGACGCAGTCAGCGTAGTAAAAATAGATAGGATAGGAAATAGGGCGGTTCCCCCCCTAATCTAATAATAGTATTAGAAATAATAGCCAGCCAACCATATTAGCTCATATTAGCTCCCGATACTTGTCGCGCCTTCGTTCGCTTTCTAGCGCGTTAGCTGCGCCTGGGTGGCGCTGCGACCCTGCGCACCTGGTTGATGATGCGCCGTCGATGGCCGCCTCCTGGACTCATGGGGCCCCGACATGGGTCATGCAAGTCTCTCAACGCTCTCTCAATACTGCGTCGTTTTCAATAGCGTTTACCACATTGGCAGCTGCAATCTAGTCCGGGTTATCTGACCATCAGCGCAAGCCATTGCAGTCTTTGCTCCCCCATGGGCTGCCCCATGTGACCGCGAACAAATCACAGGTCGGATACCCGGCAAGAAGCTCAAGCGGCTCAGCGTGTACGACATTAGGAGTGAGCTGGTTGTGCAGTTGGGAGTGGCTTAGTGCCGTAGTGACCGGGCAACCCTTTTGCGTTGTTAATATAGAATGTTCATGTAGGTTTTATCAATTGTCAGCAGCTCACGTGGCTTCTTCCAGCTGGCAATCTTGCGGTAACAAGTTCTTACTGTTACACGGAAGGCTATCTCTTAACAGACACCAAAGATGCCGTGAATATTGCATCCGGCAGGTGTTGAACACTGTACCTCTCGGTTAACAACGCCCCCGGGCCGCTGCTTGAGCTAATATGAGTAAGGAGCGGTTCTGGCTCGACTAATGAGAAAACTAATCTCATTAGATTAGTCCCGGTCGTATTAGTTATTAGGTCGTCTATTAGTCGGCGTTGATTCCACATAAAACGGTTTGATCGTATCCGTGCGACCCCAGCGCACTGGTCGCATCCACAAGCGCGTCACATTTTCATTGGCCAATCCGGCTAGCCGGCTGGTCGGCCGCGGCTAGCAAGCGACATTGCGATGTTGTTACAATGGTACAATAAGAAACAGCTCCCGCCGTCTGTGGTGATGAAAAAAGCGGAGGCTAGCAAGTTCAAGGACACTTGGGAGTTCCAGTACGGTTCGGATGGATTGGTATACGCCCATTGCAAGGCTTGCCCGCGGGAAGACGGCAATGGACGTGATGTCTCGAACTTGAGCCAAACAAGCAGGCAACATGTCTGCAAATCCCAAAGCGGAGGCGCTTCCAACAAGCGGCGGGTTGAAGAGAACAACTATGGCCCAGTACTGCCAAGTGAGCGCGGGTCGCCAGTGCCAGAGGCTCTGCAACGTGCAGTACGTCGTAGGTTCGGGCTGTTTCTCACTACTTCGCGGACTCCCTTCCGCGCGGTTGACAATGAGCATCTACAAGCAATTTTTCACTGCCCGAGAGGACTACCTTCTGTTCAGTGAGGCAGCTACACGCTTGTTGTCCATGCACATCACAACAGCGGCGGCGGAGCGCAATTGGTCAGCCTGGGGTGACACCTTTGAGGCGGGACGGGCACAGCTCGGGATCAAGAAGGCGGAGATGATGGTGTATATCCATGCAAATATCCCAAAGGGCGCATCTGCAATGCCCTCTGAGCTTGTGGCCCATGGCATCACCGCGTAAGCCACCACCCTTCCAATAGTACCATCTGATAATCGGCCAACACCTCACCCACATACAGAGCACATGTCTTTTTGTGTGTGGCACGAATGAGCTTGTCAATGGCACATGCACGGGGACGGACACGAGCAGCTGAGTATACTTCGATGTATGTAGGTGGCAAGCTATTTTTATAGAACATAGAAGTAGGTTGCGGCCCTCGGGAATCGAACCCCGGTGGGAACCTTGTCCAGCCACGACTAATATTAGACTAATGAGGCGACCTAATGAGACACATTTGACTAATATTAGATCTCATGAGAACTAATGAGAAAAACCGCACCCTAAATATGATACCACTGCGGCTCATATCAGCTAATATGAGCGCTAATAATAGCGCGGCTCATATCAGCTAATATGAGCGCTAATAATAGCGAAAACGCCACTTTTGGCTCGGAACTAATATTAGCGGACACGCCCTAATAGGAAAGCAGAGGAAAACAGAGGAAAGCAGAGGAAAGCATAGTGGAGCAAAGGAAAGCATAGGAAGCTCTCGTCGTTCATCAGCCCTCTCGATAATGTCGTCGAAGGAGAGACCAGAAAAAACAGTTCCTTCGGACATGCTGCCTGACTAGATTTGGTGGAGGAGGAGGGCCAGTGCAACGCTTCAGCATGCTACGAGCGAGCTGCGGCAGCCCGATGCGCGATGCGAGCCACCCGGTTACCGAACATAACCGCCGGCCCCCGCGCTAGCGCTGTTGTAGACCGTACCTACTGGCAGCCGCTTTAAAAAGAACGCCGCAGCCATTTACAGTAACCTTGCCACCTGGACACTTGGCAAGGGTTGGTGGGCGTCCAGGCCGTGCAGGCCCTTTGATGCAGTAGGCATATCAGGAAGGCTCGCTGATCTAGGCTGTGTAAGCGCGGCATCAAATGGCTCTCGGTACATTTCGCCAAAAAGACCTTGTGGGACCTGACGGACGGCAGGTAGACCGCAGACTGGTAGACCGCAAGATTTTGGACTAGCATGAGGGGCTGTTGTCGGATTGTTGTCCGGGCCAACACCTAGTTCCCTGATCTCATTTTCTTTCAAGGGTTTGAACAACCCACCGATGCTCCAGATAACTGGATAATGTCATCGAAGGAGAGACACCGGAGACCCCGGTACCCATACCAGCCCCTTTGTCCCTCACTAGGGCCTCCATTTGAGCCGGATCAGAAGTACCCACTAGCAGCCACTAGCAGCCACTAGCAGCCTCGAACTAGATCCGACTCAAACAGTGTTATTGGGCTGTGTGGAGTAAACCCAGGACGACCCCCTGGCCAGCGTGAAGGTGGTGCGCGAATATCCTGCAGCTTGGCCAGCAGCACCTGGTTGCTGGGGTCCTCCAAGGCTGGCATGAGCATGGGGTGGCGGTGCCGAACAAAGCGCCGCTGCAGCTGGTTGTAGACTGTCTTGAAGTTTGGGTTGGCAAAGAACATGCAGAAGTCCTTGAGCTGCCTCAGCATGACAGGGTCCTCGCAGTCAAGGGGCAAAGGAGGGCCAGTGGGTGCTGCAGGTGCAAGGGCTGCCAGGCGGGCGCTGCAGCGCCTTGGGGGGGGCTGCGTGACTGGCTCAGGTTCGGACTCTGACTCCGAGTCAGATTGTGGCTCTGGCTCAGAGTCACAATCTGACTCGGAGTCAGAGTCGATGTCAAACTCCATGCTGGCAGGCTGGGCTGGGGCAGGCTGGGCAGGGGCCCGTGGGGGTAGGGGGGGTAGGGGGGGAGCATCAGGGGGTTGGGGGGGCTGCACGGCTGGAGGCTGAGGTGCGCTGGGGAAGCCCGGGGTAGGGTAGCCCACCAGGCACGTCAGAATAATGCGCAAGACAAGCAATGATGCGATGACGCGGAGCTGGGAGTGGATTTCAGCCCGGCAGCCGGAGGGTAAGCAGCACTGCGCCCTCAGGGACCTTAATGACCTGCAGCCAAATAAAGTTGCCATTTTGACAGGCCAAGACACAAGGCGGAGACACAAACAGTGCGGGGACATATAAGGCGGGGGCGCCACGCGTGGTCCAGCCATCCCGACGCTCCTGTCGTTGCTTGCCTTGAGAGGAACGAGACGCTGCAATGGAACCAACAGGAGCGACGGGTTATCACACAGCGCGTAGCCCACAGTAGCCAACAGTCGGCTAGGGTCACGCACCTTTCTGTTTCTTTCCCGGGTCCTTCTTGTGCTTCTTCTTAGCCATCACGCGATGCGCAGTGCGACGGGCGGTGGCCTTTTCAAGCAACTTAGGTGGTCACCCCCGCCATGGCCCCGCAAATGTGAGACGGTCTGGGGCGCGAATCTCCGTGAACTTTGCAGCAAAGTTTTGACGCAGACGGGTGTAACAGGTGTATGCGGCACCCACCGTCCGCAAAACACTAACTCAGATCGGCGCCCGCCCAAACCTGTATCCCGTGAAAAAATACACGGTTGTGTGAAAATGCACAAGTGCAAGGGAAAGAGAACAGTCCAGTCAGTTACCTTCGAGGATAAGTACCCATACCAGCCTGACACCTAGACTATGCCCTCAACCATGTTACTCCACTCGACCCATGCAGGTGGCTGCACCCGGTGCGCAGGAAGGCGAAGCAGTCCCGCTTAACGAGCTGACGTGCTCAAACAAGCAAATGCATCAGGTTCTACAACCGAGGCATGCCAGCCGCGCTCACCATCCGGCGCTGTGCAGCCGGGCCGGAGCCGCGCCCAAGGGAGCTCATTAACCCGCCCCGACATGCTTAAACCCAGGCAGTGAAGGCCAAGAGTGAATGCGCGTGCGCGACAAGGGCCTGTTTCGAAAGTGGCACGGCGGCATCAACGGCAGCAATAGCATGTGCATCATCCCCTGAATCAAGCAACCTATCTATTGACCCGTGACAAAGGGGATGTGTGCGTGCGCGAGCATGCATAGGGTAGGGCTCGAGCACTCCTTGGGAGGCTAGGGACACAGTATCAACAGTCGGCTCGGTGAAGAGGTGTAGGGGCTCCCCAGGCTACGAATACAGACATTTCTACCAACCCAGCCAACAATGAAAGTTGCCTTATTGCACCCTGACCTTGGCCTGGGCGGGGCGGAGCGCCTAGTCGTGGACGCCGCGGTCGAGCTAGTGCATCATGGTCACAGCGTCGACATGTTCACCGCGTTCTACGACCGACGGCGATGCTTTGAGGAGACTCAATCGGGCATCTTCAATGTTATTGTTGCGGGCAGCTGGTTTCCCAGACACATCCTGGGGCGGTGCCTGGCATTGTGTGCATACATCCGCTGCATCCTGGTGGCCCTCCACATTGCATGGGGGCACAAGGTGCGAGCCTGTGTTTATCGTGGGTTTGTGTTAATGACACCAAGCTCACTTGCAGCCTTGCACTATGGAGCAGGTCCAGTACGACGTCATCATTGTCGACCAGGTCTCCGCAGTCATCCCCGTGTTGAAGCTGTTGACCAGCAGTCGCATATTGTTCTACTGCCACTTCCCCGACATGCTGCTCGCTGAGCGTCGGTCTGCCATCAAGAGGTTGTACAGGTGCGGGCACCCTGCGCGCTGCACCATGCCTCGCTCTGCAGCAGCCACTGGTGCTGTGCCGTGCTGTGCTGCGCTCCAGGGCTCCTCTGGACTGGGTGGAGCAGCACACCACTGGCCAGGCTGACCTCGTGCTTGTGAACAGCAGGTTCACAGCAGGCATCTTTGCCAGCACCTTTCAGCGGCTAGCTAAGCGAAAGCTTGAGCCACAGGTGGGAAGGAACCACCTCCCACCTTCAACCAGGATCCTCAATTGCTGTTCCTCCCCACACCTCACTCCTCTTCTGCTGTAAGGCTTGATCTAGCGGAGCATGGTCCGTCCAGGTCCCTGCCCCTCCAATACCTGGCTGCTCAGCCGACTGGTGCCTGGCCCCAGGTGCTGTACCCTGCAGTGGCAGTTCCAGCTGCCAGCACGCTGCTGGCTGCACAAGCGGGCTGGAGGGAGGTGCTGGGGGCTGAGCTGGCTGGCTGGGCCCAGGGGGGCCCCCTGCTGCTGTCCATAAACAGGTAACAAGGGGTGCTGGCCCAGCACTGCCTCACACTCCCTCGGGGTGCCAAGTGTGACGGCCATGCCACTCAGGGGTGTGGCTGATGGGAAGCAATGCCACGTTAACCATCTTCATCGTCATGCACAGCTACCCAGCATAAGCTGCGGGGGCCCTCCGCTGTGCTGTGTCCTGAGCTCTGACAGGCGCTGGGCCCTGTGCCGCAGCCTCCTGACCTCCTGGCCAGCAGCACCTGCAGCAGCAGGGAAGCAGGTGTGTCACATCTGGAGCCACAGGTCTGGCCCTAGGCCCAGGGAGTGGCCGCACCCCTTCGCCAGCACCCGCTGGGCGCTGGGTGCTGAGTTGTTCAACGGGTTATGGTTTGGTAGGTTTGTAGGAGTTGAAGGGTTTGGTAAACCCTGCTAACCCTAGCCCCTGAGGTGTCCAACCTGTTGTGACCGAGTGCATGCACCTCCCACACCCCTGATATGGCATGGCGGCTGGCTGGCAGGTGCAGTGTCCTTACCATCAGGATGAGCTTACACGCACACATCATGTCACCCCTAGCAGCTTAGGTTTGTGTGAGTCGGGTGGGTGCGGCTGGGCTTGGGCCTGCAGGGGTGAGCTGTGGAGCTATGCAGCAGGAGGTGAGTCCCGCTGCTGCATTGGAGTTAATGCAGGTTTGAGCGCAAGAAGGGCATCGACTTGGCCGTCCTGGCGCTCAAGGAGCTGCATGCAGGAGGGTCAGACAGCAGCAGCAGCAGCAGCAGTGCCACAGACGCAGCCACTGCTGCATCCCTAGGGGTGCGCCTGGTGCTGGCGGGTGGGTATGATTCCAGGTTGCCGGAGAACGTTGAGCACTTTGAGGAGCTGCAGCAGCTGGTGAGGGTACTGGCTGTGTGGCAGTGGCGGTCACATAGCACATAGGCCAACGCTAGTCACGGCAGCACCTGGGTGGCGTGATGCAGACTTGCAGGCTGTGGGTCAGCTGCCTGGCTGCACAAGCTGCCATCAGACCATGTCATCAGCAAACATCACCCATGCAGAGATTCAAACTGGCATGGATAGGAAGAGTGAGCGTGTCACACCCTCACTCATCAAGTCCACAGCACAGCCTTGTCTCCGGGCGCTGTGTGCAGCACACCAGTCACCAGTCATCAGCATCACATGGCATTGGGCAATGTGGGGTTCAGATGAATACCATTAGCGTGGCTGCAGCGCACTAGTGTTGTCTGCTGGCCCTGGCACAGGTGAGGGAGCTGGGCCTGCAGGAGGAGGTTCGCTTCCTGCCATCCTTCACCGACAAGCAGCGCTCCGCCCTGCTGGCCGCATGCACCGCTGTCATATACACCCCGCAACATGAGCACTTTGGCATCGTGCCCTTGGAGGCAATGGTGGCTGGCAGGCCTGTCCTTGCGGCCAACAGCGGGGGCCCCACTGAGAGCGTGGTGCATGGGGTCACTGGCTTCCTGTGTGACCCCACCCCTTCAGCATTCGCCAGTGCAGCTCGCCAGCTGCTGGCACAGGGTGGGGCTAAAGCGCACAGCATGGGGGAAGCTGCTAGGGCTCATGTCGTGGACCGCTTCTCACGGGCTGCCTTTGGGAAGCAGCTCGACTCGTACATCAAGGGCCTCGTGAACCAAGGAGAAGCACCTCGTGCGGGGTAAGGGGCAGCAGGCTCGCATTTAACCATGTTTGTGGTACTGTTGGTCTGAGGCAGACAAAACAAAACTCATATAACAAGGAACAACATGTCTGACTGTGGGTAATCTCACTCAGATACTACAATCGAGTTGTAGCGTCCTCGATCGCACCCTTGATGACTGCCAACCCCACATCGATGGCACGTTCCCCCTAGACCACTGGGCACCTCATCAAAACTAACAGCTTAAGGCTAAGCTTATGTAAGGCTCAGCTTATGTAAGGCTAAGCTTATGTAAGGCTAAGCTTATGTAAGGCTAAGCTTATGTAAGGCTAAGCTTATGTAAGGCTAAGCTTATGTAAGGCTAACAGCCTGTGCAAACTACCAGGCCCTATGCATTGTTGCGGCCCGGCCATCAATGCCCCGCCGGTACTCTGCAGCCCGGTGCAGCCGCTGCCTGACCTTGGGCAGCCGGTCATTGACCAGCTTGTAGCGCTGCTGATACTCCTTGCCAACGGTGGGCAGAGCCTCCAGGTCCTGCCATTGGCACAGCTCAGGGGGCGCTGCATGCTCTCCCCAATGCGCTGCATGTTCAGGCACCCGTTGGTGTCCCGGTCCAGCCACCTGCCCCGTGGGGGGGCCTGGGGTCGTGGGGCTGGGCCAGGGGTAGCCTAGCCTTTCGTTGAGCATTGCGGCTTACCGGTTGCACTCTGCGCGGGGGAGACGGGGCGCTTGCGTTTCCTCTTCGGGGGCATATCAGGGATTCAGTAACATCAACCAAGCGGAGTGGCCGTGTTGGGATGTGCATCAGGTTGCCATCTAACCGGAGTGCCGGCAACCTCTCAGAACTATCCACAAGGTCGTAGAACAACTTGCCATGTTGGTACGTACATAGACTGCAAGCCACAGCCACAACCCTCGGAATGTTCGCGCCCAATGTTCCCCTACAGCCCTCAACCCCCTACAATATTAGGCGTCCCCAATATGGGGTTGGTAAGCCAGTATGGTTTGGTAACCCCGCTAACCCCTCCCAACCCCAGCCCCGCCCTCCATCCCCCCCTCCCAACACCTCCCACCCCCCTCCCTGCCTACCACCCCCCGCAATGCCTTTCCACCCCCTTTCCACCCCTTCCCACTCCTACATGCGGCAAACAGGCGGGGCGGGGCGGGGCGGGGCGGGGCGGGGCGGGGCGGGGCGGGGCGGGGCGGGGCGGGGCGGGGCGGGGCGGGGCGGGGCGGGGCGGGGCGGGGCGGGGCGGGGCGGGGCGGGGCGGGGCGGGGCGGGGCGGGGCGGGGCGGGGCGGGGCGGGGCGGGGCGGGGCGGGGCGGGGCGGGGCGGGGCGGGGCGGGGCGGGGCGGGGCGGGGCGGGGCGGGGCGGGGCGGGGCGGGGCGGGGCGGGGCGGGGCGGGGCGGGGCGGGGCGGGGCGGGGCGGGGCGGGGCGGGGCGGGGCGGGGCGGGGCGGGGCGGGGCGGGGCGGGGCGGGGCGGGGCGGGGCGGGGCGGGGCGGGGCGGGGCGGGGCGGGGCGGGGCGGGGCGGGGCGGGGCGGGGCGGGGCGGGGCGGGGCGGGGCGGGGCGGGGCGGGGCGGGGCGGGGCGGGGCGGGGCGGGGCGGGGCGGGGCGGGGCGGGGCGGGGCGGGGCGGGGCGGGGCGGGGCGGGGCGGGGCGGGGCGGGGCGGGGCGGGGCGGGGCGGGGCGGGGCGGGGCGGGGCGGGGCGGGGCGGGGCAGAACCCACTGTTCCGCTACAACCAGGGGTTGCGGTATCTGCAGATCTGATTAGAACTGTGTCCGGATTGATACATAATTTCCTGCCTTCCACACCCTTTACAAGCTGGGGCAATAGACGTTGGCATGAGACACATGCTCCTATGTAAGGAACCGTTCGAGCATTGCCTAGCGCACGCATCATGGTGCTATAGGCTGCTGGGTTCATGCCATAATAGATTGCCCGGCCTCCGCAAGCGGGTTGGGGTAGTGAATCCGGTATTGGTACCGGATGCTTGCTGCATGCAAACAGTTCGGAGAACAGATAACACAGCCCCTGCCCTGTAGTAATAGTAGGGGAATAACTGTGCTGGGTTTGGACTTTCTGGACTTGTAAACGTACTTGTAAACGTACTTGTCAGCGTACACTTTCCCCGACACCAGTCTCCTGGCACAATCCTTGCAGCATAGCATGTTTTGTTGCATGTGCTTCCTTGCCTAGTGGGTGACGCTGCTAGGGAGTGGCTGGGAACAACAACACTTCCTCCGGCAATCTGACAATGGACCCTGTCTCTGCCGCGCGTGCTGTCATGGTTGATTTGATATTCAGATGCTGTCTTGCTCGTTTTACCTGATCATTTGTTAAAGATGAAATACCGGGTAGGTAACGGGTGATCAAGCACTCGTCCATCATTGACCATGGAGCTGAACAAAACTGTGGTGCATGCCATAGTTCATGCCATGGTCAGCTGATAAGGGAGTTTGGCAGAAGGCGGATATTGTAGTTGCGATGCGAGGCAAAAGCAGCCGGCCTCCTTCGGGAGGGAAGCGCAAGGCTAAGGCCATCGACGCTTTGCCTAGTAAGCGCAGAGGCAAACCCCTTGCGAATGAGGTCTACGAAGCGGAGGAATCGGACCCTGACGAGGTCAAGCATGCTGCACGGTACGACGTGAGTCGGCGCCGCCAGCATCATGGACTTGTTTCGCAATAGCTCATACAGATCTATGTTGGAGTGCAGCGAGTCGACAATTTTGAGTACGAGATGCCGTCGGACTTTGAAGACGAGGAGATTGACGAGGAGCTGGCCTTCACGGAGGAGGACAAGAAAAAGTATGCCGGCTGGTTCGATGACGGAAATGAACCTACAGATGAAGGCGACGAGGAAGAGGAGGGAGGCCATGACACAGCTGACAAGGAGGGCGACAGTGATGTCGACCTTGCTTTGCTAGACAGTGATGCCGAAGTAGGTGGGTGCAGTGCTGGGTCTGCAAGCAGCCAGTACCAGCAGCTGATCCACCCTCACCACCATTGTGGCTTGAACTTCAAAAGCCAAAGCCTGCTAGCGCACTGCGCAATGGCCACAGAGGACGAGCATGGGGCTGGAGATAAGGGTACCGATGAAGATGATGAGCTACCCGGTTTTGGGCATGAAGATGAGGCAGAGGATGCTGATGATGACGGCGATGCTGTTGATCAGCTGGGCGACGAGGAGGAGCTCTACATGTGAGCATGACACAGCAAGCTGCCATGTGCTATAACCTGCTCCCTTCTCCTCCAGCTCCTCGGCCATGCTTGTCATCAACACCGCAGGTCCATGCTTCAGGCAGTTGTGGGTTCCAAGGCAGCTGCAGCGCCAGATGGCAGCTCAGGTCAGCCCAGCTCAGCCTCCAAGCGCAAGGCCAAGCAGGCTGATGCTCAGGCTACAGTGCTGACAGAAGCTTACCCAGAGGCGGAGTTCAACCTCAACCCGGGGGCGGCTTCAGCAGGTACGCTACACTGTCAGGAGATAGTAGCCCTCCAGGTCCTACAGGACAGGCTATAGGCCGCAGGCGAACATCACGACGGCACCCTTGCTATGGGGTGTGCGCGTGTGGGACAGTGGCCTCCCCCTCACATCCCCTATCAAATGGCAAAACGCACTTGCTGCCTGCCGGCCTGTCATGTGTGCACAATCTGTTTCGCAATGCTCATGCTGTTTTGCTACAACAATCGCACCGTCGGGGGTAAATGCGGGGACTCACTAAGTGCTGGTGCTCTGCTTCATTGTGCAAGCTGTGCTGCATAGCTTAGCGTCTATGTGCAAGTGTGCATGGCATGATGTGTACAACTGCGAGGCTACCAGTGCCATGCCGTTGAAGAATGAGTGCCATAAGGACCCGTCCGGCTAACGACTGCCTGCTATGCCCCGTGAGGGTTGATCCCTTACTCACGGACTGCACATGCTGCAGGTGGTGACCTCTGGGCGGCACACCAGCATACATACATACACTCACATACGTAGTGCATGCTAGCAGGGTATGTTATCACATCTCCTGTGTATGCCTTCATGCGGCGATGGCTGTGCTGTGACTTCAGGCTTGTCTGCTTCTGGCGAGCTGAGCGTGGCTGACCTTATCAAGGGCCTGGGCAACGAAGGACGCAGGAAGCTGGCCCCTGCTGCTAGGAAGATGCTGGAGAAGATGGCAGCAGGTGCCAAGGTGAGTCCGACGGGTTTAGTTCAGCGGCAGGATGCAGCTGGACACTGTCCACCCTTCTGCTGGCTGCATGTCCCCCAGAACCACAGCTGTTAAATGTGAGTCTGCACTCTGGGTTGTCCAGTGGGGAAGGAAGCGAAAAGGTTGCTCAGCCGTGGATGCAGCTGCACAGCGGCTTTAATGCCTGCGGCTCTTGAAGTCTTGGCCCGGCAAGCGGTGGCAAGTCAGTGTGTGTGGGCATGTGGGTGTTCTGGGTGCAGGCAGTGGCAGCGCCCCTGCCTCGCACTATCAAGGAAAGAACAGAAAGGCGAGCTGGGTATGAGACCACCTCCAAGGAGGTGTCCAAGTGGCAGCCGCTAGTCAAGGTACGCACAATGCTCTTTAAATAGGCACTGGCCCTCTACTTGCCGTTACTACCACTGTTGGCATAGCAGCTGGTAAGGCTGCGCAACGTCCCTACTGTACCATTGTAGCGATTGAGCGTTGTTGAAAGTGTGATGTGATGCATGCTGCTGGTTTCATCCTTCAGCACCAGTAGCATGATGAGTGTACCCAGTTGATGGCATGCACCCAACCGCATGGGCAGGTGCATGAAAGTGTTGGACATGTGTCCTCCCAGCATGGCTGGTTGCATGGCATGATGTGTACAACTGCGAGGCTACCAGTGCCATGCCGTTGAAGAATGAGTGCCATAAGGACCCGTCCGGCTAACGACTGCCTGCTATGCCCCGTGAGGGTTGATCCCTTACTCACGGGCTGCACATGCTGCAGGTGGTGACCTCTGGGCGGCACACCAGCATACATACACGCACATGCTAGCCGCTTACTGGCAGGGCAGGTCAGCGCGTTGCAGCAGTGTGGCAGCATGAATAGAACACTGGCCCTTCTGCCTGTGTCCACACCCATTGATGCCCTACACCAAACACGTGTGCTTCATGTAGCTGCAAGCTAAGTTGGCTGCAGCAGGTCGCTGCCAAGGCCCTGCCACCTCTGCCTTGCTCTGCATCCTGTGTCCCCTAAGGAATGCTGCCTTATGCCTCATGCCTCATGCTGCCTCGTACGTGGCTTGCCCCCAGTACCCAATGTTGGCTGTGGTCACCCCGACCTGCTGGCCCTACTGCTGCTTGCAGGCCAACAGAGAGGCTCCCACCCTGCGCTTCACCGCAGCCCGGGATGAGGTGCCTCATGTCAACACGACGGCTGCTCTTGGTCAGTGCCAGCTGCCCAAACTATGCTGACCTCCGACAGCCTTAGCTGTGTTGGGCATGGCTCTGGCCAACCATGAGCATGCTGTGGGGCACCAGCCAGTGTCAGGCACGTCCCCTCGCCAGCCTGCTGCACTGTGAAGTTGTCAGGTGCCTGGCAGGGGTGTGAAGCAGCCTGCTGCAGCTGGCTGCAGCTGCGTGCATGCAAGTGCTATGCGTACTGCCTGTTGGCTGCAGTGGCCCAGCATGTGCCCGAGGGGGACATGGAGGCGGAGGTGGCGGCGCTGCTGCAGGCCGCAGGCGCAGCTACCACCAAGGCTGTGGCAGAGGCTGAGCAAGCCCTGTCTCTCAAGGTGACGCCCTTGGCCAGGCCATGAAGCGTGTATGGCCGCATGTATGTACACCACATGCACATGTGCCTGCCAAGCATGCCTTACCTCCATGGCATGCCCACACACCTATAGCAGTGGATCCGGTTTTGTGCTGGTATGCTGCAAGCTGCTGGTTGTTGGATTGTTGCCCTATGCCCCACGTTGTATTCAGCGCTCTCACTGCCTCTACCCACTTGATCTAATTCCCTCTCTGCATCCATTGTTCCTCTATCCTCCCTTGCCGCTCCAAAGACTCTGACCTGTCTTCATCCCACTCCGCTGCCCCTTCAGGCGCTGAGTGTGGAGGAGGCAGCTGAGCGGCGCGAGCGGCTGGCAAAGATGCGCAGCCTGCTGTTTTACCACGAGCTCAAGGCGAAGCGCATGAAGGCCATCAAGAGCAAGGAGTTCCACCGCAAAGCTGCAAAGGTGTGTTGTACTGGTCTGCTGCCTGGCACGTGTATGCGAGCACGTGAGAGGGCTGCTTGCTTGATCAACATGCACACGTGAGCATTGTTGGCCTGCCAGCCTGTGTGCAGACAGAGTCTGCTTCCTCCCCTGGTGCAGGCAGCCAAGCGCAAGGGCCAACGGGATGGGTCGGGTCAGGGCATGGAGGAGGGTGGTGAGCGTGAGGCTCAAGAGGCCCAGGAGTTTGAGCGGGCCAAGGAGCGCTTGACTCTCAAGCACAGGTGAGGGAGCTAGGGGAGGCCCACAGCAATCAGGGAGGCTCAGCCAAGCATAGACAGCCTTCTTGCGCCCACCTTGTACCCCTTAGCTGTCCATGTGCCTTGGCCTCTACCGTTGCCGTCAGTAACCTTGTCAACATGCCTGGTGTGCTCCTTGTTGTCATGCTGCTTTTTCTTAGCCTGGGCCTCTAGCTTTGCTAAAGGTTTAGTGGAAGAGCAAGGAGAGATGCAGTCTTCGCACCCTCTTGTAGCCTTCAGCTGCAGCTAGAGGTCATTGAACCTGCCCCAGCTGAGAACCTGGCTGCCTCTCCTGCCAGCCGGTCTGCTAGTCTGCTGCTCATACAGGAACACAAGCCGCTGGGCTCGTCGTGCCCTGAAGCGTGGCGCCACAATCCTGGACCCCGGCACCAAGGCTGCAGTGGCAGAGCAGCTGCAGCTGGGTGAAGCTTTGAAGCGCAAGATTGAGGGGCAAGCAGGCAGTGATGAGGAGGACAGTGGGTCATCCAGCTCAGGGGAAGACGAGGGAGAGGGCAGGGGACAGGCTGGTGGGAGCAAGGGCAGCAAGGCAAGAGCAGCTGCACTGGAACTGCTGCAAGGTGAGCCGGGTCAGGGGTCTATCACAAAGAAGTAGATGTGGACAGTTGAGGGCAGTGTTGTTCAGAGGCAGTGCTACACAGCTGTTTTCATGGTCACGCTGAGGCTTAGGTTTTCCAGCTGTCTCACAGCTCTGACATCATCTGCTGTTTTGTACAAGCACTTCACGCTTAAGCACCCATGCGCAAACCCACGTGGTGCACTGGGCTTTGCAAGTGTGGCACAGCACATCTTGGGCAACATGGGTTCTCTCTTTAGTCATGTGCCTGCCATGCACAGACTAAGCCAACCCCTGTCCAACAACACAACCATCATCCCCATCAGATTGATTTCACTCTCAGCCTCCCAAGTAATGTGTAGCTGTACCTGCATGTGAGCATGGGTGTGTGTCCTGCTCTGCAGCATTTAGGGCAGCAAGGGGGCAAAGCACACAGCCAAGGGTTGAGAAAGCGCACCTTGTCTGTCCAGTCCGCTGTCTGTCCCTTACAGTGTGTATGTAGTGTCTGTGTGTACCTGATATGCTGCTAGCTACCTTGCCTCCCCTTGCTTGCAGCATGCCGCCCTTCCTGTCCTTTACTTGCAGGCTCTGACCCTGCTCACCCGGCACAACCAGCGACCAAGGGCCTGCTAAGCCTGCCATTCATGGCCAGGGCGCTGGAGAGGCAGCGGCTGGAGGCAGAGCAGCAGGCAAGAGCCCTGCTGGCTGAGCTGGATGAGGAGGGTGGCGAGTTGGATGCGGCAGGCACAGGCTCAGGGCCGTTGGGGAGCAGTGCAGCGCATGGTGGCACTGGCCTAGAGCCTGGGGTCACTGGGGCCGTGGGCCGCCTACGTTTCGGCGGAGCGCCAGCAACTAGCAGCCAGCCAGATGGGAAGGGTCTGGCTACAGAAGAGGAGGGTGGACAACGTCTGGGGTCAGAAGAAGATGATGAGGGAGACGAGGAGGAAGAAAGACTAGAGGAAGGGGGTCAGGGGCTGCGGAGGGGGAAGTCAGTGCGACCCAATAGTGGTGCCCTGGGCGACAAGGCAGCGTTGCAGAGAGCTCCTTCTGCAGCTGACCAGGCTGACCTGGACCAGGCACTGCTGGCAGGTCCAGGCGCCCTACATGCCCTGGCTCCTCTGCCCCTGCAGCCTCCCCAAAGTCAGCGTGGCCAGCGCAGCAGGCGCAGGGGTCAAGGCACTGCACCTGACTCAGCACTTGCCGCTCCTCCCCCTGGGGCTGTGGAGGGTGGCGGTGCTCTGCCAGCTCAGCTGGCTCAGCTGTTTGACAAGCAGCCTACTGGTTCTAGACTGATGGATGGGCTGCAAGGTCCAGGACAGCCAGCCCAGCTGCCAGCTTTCATCCCTGCCAAGACCTATGCGGGCGGCAAGCAGGGATATGTTTTTACCAAGGGGGCGCAGGGTCTGGGCTACTACTTGGACGCCAAGCAATTGCCTTCCGCACCCAGCGGCAAGGCAGTGCCGTCACAGCCATCTGGGCATAGGCAGGCAGCTGCAGGCCAGAGCAGGCATGGAGCGGCAAGCAATACACTAAAACTCCATTCAGCTGAGAAGAATCCCCAAGCTGGTGCCAGCGATGCTGTGTTGGCGGCCATGGCTGGTGGAGCCATGCAGTCAGGTGACGAGGCAGCTGCGGAGGGCATGATCCCACTGCATGGAGGGTCCGGCTCTGTGGTGCCTGGATCCGGCAAGCTCAGAGCGGATGGTGAGGCTGAGGGCGGTCAGCTGGCTCTCATCCGTGCTGCGTTTGCGGGTGATGATGTGGAGCAAGACTTTGAGGCAGAGAAGGCAGCTGAGGTGGCGGCAGAGCTGCCAAAGGAGGAGGTGGTGGGCGTGCTGCCAGGCTGGGGTGTGTGGGCCAACCAGCAGAAAGAGCCGCGCTGGGTGACTGCAGCTCGAGAGAAGGCAGCAAGGTGGGAGTGAAGGATGTGCTCTGGCTGAACAGACAGTTCAGGACGGTTGAGTCCCAAGCCGGGCTAGTACAGGTTGCACTTTCACCGATGACTGCACAATGTGACCGAGAGTGGGGCTGACCATGGGCGTTGTGGTAGGGGTGCTCAAGGAATGCAGCAGTGGATCCTGTCTAAGTGGTGACTTGCCATGTCGCACATAGCCCAGCCAGCCAGCATGTGCAGCAAGGCGATGGGGTGGAAAGGGAGGAAGGTGTGGCTAGCGTCTCATTGAGCCTGGGTACCCAGGAAGGTGGGAGGCACTGCTTGTGGTTGCAGGGCAAGGGCAGCTTGGCATCTATGGCTTTACGTCACTTGCATCGCCCCCATGCAGCCTGCTCAAGGATGAGAGCTTGCTGTGTATTTGCACTCGGCAAGAAAGGGCCTGTTGCAATGTGGGGACCAGCAAGCGGCCCCCATGTTTGCCCTGCTGCAATGTCATGCAATGTTTGCTCAATCGCAGAGAACGAGAGAAGGCTGCAGCCAGTCGCGCAGACGCTGCTCTGAAATTTGTGGTGCTGAGTGAGAAGTGGGACAAGAAGGCCATGACAAAGTACAGCACACAGTCCGTGCCCTTCCCCTTTGACAGCAAGGACACATATGAACGCAGCATGCGGCAGGTGTGAGCCGCTATATGGTGGGCAACACACAGGCATCAGTGCAGGAAGGGCACCCATCATCACTAAGAAGCGTGCTGTTTGACAACTTGTTGTATGGCCACTAAGGGTATGTTCGCATTACAGCACCCAGGTGGTCATGCCTCTACCCTCTCCAGCATCTTGTGATGGTGCCTGCGTGTGCCTTGAATGCTGTGTGCTGCAGCCCTTGGGCCGACAGTACAACGCTGACTCAGCTTTTCGTGACCTCACGCGCCCGGCTGTGCTCAAGAACACAGGTGCGCTGAGTGCAGCCTCATGGGCTGTATGTATGGATGTGACATTGCTTTGCACACATATGCAAGGCCACTGCCAGCAAGTGCTTTCCAGCAGGCATGACAGGGAATGACAATTGCTGCGTGGTGCGCAGGCGTGGTTATTGAACCTATTCGCTACACAAAGCCTGTCGCACAGAAGGCTGAGGAGGTGGCTGCTAAGCAGGTCAAGGCGAAGGTCTTGACAGTGGCTGGTGGAATGTTCAAGCAACCCAAGAAGCGGCAGCAGTAGTTGCAGCCGGTTCAGTACTGCAAGCATTCAGTGAGGTTGCGGGACAGCAAGGCACGGTTTGACAGGCTGTTCAAGTATGCATGGGAGTGGTTGTGTCGTGTTCTAGTCAGGCGCCCCCAACATTCAAAAAATGGCAGTAAACCGACCCCTGGTAGTAGGACGGCTGTATCTCTGCACTCGCTGCGCCAAATTCAATGCTAGCTGGCTCAGTATGTAGCCAACCCAGCCAGCTACCTTTCACCCATCCAGAATAAACATACACCGAGTAGGCCGTGCACAACAAAGCGTCAAAGTTAGTGATTCAAATTTGAGCCGTAGCGGAGCATGCAGTCATCGCTGCGACCGCCCGCGTCGCTCAGGCTGCTCTACATGGGCATGCGCGTCGGCGGCAGCAGTCGGATCGGAAAGCGGTTGCAGCGATGTGGCACTCAGCCCACCTCCTCCCCATACCTGGAGGGCAATGCCACAGCTCGACCATTTTGACTTACAGCATGCTACTTACTAGGTTGAGCTCCTCTCAGACATTGCTACAGACACTAATAATCAGACAAGCCAAAAGCTCACTTTGGTCTGTGACCCCCAACTCCCTTAGCCGATCTCAGGACCGGGGCCATGCAGTCAGACACACAACTCCACAACTCCACACCATGACCGAGTTTGGACTCGGCTCCTCTGAGAGTTACACTCCCCTACATCCCATCCACCTGCGTGCAAAGTTTCATAGCTCAACTGCCACCCCACAGCCCCGTAGCCCTGATTCTGCTTGGAGAACATGATGTCACTTTGAAGATGTCAAACTGATAGAGGCCTGGGCTGTTTAACGTGCGGTTTGTTTCAAGCGATGCGCCAATGGGTCAAGAACAAACGTTTTATAGCCATTTTCTTGTGGGTGCAGCGGGTGCAACACAGTGATGGACACAGTGGAGGAGGGGGGTTATAAGCCGGTGATACCTCAGTGTGCGCCGACCCAGATGGTGTATTCGGCGGAAGCGAGTATAACTGTATGTTCCAATCACCCCGTCTAGGCGCCCTGCACGCCCGGCAGGCATCGCGATGGGTGTTTGCCGGACATTCCATGTGTGCACAACCCGCTCACTGCGCTAGGTAGATGGGGTCACAGCGATGTGGCTCACCGTGCCAAGGAGACCCATATCGCCGCTGTGGTTTGTTCGCGGGCACATGTGGCAGTACACGAGCAAAGACTCCAATGGCTAGCGCTGATGGTCAGATGACGCGCATTGATTTGCAGCTACCAATGTGATAAACGCTATCGAGAACGATACAGTATTGAGAGAGTACTTGCATGCATATTACCAACCCCATGTTGGGGGCGCCTGAGTTCTAGGCTAGTGCATGCTCTAAAATAGATGATGTTATAGTAGTGCAGATATCCATGTGAAACGAGGCCTATAGGATGTGTGCTGACTGGAGACTTGACCGGCTGCCCAATGCCAGGCAGAGGTTGCACTCGGCTGTAGAGTACCGGCGGGGTATTGATGGCTGGGCTCGTAATCACCCATAGAGCCTAGAAGTTTGGACAAGCTGTAAGCCTTGTGCGCATCGAGCAATTAGTTTTGATGGGTACCCAGTGGTCTCCACTTGTTCGGAAGGGACGTGCCACCCGTGTGGGGTTTGTGGTCATGGCTGTGTTTTTGTCTGTCTGGCAACTGCGTAACATGCATCAACCGCGCTGATGCATTGGTACAGGGTTGTACTCATGGCATGTGCGTTGTAATGCTGAAATTTAGTATGGCTACTTATAGGCAGTAGTCATCACCACGCGCATGATTGGAACACATGGACCAGGTGCCAAGACAAATGTCATGGGTCAACAAGTTTGTTTGAACAAATAAACCCTCATGTTGTGTCTCGGCAAGCAGTGATTAGCTCAGCCGCACCAGCTCGCTCAGCCTTTGCGAGGTTTGGCAGCGATGGCGGATGCAGTTGCGCCGCCTGCTGTTGCAGCTCCAAGAGCTGGCCAGCCAGCCCCGTCGGGTTCGGGTGTTGTCGGCATGGTGCTCCGGATGGTGTTCATGTGGTGGCTTATGAGCTGGTTCAAGGGTGCCAAGAATCCACAGCAAGGGGCGAAGCTGGACCCCGTCAGCTATTCGTTCCCCAAGTTTAACAAAGGGGAGCTGGTGGATTGCTACGTGTTTCTCACGGAGACAGCTTCCGTCCGGGGAGGGCATTACGACCTGGCGGATTTGATCTGGTCAGAGACGTCCGTGGCGCTGGCAGCTCAGGACCCGCGGAATATTTCGTACGTGTATGAGCCATCGAAGGTCCGTAATGCCGCCATTCCAGCACGGGAATTGTGAACCCACGTGACCACGATTTTTCGTTACGCAGAATGTTCAAAACAACGGGTCTCTCTATCTGCATGCTGTGTTAGCAAAAGCAGGGGAGACCATCAACCCAGCTGACCCTGCTTACAATGAGGACCTGGTGTTCGGGCGCGCCTTCAGTAAGTACTTTTTGGCATGCTCCTGTGTTGCAGGTTGACAAGCAGGCATACTGGGGTATGCAACCTACATTTTGCCTATATGCTGTTTGCAGATCTCATTACCTACTTCGCCAGACCTCGCAATGAAACAGGTGTCAAGCTGCTCTCAGGCGAAACTTTTGCCGAGGGAGTTAAGAAGGTCAGACCTGTAGCTTGCTGTCAGCTGCACACTCAGATTATGGGGCCAGGAGGACATTGGCAAAGTCGTAACTACACCATGTGCTCAAGTCAGCCTGACAGCTTGTACATGGAGACTCAGGGCGTGCTGCTGAGAACTGATGGTCACAGGATGCGGGCCCCAGGGAAATCATCAGCTTCCTTAAACCCAACATCAGCATACAGGTCGTGGACCATTTTGTCACGTACCCCAAGAAAGGCATCCCACAGCCGGTGCGTCTAAACGTGTGCAGGTCAGCAGACAGGCACTCATGGCAGGTGTGGCTGTTCCTGACCATGCGTAATCAGCGGCGCAGATTGCGCCGCACCTTCAATATGGCATGGATGCCAACTACTTCCCCATCATCTACTTCAATGACTTCTGGCTGCTGCGAGACTACCTGGTGCCCATGAATGAGACTGTTACCAACGTCACCCTGCACCTGGACCTGGGCTACATCTCAACATCATGGTGGGTTGTGAGCACCCGCAGCCAAGCTGCAGCCGGCAGTGTAGGGCAGCATGTTTGCTGTAGCTGGCGGGGTCACCAGCTATGGGGCCAGACCAGTCAGGCATGCAGCCCAGGGTATCCAATGGTGCAGGAGAGCAGCACACGTACCAGCCAGGTGTCCCGCAAAGTGCGTCAGCATGCGTTGGCTCACCTGTCCACAGCCACTCCCTACAACCTGGCAGACAGTCAGGCAGCAGCCTGAGCCTTCTGCTTGTCTGGTCCCTGTAGGTGGACCCTGTTACTACAGATGGATCAGAGCTTTTCCATGCAGCGTGGCATGGGCATGCAAGCAGAGGGCGAGGCAGATGAGCTCAAACGTATCTTCTTGGAAGGCAACCCCATCCTGCTGGTGGGGTTGAGGTATCAAGGTGTTGGGCCAGGCACCCAGAGTGTGCAGTGCAAGCACACAGCTGCGCAAGAGTTGCAGCAGCAGGGGCAGTCTGAGGTCCACAGGGGTAGCCACAGGGGTAGTTTAGGAGTCAGCACAGGAGATCGCAGCATGTTTCAGCAGGCAATGCACCTGCTGTTCAGCGCAAGGAGGGGAATGCTGGCCTGTGTCAGGAGTTTGCTCATTTGAGTTGTATTTTAAGCTGTTCCGCTACTTGCAGTATGTCAGTGAGTATATGTTTCAATGCTGAGCAGCATGGTCATGCATGTGGTGAGCATGTGCATGGAGTGCGCAGGCAGTGACCATGGTGGTGTCGTTGCTTCATACCGTGTTCGACATGCTGGCGTTTAAAAACGACATTGGATTTTGGAAGAATAACAAGGTGAGGGACCACCAGTGTCTGAGATACCCTGGTGTCTGTGACTGGTAATGCTAACACAGAAGACAGCTCAGCAGCAAATGCTGCATCTCAACACAGTAGCAGCACAGCAACAGCAGTGACACCAACATCAGCAACATTTCTCGACAGCTCCCAGCATCTGCCAAGCCTATATGCGGTCTGTTGTTATGGGATCACTGATGACGTATGGGTCCAGGCTGTCTACATTTGCATGGGCTGCTGGCTGCCGCAGAGCATGGAGGGACTGAGCGCCAGGAGCGTCATCATCAATGCCGTGTGCCAGCTCATCATCCTGCTCTACCTGTTTGACAATGAGACGTCCTATGTCGTCTTGTTCTCGTCAGTAGTGGTGAGTGGCCGGTGAGGTGCTTTCCTGTACTGCTGCCTATTGAGCCCCTCGGCATCAACAGGAGCAGCAGGAGCGGGAGGAGCAGCAGGAGCAACAGCCAGAGATAAGCCGGAGCAACAGCAGCAGCAAGGAGCAGGAGCAGCTGGAGCAGGCAGCTATCACCCAGCTGTCAATACCTTGCAGGGCACAGGCATTGAGTTCTGGAAGGTCACTAAGGCAATGAATGTGACATTCGACCCCGCCAAGTTCCCCTATGTCAAGTTTTCTGACAGGTGAGTGCAGGAGGAAGGGGCAGGTGGCAAGCGCCAAGCAGCATCATGCACTCTAGTTCATAGCACCCCTTGTTGGTGCTCTTGTACACCTGCCTGGTTATCAGTGCCTTGCATGACTGATGGACAGCAACTGCGGCGGTAGCTGCAGCCTTGCCAGCAGTAGCACTGGTAGCAGCAGCAGCAGCATGGCGGTAGGGTGTGTGCTTCCTGGGCTACAGCACCAAGCACATGGGCCTGCAAGCTAAGGGCAGTTGGGCAGCAGGTTGGCTGTGGCAGTAGGCAGCTGCACCCTGGTTTCCATGAGCGCTGCGCTACAATGTTCCCCTTGATGAGGGCATGGGCTCATGTCGGCCGATGGTCTCCCTCTGCCCCTCTGCCTGCCCCTGTGCTGCCCTGTGCCCAATGCCTGCTGGTGTGCTCGTAGGCTGCCCTGTCCCTCATCAGGATCTGAACCTGGCACCCCCTTGACTTCCTGCACCTTGCCTTCAAAGTTGCCATGTGCATTGCTGTGTCTGAGTAAGCTTCAAGTACGGCTGCAGATGTGTGTGATTGTGTGATGACCCTGCCGGCTGCAGGGCATCCTACACCAAGACCAAGACTAAGCAGTATGATGAGGAGGCCACCCGCTACCTGTCGTATGTGCTGTACCCCTGCATTGTGGGCTACGCCATCTACGCGCTGCTGTACAAGAGCCACAAGTCGTGGTGAGTGGGCCGCCCCTCCACCTCCCTCAGTCTCCTCAGGCAGGCTCCTGGCCCACTCCTGGACTCCTGTGGCATGTCAGACCAAGCTGAGGGTCTGCAGCCAGCACGCCCACCAAGCGTGGCTCGCCACATGCAGCGCGGGGTCTTTAGCTCATGGGGGAGCAGACCAGCAGCAGGCCAGGCTGCCAGACTGCTGCGGCATCCAGAAGCATGCTCTGCGCCCTAGGTCCTGTCTGTGCAGCCCGCAGCTCCAGCCCGCAGCTCCAGCCCGCAGCTCCAGCCCGCAGCTCCAGCTCGCAGCACGCGGCTCCACAGCTAAGGGGGTTGCCAGATGATGAGGTTAGCTGCCTGAACCCTAGCTTGGCACTGTAGATGGCGCTGGCGCTGCTGCTGCTAGTGATCATGCTTCAGGTAATCATGCTGCTGCTGCCGCTGCTATGTCGTCACCCTATGTGTTTGCAGGTACAGCTGGGTGCTGTCCTCCCTAGTGGGCGCAGTGTATTTGTTTGGTTTCATCCTCATGTGCCCCCAGGTGTGCAGCCACCACCACCACCACCACCACCACCACCTGGCCCTGTCAGCAGGCACCACCCCTCCCTATCTCTCTAGCTGTGTTGCATCGCTGCCTGCCTGCCTGCCTGCCTGCCTGCCTGCCCCCTCACTGGCAGCTGCTCTGGCCTCATGTCCCTGCGCCTGTCTTGCCCTCAGCTGTACCTGAACTACAAACTGAAGAGTGTGGCGCACCTGCCCTGGCGGCAAATGACCTATAAGTTCCTGAACACCATCATTGACGACCTCTTCGCGTTTGGTGGGTGCTGCAGCTTGAGCTGTGGCAGGCAACATCACCTGTTGGCTGCTGTGACTCTACTGCCACTACTACCTGTTTAAACTCTACCCCTCCTCCTCAATAGCAGCACACTGCTGGATGTAATGCAGCACATGTTTTCCCACTGCCCTCCCTGCTCTACCCATGCCTGAAGCAAAACGATGTACAAAATGGTTGCCTGCAGTCATCAAGATGCCGCTGCTGCACCGTCTGTCTGTGTTCCGTGATGATCTGGTGTTCCTGGTGTACCTGTACCAGCGCTGGATCTACCGAGTGGATCCTAAGAGAGTCAACGAGTTTGGGTGGGGAGGTGGGTCAACACCAACACCACCAGCTGCCCATGCTGCCGCTGCGGCATTGCCAAGCCTCGTGCCCATGGGCATCACTGCAGCACACAGAAGCACACATGCTAGGTCAGGCATGTGTAGGGCTTGCTGCCTGCTGCACACTTTAGTCCCTGGCGGCATCTGCCTCGCGGCACCTCTGCCTGGGCATTCCAGCATTATGCAGTGTGTCAAGCATGGCTGGTGATGTCTCCCTAGTGGCGATGTGTGGAGCATACACACTGTTCCCTACATACACACTGTTCCCTGTGGCTTAGATTGGCTCACGCCATCACCACCACCACCACCGTCACCATTCAGGGGTGAGTGCGTCCACAGGTGAACCAGAGGCAGAGCAAGTGGACACTGCCAAACCCGAGGACGCTGCGCCCCTGCTGCCAGCCACAGATGGCAGCGCACTGGTGCAGCAGATGGAGGACAAGGCACAAGGTGAGTGCGGCTGCTCAGTTTCAGGTTTGTGTGTTTCACACGCTGATGTCTTGGTTCCCATCATCTGGTGTCACTCATGCAGGGAGTGGTGAAGAAACATGCAGACAACGGCTGAATGCAAGCACCACGGTGGAAGCTGTTGAAGCGGTTGCGAGTGAGCTAGAGGAAAGCAGGAAGGACAAGTGAGCTGGTTGATGAGTGATCAGTACTGGTGTGTTTGGTGCATAAGGGTAAGAAGTGCACATGACCATGTTGCAATGAAGCGTGGACTCGAGATCACCTCCATGCAACATGAGGCTTCTTGTCCTGGTGATTGCTGGACATGATTGCGTTGCCTTAGAATGTCATTAGTCCGAGTGCTTCCTTGGTGCGTGCTATGTTGGCATCAAGATGATCAGTGGTACCATGCTGGTGGTGCTGGCAGCCTTGCAGTAACTCCTAATCCACCCTCACCCACGGCACCCCGACCCTGCAGCCACTACCCACACCTCCACAATGACCCAGCTGCCACCTGGCTGCCACCTCTGCAGCACTTGCCTGCTGCTCAGCCTGCGCCTGGTCTTGGGCTTGGCCAGCACTGTGTGAAGCAGACCCTGGACAAGGACTTGCTCGCCCTTGCTTGACTGCACGGCACCCTGCTTTGGCTCCCTGTACATGTACAGGCTGTGGGCCTTCTGTCGTTGCACAGCCACAGGCACAAAGCATATGAAGGGGATGGGGCGGTATGTGCACAGGCTGCAGACATCATGATGCCAGTGACGGTGGTGGTGCCAGTGCTAGTGATGGTGGTGGCCTTCAGTCGTCACGGATGTGCTTGATGGTAGACAAGGTGAAAACAGCAGTTGGTGCGCAGCTAAGGGGGTTGCTGCAGGATCCACACATCCTACACATTCGCGTTACATGCAAGTATATACGCGTACCAAACATGACCATGTAAGATACGTCTGAGCCGCTCCTGCCTGGCAGTTCAATCTGGCAGTTCAATCTCATTCGCATGTGAATGCTGCGGATATCAAATGAGCTCGTCCGGTGCAGCTCTGTTTAAGAACTCTAAGCTGTAGCCCTGTGGACTTGGACGCAGCTATTCAGGCACCTGTTGGAAGTATTTGAAGCGCAAAAACATGAAACTAACAGGAAAACCAGGACATCGAATTAGCGATACAGTTAGCGAAGCGAGTTAGGACGATGTAGCGAGCATAGGCACTCGGGGTGGGTGGGGCGCCAAGGGCATGCTGCAGGCCTGCCGCAAGGTGGTGGAGAAGCCCAAGAGCCGCAAGCCAACGGACAGGCTGCCTAGCACGGGGCGCCCGCTGGAGCTGTGCTGGTGGCCAGACCAGGGAGCTCTGCCAGCCAAAGGCAAGGAGTACCCTGGCCTGGGCTACAAGCGGCTGCGAGACAAGCCTCACGAAGCCCAGCAGCAGCAGCAGCAGCAGCAGCAGCAGCAGCAGCAGCCTGCTGAGGCACAGTAATGTGTGCCCCCTTTGTTGAGCTGTCATCAGCTTACAATTAGTGCATGTTTTGTCATGCCAACTCTACATCATAGCCCTCGGGTCAGGCAATAGTGTAGGTGGTAGGCGGCTCATGTGCCATGTGCACTGGGTTTACTCCACACAGCCCAATAACACTATTTGAGTCGGATCTAGTTAGTGGCTGCTAGTGGCTGCTAGTGGGTACTTCGGATACGGCTCAAATGGAGGCCCTAGTGAGGGACAAGGGGGCTGCCTAGCACGGTCAAGCCAACAGACAGGCTGCTTGGCACGGTAAATGATTTTTGCACTAGCCACATCAGCTCTGCTGTGAACAGCGCCCAGCCCTGTGCGAGGCGGCAGGACTTCAGCAAGCCCACTAGACCTACAGGCTCTTAGCCACAGACAGGTCAGGTGCAGGACCGATTGTTGCGGTCCGCCTTGAGCCAACGATTCAAGGCGCCAGTATGGGGCCTCAGGTGGTGGCCCTGGGGGAGTCGGAACACGTCTAGGGACCTTGGCAGATGGGTGGACAGGGACTGCAACGCAGCTCTCAACCTCCAGCGGTCAGGGGTGTCCGCATGGTGACCAGTGCAACTGTGCTGGTGGCAAGACCGAGCAGCGGCTCCTGCCCTGGGCAAGGAGTACCCTGGCCTGAGCTTCAACAAGCTGCCAGACTGAGCACCCAGTAGTGCAGCCAGTAGCTCAATGGTGTTCTCTAGGCACTGATACAACTGTACCCTGAACATGTGTTTCATGCCATTACCTATTGCCCCACCTTCAAAAGATAGTGGGAACAGGGAACTAGGTGTTGCCCTCATGCTACTGTACAATACAGCACGATGTGTAATGAAACACAGACTCATGTCTTACGTGACTCGTGTGTCAGGTTATGAGGGATATGCTCAGGTCATGCTCATGTTAAGGGTCAGGCCAGTGGTTACCTGGTGTTGTTGCTTGTTAAGCACATCAATCTCCTGACGCTGAACTGATTTGCAATGCCGAGCATTGGCCGCAGCCGCCCAGCAAGGACACAGGGAAATGCCAACCCTTGCCATATAGAGAATATCCTCAACCCTCTCGTTCACCCACCACCACCACTCGCCCAGCTGGGCACTGCCTGACTATTTCAATTGCACGACTTGTTTACTAGGCCCAACTAATAAAATCATCGTCAGGTGTTGCAATTGGCCCGTTCTTCCCGAACCACACACGTCAAAAACAACTAGTGTCCAGCAGCAATAATGACATTCTTATTGTTCTAATTTGGTCAGTTGTTGTGCTAGGTTGTCTCTTGCATGGTGGGGTCGCATGCAAGCAAGGCATGTGCTGCTAGTGTGCTGCTCACAACAAGAGGTCTTGCAGACCGCCAGCCTCGTCCCGTGCGTCGCACGCCCACATCAGGGTGCAAACGTGGAGTTGCCAGCATGTGCTGCTTTGGAGGTCCGTTGTTATTGCCCTGCCTACTGTTCCCTTTTACATCAATCGTGCAGTTGTTATGCCAGATTAAATGACAGACAAACAATGCCAGACAAACAAATTAAATGCATTTGTGATGGCTTCACGTTGCTGTTTTCTATGGCTAAGAAAAAAAGACGAACCGTGCCTAGACTAGTGCCGGAGGACCCAGACAGTGACATTGAGGACCGCGACGAGGCACTACAGCCGGACCTCACCGACCGAACATATCCCAACTTGACTTCATGCATCTCCCACACCCATGTGCAGTAGGGCGCGACCGATCATATGACTTGCTGAGGAATTGGTCATATGACTGAATATGATGGCTTAGAGATGTGATATGACCGGGTCTGTAGTCAAGAGGACAATGTAGCAGGTTGCCACACTAATCCACCTGGGTAAAGAGGGTTTGACGTCCTCCAAACCAGCTCCACTCTCAGTTGTAATTAGTAACACTCCTCTACTCTCCGTCAAATTAGATCACGATTGAGACCATGGTTGAAACCAGATTGAGACCACGGCAATGAGGTTACGGAGTTTTGCGAAGTTTGGCTTAATTATATTTCATCATATTCCATCATGCTTGATCATATGGGGTCATATCTTGGGCCTATTCCCAAGTTTTGTTTTTGCTCATTTGCTCGGATTCTCGGCGGTTTGGGCAGTTGTAGGTAACCGCCTCCGCCCAGTCTGCGCCTGCGCCTGCCTGCCTGCGCCTGCCTGCGCCTGCCTGGCTGGCTGAAAGCAGCGATCCCGGAGACTCACAGCAGAGTGCTTGGTTTCTGCCGCATTGCTTTGCCCGCTTTGCGGAGAATGCTAGTCCATCTAGTCCTGCTGGTGCGGAGAGTCTGACTTGCAGCCTGACTTGCACGAGTGCATTGCACCGCAGCTCGCATTCTGCGCACTTGCACTTGCGATGCTTACCACCATCACCCCCGACACCACCCCCGCAAACGGGAGTTCGGCGCACCTAGAGCACCTGCATCGTAGCACTACCACTAGACGAGACAGGAGGATAGTGCACTCACGTGCAAACTGTAGCTCTGTACTGCAGCCTGACACAACCTGCTCCTAGTTGAGTTGCATTGCACTCTGTACAAGGCGGAGAGCATAGCCAACATAAGCCTCTTACTGCAGCCAACCTTACACGTACAACCTGCCCCTAGCAGAGTTCTAACACAGCCTAGCCTAAACAGAGCATCATTTACATCAATACGATACATCTGCCAGCCAAGAGGCACACAGGCACACCACTGCCTCGTAGCATAGTCGAAAGCCGTACCCCAGATGGATGCATAGCACCCTTACCTAGCACCCTGCCACAACACTTCAACACTTCAACACAGCCAGTTGGGCGCCACGGAGGACAACGCCTTGCCCTGTGTGACCAGCCTGCTCGTTTTGCCCAGTGTCGCGAGGGCTGCCAGGGCCTTGGCGTGCTCCAGCAGCGAGTCCATACCCGCAGTGCCAGATTCTCTCGACTCAACCGCTGAACCTCCGAGCATTTCAAATTTGCTGAAGGTGTTAGCAAAGGGGTCTAGCAAATATGAAATGCTCGGCGGTTGGGTCCGGCGGTTGTGTCGCCAAGGGTCGTCCATTGGCGCTGCTAAGACGCTCCCCCAGCAGCTTAAGGTGTGCAGGAGAATCGTATGGGGTCAGAACGCGCATCGCGCCAGCCAGTTTTGCACACGGCCAAAAGTGCAGCGGTTGAGAGCAAATGGAGCATTTGAAATGCTAAAAACTCAGGAATAGGCCCCTTAAAGATTATTTCGGGCGCGCCTTAATGTGCAGGTTCTATGACCGGGACGTCTCAGCCGCGCTAAAAATCCGCCGCTGTGCAGTCGGCCCAGGCCCACGCCCCACTGAGCTGTGCTACTGGGATGGCCGCCCAGCCATGCCAAAGCCAGGCCAGCCAGGCCAGGAGTGGGTGTACTTGCGTGACAAGGCCCTGCTGCGTAAGTGGCGGCGCAAGTGGCGGCGATAGCCAGCTACTGCAAGACAATCCAAAAACCAAGATACCAAACCCCTCACAAAGGGGATGTGTGTGAGTAAGAGCTATAGAGTAGGGTAGAGCTCTTGCTAGTAGTAGCCTGGAGGCACACACACCAGAAGGCTGAGCTGGAGTGGGCAGTAGGCACACTGTCAGTAGCCTTTACAACAGCGATCTCGCAGCCTGTGTTTGATTACAACTCGTGCTCTATTTTGGTGTTGCATGAGGGCTGTAGGGATTAAAGCTTGCTTCGTACTTTAATGCTTTGCTTTGTACTTTATAGAAGGGAGAACGCCCCTCCACCTTGGACTCGCCGATGATGTAAAACATGCAGTGGGAGCAAGTAGCGGGGTATGCCTAAAGGCTGGGAGAGGAAAAGTTCAAAGCTTACGGTGATGGCTCGTTTGGCCTTAGTATCGACCTTGTTAGCGTTATGCTTCGTTTGGTGAGAGCACAGCACCATTGACTTGCAACAGCTGCCCACTGAGGCAGTACAGTTTTGACACAGGTCATTAAACTGGCGAGCGGAGGCACGGATTCGGCAGCACACAAAGAGCGTAGTTTTAGAACCCGCTGAAGGCAAAGAACACGTCGTAGTCACTGGTGGGTGTGCCAGCTGCCAGCTGCCTACGCAATCCAGCCTCACTTAGCCTGGTGGACATCTCCTTCCCAGGGGGAGCTGGATTCATTGGCTCGCATGCTGCTCTACGTCTGCTGGAACAAGGGCATGCAGTCACAGTACTAGACAACTTGAGTCGAGGCAATGCAGGGGCCCTCCTTAAGCTACGCGACTTGGCAAAACGCAAGCGCTTCAGGGTGTGTTTGCTTCCATGCATGCCATATGGCGCTCAGCTGCCAAGGGTGCTAGCTTGCATCTGCACGTTGGTACGGCCGGCAGCACAGGGCACCGCACGGCTGTGTTGCACAGTCACCTGCATAGTCGCCTGCTAGCTACTGGCCTACGTGTAGTGCTTCCTCCCACTCTAGGCGGTTGGTGTTGGTCATTAGGCACAAGGTCAGCTTGCAGCCCTGGTTGTTGATGCTGGAACTCTTCTTCCTGACACAGCCACTGCCTGGCCTTGCCCCACCAGTCTACCACCAGCTTTCCAACCAGCTTACCTGCAGCCTCAGCAGGAGACTTTCGCGGCCATCCCAGCTGTACAGCTACCCAGCTGTGAAGCCTTCCCAGCTTGTGGCCATCCCAGCTGTACAGCTCATGGGGTGCAGCGCCAGCCACTGGTCTCATGTGGGGTGGGGGCCCAGGGGTGGACCCAGGAGGGGGTGCTGGCAGGTGAGGTTGCGGCCTGGGCAGCAGGCGCAGGGGGTGGTGGCAAGGGAGTGCAGGGGAGGGTCCTAGGACTCAAACACTAGCACCACAGTGCTGGGCTGCTGCCCTAGCGGCCGTTCAACCACTTTGCAGCCAACCAGCCAGCAGCCTGCAGCCCCACCTCTGACAACAACGGCATGCACCCCAGCATGCAGACCAGCCACAGCGCTGCCCAACTACTTTGTCTCCTACATCACTCTCACATAGGAGGCGCCTGGCTGGGCACATCAAGGTGGCACTGCAGCCCCTGCTACCTGTGTGCCTAACATCTTGCTTGCCCTGCTGCTGTCACGTACCTGCCTTCCTGACTGGGCTCAGCTCTTGCTCACAGGGTCAAGGGGCCCAGGCCGTTGCTGCTGGAACTGCAGTGCCCGATGCAGCCGTTGCCCAGCCTCAGGGTGCCAACCAGCCTGCAGCCCTGCAGCTGCTGCTGTTCCAGGGCAGGCAGCGCGGTGCAAGCCAGGGGTTGCTGCAGGGTGTGTCCTGCCTGCCTCCACCCTTGTGTGATGGCGACCTGCATGCAGTGGGTCATGGTTGACTTGGGCGACCGACATGCAGTGATGCGTGCCCTGGCCCATGCCAAGCCCCTGCCTTCCCTGGTCATGCACTTTGCAGCCGTGGCATACGTAGGTGAGTAGTGGGGGAGCTGGACCCGGCAGTGTCAGGGGGGGTCTGGCTGCACTCCCATGCCAGTAGCCGGGCGGTAGGAAGAAAAGACCTCCCTGGTAGGCACTGACTCAGACGCGGGTGCGAAGGCAAGGGCTGGGACCTGGCCAAAGGCTGTGGGCTACACAGTGTACTGGTCAGGGGCCGTGCCTCCACCATGAGGGGCTGCGCCTCACCCACATACCTACACGCAGCCAGGGTGAACTTGTGATGGCGGCTCACTGGCACCTCCTCCTCCCCCCCCGCCAGCACAGGCTGGCTGACCCTCTGGGGCTGCAGCACCTCACCAGCTGCACCAGGCAGTCCTGCCTAGCTCTGGCTGCAGCGGAGTCCATGGCCGACCCCGTGCTGTACTACAAGAACATCACCAGCACCACCACCTTCCTGCTGGACGTCATGAGGGAGCTGGGCATCAAGCAGGTGGGGCGGCTGGGGGATTGAGGGTGCGGCCGCCTGCCTGGTGGGTCTCACGCAGCTAGAGTAGGTCACTGTCAGGGAGGGGTGAGGGCTGGAGGTGGCAAGCAAGCCCTAGCCACAACCCCAGGCCCCTGGACAGGACTGCAGGTGTGGCGGCCTCCTTGGCGGCTGTGGGCAGAGCTGCTGGTCCAGCAGCAGCTGGGGCCAAGAGCTAGGAGCCACAACACCTGGCGCAACAGCCCAGCGGGCAACAAGCATCCACGCACAGCTTGATGCTATCATGGCGGCAGTGGCGGCAGTGGTGGCAGTGGCGGCTGTGGCAGCAGCCCATACAGCGGGAATGGCCAGTGTGCCAGCTGGTGAGGTGAACTGTGGTGTTGGCCTGTTGCATGCAGCTGGTGTACAGCAGCACATGTGCGGTGTATGGCAACCAGGAGGTGCTGCCCATCACAGAGCTGTCCCCGCCCAAACCCATCAACCCCTATGGTGAGCCCTGCTGCCCTCCCTGAGAATGATGATCATGACGATCATGGTGCTGGTGGTGGCGATTATTGTGGTTATGATGATGGTGGTGGTGGTGGTGGTGGTGAAGAGAAACCCTGAGCAAGAGATGCCCCCCATTGCAGGGCCATATCCCTTGGCTTGCATCAGACCCTCGTCATCTCTGTTACCCCACTGATGCTGGCCATGGCACCTGCACCTGCCCCAGCTGCTGTGTCATCATCGCTATCATCACCGTCCTTACAAAGTTTCCACAGGGACGAAGCGCTGTGTGTGGCACAGCAAGGGGTCCAGCTGCTGTGCGGCGTGGCTGCAGGCGAGGCCAAGCTGATGGCGGAGCGCGTCATCAACGCGGCCATGAAGGCGGACAGCAGCCTGCAGGCCATCATCCTGCGCTACTTCAACGTCTATGGCTCCGACCCTCAAGGCCGCCTGGGTGAGAGGGGGGCTGGCTGTGGGGTACCCCGGCTGTGGGTCCCCCTGGGGGCTGACCACTGCTGCCTGGGCTCTGGGGCCCCTGGGTTAGTACTTTCAGCGGCTTGCGAGCAGCCTGGTGACCACACGTACAGCCTCATCAGTGGCTGCAAGGGGCATAGCCACAAAGGCATGGAACAGGGCAGGAGGGCATGTTACCCTTCAGGGGCACGCCTGGCAGCAGGGTGGGGGTGTTCTTGTGGTGGTGATGGTAGTGGTGGTGGTGGTGTTCTTGTGGTGGTGATGGTAGTGGTGGTGGTGGTGTTCTTGTGGTGATGGTGGTGGTGGTGTTCTTGTGGTGATGGTGGTGGTGGGGGCTGTGCGCTGCCCAGGTGCTGCCCAGGGCATAGCTGGTGGTGGGTGGCTTGCCTAAGGCGGCTGGCAGCCACCACTGAGTCTCCACCACTCCTTCGGCCACTAACCCAGGGACAGAAAGCCAGACCTAGACAGCAGCGTCAAAAGAGCCTCTGTGCGCATGGAGCATCACAGCCAATGCACTAGGTCACCTGCCTCGGTCCACACCTCCCTCACCATTACCGTGGCCTCCGTGGCTGGTATCTGGTGGTGGTTCAGATGATGGTGGTGGTGTTCTTGTGGTGGTGGTGGGGGTGGGAAGGCAAGAGGGCGAAGTGACCCCAAGGCCCGCCCCTGACACCCCTGTTGGTGGCGGGTGAATGCAGGGGAGTGGCCCCGCCCTGAGTTGAGACACCACTCCCGCATCAGTGGCGCCTGCCTGGATGCCGCCATGGGCCTGGTGCCCTCCGTCACCATCAAGGGGACCCAGGTCTGTGCAGCCACACCCACCAGGCACCACTCCTGCACTGACCTGCACTTCCTGGCACCAAGCCACCACAGCGCTGCAGCATGCACCCGGCCGCACCATGCACCATGCTGGCAATTTACAGTTTTTGTTGCAGGGTCACAACCGCCATGCAACTGTCATAGTGTGATACTGCGCCACCATGCGCAGGACAGCTGTGTGTCACCTGGCGTGCTGTGCATGAGTTCGCCCACATGGCTGTGCCCAACCGCCTCGGCCTCACCCAGTTGCCTTGGCTGTGACCATGCCTCACCCAATTGCCTTGGCTGTGACCATGCCTCACCCAATTGCCAACCTGCCTGCCCACTTGGCTGCACCCACTTGCCAAGTTGCATGTGCCCGCATGCGCAGCAGCACACTGCAGGGCGGCCAGCCGCCAGTCCCGCCTGCCCCACCAACCCACCCGCATAGCCCTGCCTGGCTGTGTGTATGGGTGCAGCACCCCACTGCTGACGGCTCCTGTGTGCGGGACTACGTGCACGTCAGCGACCTGGTGGAGGCGCACCTGAGGGCCATGCAGCACCTGGACAACCCGGCTCCAGTGCTCAACATTGGCTCCGGGCACCCCGTGTCAGTCAAGCAGTTCGTAAGTGCGGCTGACCTGCTGTGCCCCTTGACGCTCTCCCTCAGGCAGGGGTCAGACACCCTTGTGACACGCACCTTACCCTGAGGCCGCGGCGCACGGCCTCACCTCAGGCGCCTGCATCCTATGGCTGTGGTGGTGGAGGATGGGTGCTCTCCTGT
This sequence comes from Haematococcus lacustris, assembly GCA_030144725.1. Taxonomy (NCBI): domain Eukaryota; kingdom Viridiplantae; phylum Chlorophyta; class Chlorophyceae; order Chlamydomonadales; family Haematococcaceae; genus Haematococcus; species Haematococcus lacustris. The sequence continues at coordinate 6,035,923 of JASKMD010000029.1, read as the reverse complement.
TTGCAACCGCTGCACACTCTCTGACCCGTTTCACTCCATGCGAGTGCATGCCTGCCCTTGTCAACAGCAGCACTACCATCCTCGTCATCATGCTAGGGTGCGGCATGCTTGGCATAAGGTGGATGTGGAGAGTGGATGGGTGTGGGTATGGGGAGTGGGGTGGGGCATGTGGGGGGTGGAAGACGAGGTCATGAGTCTGAGAGTTTGGGTCGGACCGACAGCTTGGGCAGCTGGTCACTTGGGGCAGGGAGGGGAGCGGCAGGCAACGGGGTGAGGCCTGCCCCTGTGGTGGCCAGCAGGTGGCCGCCTGCAAGAACGTGACGGGCCGCGACTTCAAGGTCGTAGAGCAGGCGGAGGCACGGCAGGGGGACTATGCCGAGGTTTGGGCCAAGATTGACCGCATACAGGAGGCTTTCGATTGGAGGTGAGGGGGCATGTGGGGGGTCCAGCCTGTCCCAGTCCTGTCTGCAAACCTGCCTGTCAGGTCTCTTAGTGCAAGTTTACCTTGGCTGCAGAGACCCATGGTGTGCATGCCTTCGATGCCAGTTCATGTGCACCCTTGTTGGTGCACCTAGCCTTAAAGTGCATGCCATTCTCATCAACCCCTGGGTCAGACAAACGTAAAAGCCCTGCGGCGGTTTAGCCAATGTGAAATAATGGTCAAGGGGTGCGGAGTGGAGATGGGGACGGGTACCAGCTGTAGCATCCCTATCGTGCCCCTGACCTGCCCTAGTTGCCTTCAGCTGGCCGGGCTGTGCTTTTACCCGCCCTGCCAGGCCCCCAAGCACCTGGTCGCCTCGACTGCCTGCACACCCCTGCCCCTGCCTGCCCATCCGCGCAGCCCAAGGTACACCGACGTGGTCGAGGGCCTGCGCCATGCCTGGCAGTGGCGGCTGCGGCACCCTCAAGGCTACGAAAAGCATAGCGACGACAGCATGGCGGACGGACACGACATTTCGTGAGCGGCACTACCATGCCTACCAACCAGCCCTTAGTATGTTTTCAGCCATTTTGCCATCAAAGGGATATTCGTTGATTTCTGGTTCTTTTCAACGCAGCCGCCGGTTTTTTCATTACTACTCATAGCCTCCGCCTTTGCCGCTGGAGTGCACTGCTTGGCGACAGTTTGCCCAATAGGTCAACACCACAGCTACGGTGGCAACGCTGCTGCACCTCTGCAATACACTAGCCCAGCTGAGAGACCAGGCTGCATGCAAGAGGACGGTTAGCACCGTTTCAACAATCAAGCTGCTTGGCCAGGAGTACAACTTGCGAAGCCCGGAGGATGTGTGCCAGCCCCCTCCCAGATCCCCTGATGAGGCTTTGAGACAGTCCTGGGGTCAACACGCCTCTGGCAGCCCATCCTGGCTGCTACCTTCGGGAAGAAGCAGAAAATGAAAAGCAGATGGAACTTACACCGCCCTGGCCCTCAGGCTGCCTAGCCGCCCTCGAACCGTCGGCTCCGGTGCAGCACTCAGCCCAGCAACCTGGGCTCGTCAAAATTCTTTTGCCAAACCTCAACAACGAGCATGGCATCAGCTGGCAAAACAAAATGACCCAAGCCCTGTACACATGTACACTTCAGAAGGGGTTGGTGGAGAACGTGGTAGCTTCCATCCACCTTCCATTGCACATGTACACTTGCACTGCAATGCAACCCTGTACACATGTACACTTCAAAAGGAATTGGTGGGAACGTGGTAGTTTTCGTCCACCTGTCACTGCTCTCATGCTTCAAACGTCATGATAAAGAGCAGTACAGAAATGCTATCTACCGCACAACACAGCAGCATCAGGCTATTCCTACACAGGCATCATTGCCTACACAACACCATGCATGCACCCCCCACATGGACACAACCAAGGCCACCCACCTCCTTCACCACGCCCCTGCTGCCCTGTACCCTACCCCATGCTGCACACGCTGTAGCCAGCCACTCCATAGCCAGGACTTGCAGAGAAGGCTTCACCCCACACAGGTCACTCAATGCAATGCAAGCATGCCATGCAAGGCTGAGAGTGACTAAGCCCACCCCAACTGCTTGCCTGGCCTCATTCCAGTCGCTGCCCAGGCAGTGAAGGGGCGGCCCCCGACCCACTGCTGCCGGTTCATCAGGGTGGGTGCCATGCGGGCTGCAGGCAAGCTGCAGGGGCTGAGGGCTATGGGGCTGCTAGGCGGCAGCTGGGGGGGCGTGGCCAGCCCCCCCGCTGCTGACTCCTCTGCCGCTGCCTCGTCTTCCCTGTCCCATATCGTGTCGCGCCGGCCATGCAACACTGCAGGTGACCAGGCAGGCATGGAGTGAGTGTGTGCAGTGTTGGGGTATGGGGGAGACAGGTTCAGGAGGGCACACTGGCCATGCGGTAGTGCAGGTGACCAAACGGGGCACAGGGCTCAGGGCGCTAGCAGGGCGCGGGCATGGCGGTAGGCCGGTGACCAGGCGGGCTGGTGAGTGAGGTGAGGGGTGGGGGGTGGGGGGCGGCACACAGGAGCGCAAGCAGGAGGGCAGGCCAACCATAGGGGGGTGGAGGCTGGCTGTGCAGGGGAGATGACATGCAGCTGACCCTGCTCAGCCAACTACAGCTACTCAGCCCGCTCGGCTGCAGCTGCCCTCCTGCCCTACCTGCCCCCTGTACCTCCCCCTGCCCCTGCCCCTGCCCCTGCCCCTGCCCTCCCCCCCCCCTCTCCCCCCCCACTGGCCTGCCACAACTGACCACGGTGTGAGAGCTGGGCGAAGCTGCACACCTCCTCGCCCCACAGCCAGGCATGCAGTCCGGCGTCCCGCGCCCCCCACACATCATCACGCCTGCGCTGGTCACCGCCACAGCCACCACAGCAGCAGGAGCAGCAGCAGCAGCAGCAGCAGCAGTGGTGCGGGCAGGGGCTGTTCTGCGGCAGCATTGGGTAGGTGTGGAGCCTCAACGCGCTGGTGGAGGGTAGCAACTGGCTGCAGCCCAGCTGGGCATGGCAGGAGAACAAGCAGCAGGACAAGCGTGGTAGAATGTGGCGAGGACAGTTTTGCAAGCAACCATAGACGCAAACACAATGGTGTTGTGAAGCAACGGCTCCTACGCAACCGCCGCAGGGAAGGGTTCATGGTGATGCTGCACCTGAGCATGGTGAGGGAGTAGGGGTGGAGAGGTGGAGGGGTAGCGGGGGCAGGGCAGGAGCCACATGGCTGCTTGGTCAGGGGAGCGGAGCAGAGGATGCAGGGGGTGAGGCGACCTTGGGGGTGCTGGGCAATGAGGCAGTGAGGGGGGCCACTGGGAGAGGGGCCTGAGGGGCAGGAGGCGGGGGGTGGCCGCCTGGTCAGCACACAGCACTGGGGGGCGGCGGCTGGGCAATGCCAAGGTCAGGGGTGCTCCAGAGCCAGGTCAGGGCCAGGGCCTTGTGAGCAGGCACTACAAGGGGGCAGGACCTCAGGACCCAGATCAGCACATGGCAGTGGGGGGTAGGGCAGCTGGGCCATGAATGAGTTGGTGAAGTGGAGGCGCAGAGCCAGGTCAGGGGCCTCGGGGCGGGGCCTCACGAGCAGGGCGAGAGGGGAGAAGGGTCAGGGGCAGGGCAGGGCAGGGCCGCAGGGTTGTGGCCTGACCTGTCGTCCCCCACGTGCACAGCGTTGGCTGGCTCCACGCCCCCCAGCTGAGTCAGGGCGGCCTCAAAGATGCAGCGGTTTGGCTTCTCACACCCGACCTCTGATATCACAACACAACACGGCAGCAGCAGCAGCAGCAGGAAAGTGACCAAGCAGGTCAGGGCAGCTGGCCATGCTGGTATTGCGGCCTCCCTTGCCTGTCAGCCTGGTGGGGGCGGGGGCATGCAGCGAGAGAGGAGCACAACAGGCCCCACCACTGAGCAGGCCAGCTGCAGGCTAGAGGTAGAGTCTGGATCCTGCCCCCTGGCAGTAGGTGTGCTTCAGCAGGATGAACATGGTGCTCACCCTCTGCCCTAGCCCCTTCCCTCTCTCCACCTGACCACTGTACTGACAGCTGCCCTTGGCAGGCAGGCAGGCAGGCAGGCAGGCAGGCAGGCAGGCAGGCAGGCAGGCAGGCAGGCAGGCAGGCAGGCAGGCAGGCAGGCAGGCAGGCAGGCAGGCAGGCAGGCAGGCAGGCAGGCAGGCAGGCAGGCAGGCAGGCAGGCAGGCAGGCAGGCAGGCAGGCAGGCAGGCAGGCAGGCAGGCAGGCAGGCAGGCAGGCAGGCAGGCAGGCAGGCAGGCAGGCAGGCAGGCAGGCAGGCAGGCAGGCAGGCAGGCAGGCAGGCAGGCAGGCAGGCAGGCAGGCAGGCAGGCAGGCAGGCAGGCAGGCAGGCAGGCAGGCAGGCAGGCAGGCAGGCAGGCAGGCAGGCAGGCAGGCAGGCAGGTGGACAGGCAGGTGGACAGGCAGGTGGACAGGCAGGTGGACAGGCAGGTGGACAGGCAGGCAGGCAGGCAGGCAGGCAGGCAGGCAGGCAGGCAGGCAGGCAGGCAGGCAGGCAGGCAGGCAGGCAGGCAGGCAGGCAGGCAGGCAGGCAGGCAGGCAGGCAGGCAGGCAGGCAGGCAGGCAGGCAGGCAGGCAGGCAGGCAGGCAGGCAGGCAGGCAGGCAGGCAGGCAGGCAGGCAGGCAGGCAGGCAGGCAGGCAGGCAGGTGGACAGGCAGGTGGACAGGCAGGCAGGCAGGCAGGCAGGCAGGCAGGCAGGCAGGCAGGCAGGCAGGCAGGCAGGCAGGCAGGCAGGCAGGCAGGCAGGCAGGCAGGCAGGCAGGCAGGCAGGCAGGCAGGCAGGCAGGCAGGCAGGCAGGCAGGCAGGCAGGCAGGCAGGCAGGCAGGCAGGCAGGCAGGCAGGCAGGCAGGCAGGCAGGCAGGTGGGCAGGCAGGTGGACAGGCAGGCAGGCAGGCAGGCAGGCAGGCAGGCAGGCAGGCAGGCAGGCAGGCAGGCAGGCAGGCAGGCAGGCAGGCAGGCAGGCAGGCAGGCAGGCAGGCAGGCAGGCAGGCAGGCAGGCAGGCAGGCAGGCAGGCAGGCAGGCAGGCAGGCAGGCAGGCAGGTGGACAGGCAGGTGGACAGGCAGGCAGGCAGGCAGGCAGGCAGGCAGGCAGGCAGGCAGGCAGGCAGGCAGGCAGGTGGACAGGCAGGTGGACAGGCAGGTGGACAGGCAGGTGGACAGGCAGGCAGGCAGGCAGGCAGGCAGGCAGGCAGGCAGGCAGGCAGGCAGGCAGGCAGGCAGGCAGGCAGGCAGGCAGGCAGGCAGGCAGGCAGGCAGGCAGGCAGGCAGGCAGGCAGGCAGGCAGGCAGGCAGGCAGGCAGGCAGGCAGGCAGGCAGGCAGGCAGGCAGGCAGGCAGGCAGGCAGGCAGGCAGGCAGGCAGGCAGGCAGGCAGGCAGGCAGGCAGGCAGGCAGGCAGGCAGGCAGGCAGGCAGGCAGGCAGGCAGGCAGGCAGGCAGGCAGGCAGGCAGGCAGGCAGGCAGGCAGGCAGGCAGGCAGGCAGGCAGGCAGGCAGGCAGGCAGGCAGGCAGGCAGGCAGGCAGGCAGGCAGGCAGGCAGGCAGGCAGGCAGGCAGGCAGGCAGGCAGGCAGGCAGGCAGGCAGGTGGACAGGCAGGCAGGCAGGCAGGCAGGCAGGCAGGCAGGCAGGCAGGCAGGCAGGCAGGCAGGCAGGCAGGCAGGCAGGCAGGCAGGCAGGCAGGCAGGCAGGCAGGCAGGCAGGCAGGCAGGCAGGCAGGCAGGCAGGCAGGCAGGCAGGCAGGCAGGCAGGCAGGCAGGCAGGCAGGCAGGCAGGCAGGCAGGCAGGCAGGCAGGCAGGCAGGCAGGCAGGCAGGCAGGCAGGCAGGCAGGCAGGCAGGTGGACAGGCAGGCAGGTGGACAGGCAGGCAGGCAGGCAGGCAGGTGGACAGGCAGGCAGGCAGGCAGGCAGGCAGGCAGGCAGGCAGGCAGGCAGGCAGGCAGGCAGGCAGGCAGGCAGGCAGGCAGGCAGGCAGGCAGGCAGGCAGGCAGGCAGGCAGGCAGGCAGGCAGGCAGGCAGGCAGGCAGGCAGGCAGGCAGGCAGGCAGGCAGGCAGGCAGGCAGGCAGGCAGGCAGGCAGGCAGGCAGGCAGGCAGGCAGGCAGGCAGGCAGGCAGGCAGGCAGGCAGGCAGGCAGGCAGGCAGGCAGGCAGGCAGGCAGGCAGGCAGGCAGGCAGGCAGGCAGGCAGGCAGGCAGGCAGGTGGACAGGCAGGCAGGCAGGCAGGCAGGCAGGCAGGCAGGCAGGCAGGCAGGCAGGCAGGCAGGCAGGCAGGCAGGCAGGCAGGCAGGCAGGCAGGCAGGCAGGCAGGCAGGCAGGCAGGCAGGCAGGCAGGCAGGCAGGCAGGCAGGCAGGCAGGCAGGCAGGCAGGCAGGCAGGCAGGCAGGCAGGCAGGCAGGCAGGCAGGCAGGCAGGCAGGCAGGCAGGCAGGCAGGCAGGCAGGCAGGCAGGCAGGCAGGCAGGCAGGCAGGCAGGCAGGCAGGCAGGCAGGCAGGCAGGCAGGCAGGCAGGCAGGCAGGCAGGCAGGCAGGCAGGCAGGCAGGCAGGCAGGCAGGCAGGCAGGCAGGCAGGCAGGCAGGCAGGCAGGCAGGCAGGCAGGCAGGCAGGCAGGCAGGCAGGCAGGCAGGCAGGCAGGCAGGCAGGCAGGCAGGCAGGCAGGCAGGCAGGCAGGCAGGCAGGCAGGCAGGCAGGCAGGCAGGCAGGCAGGCAGGCAGGCAGGCAGGCAGGCAGGCAGGCAGGCAGGCACCTGCTGACACGATGAGCGCATGGAACAGGTGGTCCAGGCGCAGTGCCCGCATGAGGGGCCGCAGCCGCGTGTCCCAGTTGGACACCACTGCCAGCCGCACCCCGGCTGCCCGCATCTCCTCCAGTGCCTGCACAGCACCTGGCAGCGCCACCACCAGGCAGCTGTGGCAGGGGGAGGGGGAGGGGGGAGGGGGAGGGGGAGGGGGAGGGGGAGGGGGAGGGGGAGGGGGAGGGGGAGGGGGAGGGGGAGGGGGAGGGGGAGGGGGAGGGGGGAGGGGGAGGGGGAGGGGGAGGGGGAGGGGGAGGGGGAGGGGGAGGGGGAGGGGGGGGAGGGGGGAGGGGGAGGGGGAGGGGGGGAGGGGGGAGGGGGAGGGGGGGGAGGGGGAGCAACCCCCTAGCACACAAGCCTGCCTACCTGCCCCTTCCCCCTGTCCCCCGTGTACCTGCGCTCACCTGCCCACCCACCCTCCTGCCTGCCTGTCATAGGAAACAGTCAGCAGCAGGGCCAGCCCTCAGCCCTTACCCGGGACCAGGCGCCAGGCGCTTGGCCCAGCATAGTAGCGGTACACCGCCTCATGCATGGCGTCCTCAGGGCAGCCGGTGCACTCCTTCACCACAGGGGACACAGCAGCAGCGCGCGGGGGGTGCGAGTGGCAGCGCTCGCAATGGGTGCGGTGCTAGGTAATGCTGCCACTGCTGCTGCAGTCAATGCTGTTGGTGTCATCTCCCCCAAAGGCTGCTGCTGCTGCTGCCGCTGCTCCTCAGTTGCTGCTTCACTCTCATCCCTGCTGCCGCTGCTGCACCCCTGCTGTCCCTGCTGGCAGCAGACCTCACCGTCAACAACCGGCTCCAAAACTGCCGGCCGTCCCCGACGAAGCGCATGCTGCTGCTGCTGCCAGCGCACCCCCTCTCAGGGTGGTTGTAAGTCCTGGGTAGGGGCACAGGGGGAGTGAGGGGCACAGGGGGAGTGAGGGGCACAGGGGGAGTGAGGGGCACAGGGGGAGTGAGGGGCACAGGGGGAGTGAGGGGCACAGGGGGAGTGAGGGGCACAGGGGGAGTGAGGGGCACAGGGGCCTCAGGCTTGTGGCAGGCAGGCGGCCTGGACAAGGGCAGGCGCGCTACACCTCCTGCCGCCACCACCAGCAGGTGGGCCTGACCGTCATCAGGCACGGCAGGGCTACCCACCCCCTGGGTGCGCAGCCCAGGGTGCCCCTCATGGTGCAGCTTGGCAGGGTGGCCTTGGGAGTAGCATGGGGGGGTGGGTGGTGGTGGAGTGGCAGGGGGAGGGGGAGGGGGGTGCATGGGGGGGTGGCTGAAGGGGAGGGCCCCCAGGAGAGGGCTGTCCTGGGAGGGGTCCAGGTGGCTGGCTGGCAAGGGGGTGCCTGCGGTGCCTGGGGCTGGGGTGGGTGCTATCCCCTCACCATCTGAACCTTTGCAGGATTTCCTCCTGGTCGAACAGGGCCTGGCCTGGCCTCAGGAAGGGCCGCGTGAAGCGCTGGTACACCTCAGCGACGGGCTCAGAGGGCTGCAGCTGCGCCACAGCAAAGGCGGAACAACAGGGGGGCGAAGGGGGGTAGGGTAGGCAGGGGCAGGGGGTGATGCAGTAGGGTGGCTGAGTGCTGAGTGGGTGTCATGAGGGGGTGGGGGGGGTCATTTGTTGGGTGGGTGGGTCAGTGGCGTTAGGTGTTGTGCAAGCAGGTTCAGGAGGGGTCGCGATGTGGGATCAAGAAAGCGACAAGAGGAGGAAGCCAGCAGCCGTCAACCAACCCCTTCCCTTCCCTCCTGTCGTTAAGACGCGACACAGCAGCCAGCAGCTACTAGCTGAGCTGCCGTCCCCACCCCGACCCGTGGCAATGTCTGAGTTTGCGAGTTGCCCCGGACGCCACCCCGAGGCTCACCAGGGTCCCCGTCACATCCAGCAGCACGGCGCCGAAGCGCTCCGAGGTAGGTACAACACTTTGTATCGCCCTTGATGCCACAACGTTTAACATCAGTGCACTACGACACTTGTGCGCATCTCGAGCCGTCAACTTCGCATCTGTCGAGAAAAGCTACCATTCCTATGAGATCAAAATTCGCAGACATTCATATTACAACTGCGGACACAAGTTTTAATCCCTGGCATTAAAGTACGAAGCAAGTTTTGATCCCTACAGCCCTCATGCAACACCAAAATAAAGCATGAGTTGTAATCAAACACAGGCTGCGAGATCATTATTGTAAAGGCTACTGACAGTGTGCCTAATGTCCACTTCAGCTCAGCCTTCTGGTGTGTGTGCCTCCAGGCTACTACTAGCAAGAGCTCTACCCTACTCTATAGCTCTTGCTCACAAACATCCCCCTTTGTGAGGGGTTTAGTAATTTATGGTGAGGTTAGCATGTTGCAACTGGCTATCGTCGCCACTTGCGCCGCCACTTGCGCAACAGGGCTTTGTCGAGCACACAGACCCACCCCTAACCTGGCCTGCCCGGCTTTGGCAGGCTGGGCGGTCTTCCAATCTTACACGGGTTGTGGCTAGTGATCTGTTGCTTCCTCGCTTTCTTGTGTCTCTGGCTGATGCAGGCGCCGATCTCGACCGCGGGAGCCGAGGACGAGTTCCGGTCAGGATGTCCCAACATGGGGTTGGTAATCTTCATGCAAGTACTCTCTACAAAGTGCACCGTTTTCAGTAGCTTCTATCGCATTGGCAGCTGCGCAATATTGCTCGTATCCTGGCAAGCGGCGCGTTAATCGTTGCATCAGAGTCCTTGCCGGTGCAAGCGATCGCGGACACACCTCAGCTGCTCAGCACCGATTGTTCTAGTGGTGAGTAGTGCAACCAATGAGGGAACTCCGCCTGGCATCCAGCCGGAAGTACAATCACATTTCAGCCCGCCTTGCTCGCTCCGCGAGCCTCTTGTTGGTGCAGGCGGTGTTGGAGGGCTATCGCTGGGCATGTTATGTATCGACATTGCTGCAAACGCGGGAAATGTGCGTATCTCTCTCGCCAGTCCCACAAGAAAAGGGACCCTCAGCCACAAAATGGCATGTTGTGGGCTGACCACTTTGACTTTCCAGATTTTCGATACATAACTCTGTTCCTTACTCAACGTCACAGCTGCTGGAGAAGAAAGCATGGCAATTAGTTAATCAGGCCTGCTCGAAATGACATTGGCGTGACCCGACTTTGCCTTGCAGGAATGATTGGCCAATCCGACCCTGCCCACTGCGGCCCCCCCACCTCCCCAGCCCAACATCGCCTTCCTACCTCCGCTCACCCCCTCCCAACCCCAGCCCCGCACTCCACCCCCCCTCCCACCCCCTCCCAGCCCGCCCCCCTTGCCCTCCCACCCCCGCTACCCCCCTCCCAACCCCCCCCCCCCCCCTCCCAGCCCCCTCCCACCCCCACCCAGCCCCCCCCCCTGATGTTGAAGACACAAGTCAGCCGTCGCCGGCTTTCCACATGCCGGCGGCTGTTCATCACAGAGCAGTGTGTGGTGGCCAACACTCACCGGCCTGGCGAGCGCACAACTGTGAGCCGGCAACTGCGTGTGGTCTACAAGTACCTGCGGCAAAGTACCCTAGGTAAGCTGGGCTGGGCTGGGCTGGGCCAACATCAGCGCCTCACCGCCCAGATCACAGACGTGTTGGCCATCGTCCCCCTCCCTTGTGCCACAGCTTGAGGCCCATGTCAAGGTCATCATCGGTGATTCGTGTATGGCGGCTTGCCGGGGAGGCTGTGGCACGTGTGGTGGAGAGCCACAGGGAGCGGTCCCCCACCCTGGGCGGTCACGCTTAGTGGCTACTTCAAGGGACACCGACCTGCTGCTGAAGATTTGCGTGGTGGCGGTAGTGGGCCCGCCACCCCTTCCCAACCCCTCCCAACCCCTCCCAGCCCCCTCCCAGCCCCCTCACTGCCCTCCCACCCCCCTCCTAGCCCCCTGGCACCCCCCTGGCAGCCCCCTGGCACCCCCCTGGCAGCAGCAGGCAGCTGGTGCTGGGTGCCGCCCCTGACCTGCCCCCCCCCTCCTGCTGCACCCCCTGGGGCAGCAGCAGGCAAGCTGGTGCTGGGTGCCGCCCCTGACCTGCCCCCCCCTCCCTGCTGCACCCCCCTGGGCAGCAGCAGGCAGCTGGTGCTGGTGCCCGCCCCTGACCTGCCCCCCCCCTCCTGCTGCACCCCCCTGGCAGCAGCAGGCAGCTGGTGCTGGTGCCGCCCCTGACCTGCCCCCCCCTCCTGCTGCACCCCCCTGGCAGCAGCAGGCAGCTGGTGCTGGTGCTTCCCCTGGGCTGCCCACCCCTCCAGCTGAGCAGCAGGGGGTCAGGGCGGAGCTGGACACAAGCTCGACACGCAAGCGGAGGGCGGGCGGGAGGGATCGGACCCAACATATCGAGCAAGGTAACGTAGCAATGGCCCACACACCTTGAGTGGCCTTACCGAGTGGCCAGGTAGTAGGTACTACTCACGTAGCGGTCAAGCAATGCAGCAGCCTTGTATACTTCCGAGCATGGGTGGAGGGGCGTCGTTACATCGGTTTGGCGTGCCATGTGCATTGTTTTGACTGCGGCGACTGTCCCTGACTGTTTGCAGAGGCTACTGGGCCACGTCGGTCGCGGCGGTCGGTCGCGGCGAGGCCCGCATGAGCAAAACTGGCATGCATTTGAATGTCAAGATTTGAGCCGCCATAGCACTCAGCACAGTGCACAGTAATTAATGTTACAAGCTGCACCGCATAGCTGACAAAGTCCTCTATCCAGGGATGTGCGAAACATAAATAGAAACCACGTGGCTGAGACGCGGCGTCGTTTTGATTACCAGGGGTCGGTTTCCTATCATTTCCTGTCATTTTTTGTTAGTTGGGGTCGCCTGAGTTCCGGGCCAGCGCGGTCGGCGCCAGCAACTTTTTGCGGAGTATTTCTAAGGAGGAGTGGGACCGGTGGCTGCGGCCGGAGCGCAGCGGCGCGACACGGATGCAGATGGGGTGCTGCTTTACCCTCAATGGATCAACTAAGCATGTGGACCGCGACGTGAACGCGGTGAACAGTTGGGCAGCACCATCCTAGCCAACAAGGCCGTTTAGACGAAGGCAATCGCAACCTCAGTAACGCGAATGGTGCTCAACGACATTGCACACATGCCTTGGTGTACTTGTGGCTGCTGCAGACGCTGACCATCGGGCGGTGCCTGGCCAGCTGCTTCCGACCGCAGAAGCTGTCCCGCTGGCCTGGCCGACCGCAGCTGCCCAACCTAGGCACTCGTAGCAGGCCAGTGTGTGGATATCCCAAACGCTGACGCCAGCCTCGAGCAGCAGGTGCGGCGGTGGCGGTGGGGCACCGAACGGCTGGACGAGCACATGCAGCGCTTGGACGGCCTGGTACAGGATCATCTTGTAAGGGACCGGCAGCAAGACGAACAGTACCGGCGGCTACGGTGGCAAGCTGCGCGGGTAGTAGTAGTAGCGGGTGAGGGCACGAGAACTGCAGCGCACCCCGTAGAGGACCATACCGGCCCCATCCGGGGTTACTGAAGCAATGTTCTGGTAGTTTGGAAAGAGTGTTCTGACAGTATGGGAAGAGCACACAACCTTACCCAATCCTCAGCGGAGGTTAGGGATCGACACCGCTTAGCTAGAGGAGAAGCAGCCTATGTGGGTGTTACTTTGTCAATCCTTCTTAACACATTCTTCATGCGGTCAACATCACCTTATTCAACATGGCACATTCCATGGCACTTCCATGGCCTGTAGGCAATCTCAGGCAAACAAAGCTCATTCAACAAGGAACAACATGTCTGCCTGTGGGTAATCTCACTCAGCTGCACCTTCTTCACTTAAGCGTCATCAGTGACACCCTTGACAGCTACAGACCCCATACCGATAGTTCACACGTGCCCTACCAGATCACTGGGCATTCTGTAGGCTGAGACGACCTCCTCGCGCCATGCCAACCTTAATCAGCCCAGCAGGCAACAAGTACTAGCCTAGATTCAGCATGATATGCATGCACTGATGTAAGCTGGCGACAGCTTATTGTGATGCATACCACTGTGCCCCTGCATGCTGCTGCAGGCTGCTGCTGCTGTTGGGTGGGTCTGCTGGTGGGCAGTCTCGCAGCCGCTAGTAGCCCAGGCCAGGGTACTCCTTGCCCTTGGCTGGCAGAGCTGGCAGGGTCTAGCTACCAGCACAGCTCCAGTAGCCGCCACCTGCTCTCCCCAATGCAATGCGTGTTTAGCGCTTCATCGCAATCCCGGTTAACCCACCTGCCTGGCTGCGGTGCTGTTGGCTGAGCTGAGCCGAGCCGCCTTGCCCTTGCCTCTGCCTTTGCCCCTGGTACAGCTGGGTAGGCTCGGCTGCCTGCTCAGCCTTGGTGTACTTGCTACGCTTGGCTGGCCGGGCAGTGTTGAGGCCAGGGTCAGAGGCTCCTGGCTGTGTGGCTGCCTGGCTGTGTGGGGGCTTGGCTGTGTGGGGGCTTGGCTGTGTGGGGGAGTGTGGGAGCTTGTAAAGGGCTACTACCAGGCCGGTGAGGCCAGGCAAGCAGGAGGCAGCAGGACATCGGTGGCAGGCAGAGGCGAGGGGTCGGGTTTGCAAGCCTCGTGACTGCAAGCCTCGTAACCGCCAGCTGGTTGGCCTTGAAGAGGCGGCTCAGGGAGCCCTGGCTGCAAGGGGCCCTGGCTGGACCCCGGCCTCCACCCCCTTCATCACCCATCACCACCACCTCAGTACGCCGCCCCCTGGCTGGACCCTGTCCTCCACCCCCTCACTTCATCACCCACCACCACCACCACCACCCAAGTACGCCCCGCCATGGTGTGGCGTGGCTGTGGGCAAAGCTGCTAGGTTAAGAGCAGCTGTTATTTCTTTCTTGACGGCGTTGAACTCGAGGCTGCCGGCACTCGCCACATGTAGTACGCCTGCAGCCATAGCAAGGCATGCCAGCAGGCAAGGTAGGTGTATGGCTGTGCATCACTGGTTTCCAGCACACTGGCGCAGCCCTGCAGCGTAAAGTGCAGGGCACAGAGGGGTGTGTGTCCAGAGCTGTGTGCATTTTATAGCAAACGCTATTTATAGCGCGAAACAAAATCCCTGGTGTCCAAGGGTATGTGCTGGGCAAGGCTGAGGGCTGAAGAGGGGGGCAGAGGCAAGGGCAGCAGAAGGGCGGGGGCGGGGGCGGGGGCGGAGGCAAAGGACCTACCCCGAGGCTGCGGTACGGGCGCCAGACTTCAGCCACCCTCTCCATGTCTGCTGCTGTCACCGGGTCAGGCAACTGGTACAGCAGCTGCATGCCCTGTCTCACAGCAGCAGCAGCAGCAGCAGCAGCAGCAGCAGCAGCAGCAGCAGCAGCAGCACCAGCACCAGCAGTGTGGCCAATGCGGTCAGTGCAGCCTGCAAGAGCCCCTGGGCTGCACTTGGAGTGAAGCTGTGGGGGGGTATACCAATAGCCACGCGTGCTCTGTGAACAGGTGGGCACGCAGGCAGGCAGGCAGGCGCTAAAGCTTTTGCTGTGGCTGTGACTCGCCTGCCTGGCCCTCCCATCCCCTCCAAACCACTCCTCACATTCCTGCTGCTCTGCCCCTCCACCTGCTGCTCTTCCTCACCTTTCCTCGTCCCTTCCCCTCCACTTCCTTCCCCTCCACTTCCTTCCCCTCCACCCTCCCCTCTTACCCCTGCACTTCCCCTCCACCCTCCCCTCTTACCCCTGCACTTCCCCTCCACCCTCCCCTCTTACCCCTGCACTTCCCTGCCACCCTCCCTTTTCTCCGCCCTCCCGCCTTCCCCTCTCACCTTCCTGACTGCTAAATCCCCCACAGGCAGGACGTCAGGCCGCCCCAGGTTGAAGATGCTGACCATGTGCACCGTCCACGGCCCGACCACCCTCTTCAACTGCAGCCAGCCACAGGAGCTCAGCAGCAGGGGGGCAGCAGCAAAGGGGCATCAGCCAAGTCGCCCTAAACAGTGGTCTGTAGTGTGACCAATGATCATTTTGTTTTCCGGCGCACATCAAGGAAGTGCCATTGCCACCAGCACCCCCATCTCCCTGCCTTTTGCTCCCCCCCTACCACCCTCACCTCACCCACCATACCGCTTGCATCAACCAGGCATGGGCAGACCACTCACTGTGGTTGCCTCTTACTTGTCATGTCAGTATGGCAGTTTACGCCAGGAGCCAAGCGGTGACTTGTGAGATGGTGGGTTTCAACAGGGTTTCAAACAGCCAGTTAGGGGGCAGAGGTCGACGACCCTATCCTGGAGCCATGTCCCATCTCGTGCCACTGGCCCTGCCCACTGAGTTCCCTGCGGAACCTACAACAGCTGTCGCCTGTGAGAGAGGTTGAGCAGCGCTTGGTGAGCCGCAGCCCCCCTGGAGCAGGGCAGGGCGCAGGGCAGCTCACGCCCCCCCTCCCCCTTTGCCCCCCCCGCACCCCCTACCGCTGTCAGCGCCTGCAGCAGCTGCAGGGTCGTCCATGCCCCGCACCCCCTCATCGCTCAGCTGCCGCCCGGGGCCCAAAGGCTGTGCGCCAGGCCCTGCACATACGCCGCCTTGCGCTCAGACAGCCCGCAGCGCCGCAGGTCAGCCGTGCTGTGCGCCAGCACCAGGCCAGGGGTCAGCGCGCTCAGCTCCTGCTCAGCGGCCACCTGCAGCCCGCAGCAGCAGCAGCAGCAGCAGCAGGCCTGGGGTGCTGCCTGGCACCCCCACCCCTGGCAGCCCCCTGCCCTCCCTGCCCCTGGGCTCCTCCAGGCCACCTTCCTTCTCTGCCTGCCACTGCCGGCCACTGCCGGAACGCTGCCCCCCTTGCCCACTGACCCTCCCCCACCAGGCTGGTTGTCTGCTGCTGTCTAGCAGGCTGTAGGGGGGGGGGGGGCAGGGGGTGGTGGTGGTGGCGGCAGGGGGTGCTGCAGGCCCCGCTGGCTGCAGGCGGTGCTCCTCACCCCTCACCCCTCCTGATGTCCAGTGGGCTGTAGGTGGGGCTGATGGTGGTGGGTGGTGGCGGCAGGGGGGTGCTGCAGGCCTCGCAGGCGGTGCCCCTCACCCCTCACCCCGCATAGGTCCAGGAGGCGCGCGTGTATGGTTGCCGCTGCCTTGCCGTGCAGCTGCTGGTAGACCACGCTTTTGACCAGGGCGCTGAAGGGGCTGACAGCCTGGCCGGCTGAGCAGCTGGGTGGGCAGGCCATGCTCCTGGATGAGGGGGGGCCAGCACAGGGTCAGCCTGCTGCAGGTGCTGGCCACCACGCTCCAGGTCCTGCAGGGTGAGGAAGCTGGGGGGCGGGGCTGCACAGGGCAGGGGGTCAGGCGGGGGGGAGCAGGATGCATAGTGGGGCAAGGGGGGGTAGGGGGCGGGAGAGGGGAAAAGGGGGAGAGGGGAGAGGGGTGAGAGGGGGAGAGGGGGAGAGGGGAGAGGGGGAGAGGGGGGAGAGTGGGGAGGAGGGGGTGCTAGTGTGTTTGGCCCCAGCTTCATCTAGTGCGGCATTGTCCTGGGCTCACAGCACACCACACTACCCTCCCTGCACTGTTGGCTGTTGGAGGGCACCAGCGCACCTGGGGTGTAAAGCGTGGGCGCCAAGGCGTCAACCATGACCTGTGCTGCAGGCTGTTGCGACGTGACGTCGTCCTTGGTGGCCAGGCGGGAGCTGCGCCTGCGCTTTAGTGGGGCGTCGGGCGTGTGAGGAGCTTCATGCGCATCCTTGCGCAGGGCCGCGATTCCAATTATTCTGCGCCCCGAGGGGCTTTTGGGCTCCATATCCGCGCACTGCAGCGCTGGCGAAGCAAGATGCAGCGCGGTGCAAGCACGCTGCAGCGCGCAAGCCGAGTGACGCATGTCATGTGTAGCCAGGCAGTGCCCTACCTAACCCAGCGGAGGGAGTGTGTTTCACAGAGGAGCGGTTGACGGGATGGCAGGGTGTGGTGCACGGTGTGGTGCAGGGTGTGGTGCACGGTGTAGTGCACGGGTGTGGTACACGGGGACAGTGCACGGTGTGGTCAACGCAGGGTCCGGCCATGCAGCACGGCTGTGCAAGACAGCTGAGTACGTCATTGGGTGGGCAGGCAGCACTGTACGACTGCTTGCAAGAGGAACCACCAAGTACCTCAGTGCCGCTCAGTGCCAGACACATCAGCAGCCCCGACCGCAACAAAGACGTCAGCGTCAGAGGTGGCGACCCTGATGGCCCTGAGCAAGCGGCACAGCCCTGGATGCCTGGTATACTCTGGACTGCCCCGCACCTAGTCATACCTCTCGGCGCGCATTGAAGGGATTCGGTGGTAGGTGGCAGGCAAAATCCACGTCCTCCAACTTGGAGCCTTGATGTGGGCCGGTGAGGTCTTAAGACCCCGTTCAAAATCCTCAGGGTCTTAAGACCCGGGTTAAATATGACCTGGCCGGGAACGCCCTACCTCCAAGACATTGCTGTTAGGGCGTTCCCGGCCAGGTCCTATTTGGACCCGGGTCTTAAGACCCTGAGGATTTTGAACGGGGTCTTAAGACCTCACCGGCCCACCGGCGGCACCCATCAGCGCCACTAGCGCTATGGCTAACCCTGTTATTCGTACACCCGACGCACATCCTCCAGCCGAAGCTAGTGGCTGGACACAAAAGTACAAGAATAACACGGTCTCCGTTCTAGACCTGTTCAATCGGCTTATGAAGAGCTCCGCATTGCGCGACACGTACCGGCTCAAGCTTGATGTAACCAGAAAGGTCGTCCTTGTCGTCTGCCTGATGTGCGGCGCGAATTTGTTTTGCTGCAACCTGAGCAACGTGCAATCTCAGCACGACAAGCATTGCAAGCAGCGCCCAGCCGCCGAGCAACCACCACCACTTCCCAATCCAACAGGTAAGTCCTTCTCCTATCTTGCTTCTGTGTTATGTGCTTATGTGTATCATTCAACCTTACAACCTGCTCTATTTAACGGCATCAGTCTTGTCTTGCATGCCTCATAGGCAAGCAGGTACATCCAGATGACCAACAACTCTCTGACAAGTACGTGGCATTGTTCGTGGTCCGAAGGTGAGCAAACCCCGACCCTCACAGGACTCGATCTAGGGACCTCTCGCATAACCACCACTTCCAGGTCTTTAAGACCTCTAGTACCGGTCTTAAGACCTTTAGGACCCAAAACATCAGGCGGGTCTTAAGACCCGGCACGCCCAATTTGCTGTTTAATCAAAACATTTTTACTGTCCCAAACCCATGCACGTAAACCAAGGCAGAACCAGTAACGACGCAAGGCACTTAAGAGCGTAGTAAAGGCGTCCAACGCGATGTGTGCGTACACCGTCCGTATCGACCCTTTTGCCATGGCATCGCTCGCTGACATGGACGCGGAGGAGCCGGAACAGGAACGTCTGTCAGACGACACGCAGTCCGTGGAGTTCTCAGTCGGGAACCCGAGGCAGGTGCCAGACCGCTCCCTCCGAGCCAAGCTCAGGCTTGGGCTCGTTCCTGCCCTCGGTCCAGCGACCATCATTGCCAGGCGCGAGGTGCTTGTGGTGAAGCGGTGAAGTGCACCTGAAGCTGGCCACCTGCAGCAGCCATGCCCGCCCCGCCACGGCTGCCCTGCAGGGTTGAGCATATCACAGGGGTGGTGCATCTGTACCGGCAGGTGCCTGCACCCCGCCCCCCTGCACAGGGCCAGGGTGGGGGAGGGGCCCGGGCCCCCCCTGGGGTACATCACAGCAAGCTGCCGGTAAGGGGCTCAGTGACTGGGCTGGCCGTGGGTGTGCAGGCTGGTGGGGCGAGGGAGGAGGCCAGGAGCAGGGGAGGGTGAGGGCGAGGGGCGGGGTGGGGGCAGGGGCGGGGACGGCAAGGAGCTTGGCATCACTGTCGGAGGCCATGTCTATGGGCTGTGGAGGAGCCAGGTTCAGGGGGTGGGGCTGTGGGCTGGCCATGGGGGCAGCAGCAGGCCCCCCAGCCTTGAGCAGGCTGCCTCACCCTGGCCCGGCCTGCCCATGCCTTGCCCTGGCCTCAGGAGCAGCGTGGCCTGGAGCTCTGCTGCCTGGCCATCCCCGCGGACCTGAGCATGGCTGGCTTCTGTGCCTTCTGCGGCGCCTACCTGCCCGCCATCCGCGTGATGCGTGTGTTGCGGAGGGAGGCGCGGCAGCGGGTGGTGTGCATGGTACTCATCAGGCGAGACCTGTCAGCGGCTGGCGGCTGCGCCTCACTCTCATCAACCTGTGTCCTGCTGGCTGGGAGCCGGGCTGACAGGGCGGGGAGGGAGGGGCTGGGAAGGAGCTGGGAACGGGCTGGGAGGGGGAGGGGGAGGGGCTGGGAGGGGGGGGGGGGGGGAGGGGGAGGGGTTGTGCACCAGGCCAGTCGGGCATACTGCCATGACTACCAGGATAGTGCAGGCCTAGACGGTGCGGCTGCCTGACCCAGCCTCCTCGCCTGCCCGCCCTCACCCCTGCCTACTGCCCGCATGCCTGCGCACCCACTCTGCCACCTGGCCTGGCTGTGGGCTGTTGCCTCAAGGGGTGCAGGTTCAGTGTCCAGGAGCAAGCAGACGCATTCTTCAACGACTTCAACATGAAGCCGGTGGGCAGGCGCCCCTGATGCCTCCACCCCTGCCCTCAAGCCCCTCCACCCTGCACACCCCGCCCCCTCCCTCCCCCTTCTACCGGTGGGCAGGCGCCCCATAATGCCTGGACCTGCAACCCTGCCCCTCACGCCTAGGCCCATGAGCCCACTGCCGCCCCCCCAGGCCCACGGGTCTTGCCTGCTGCCCCCTTCCGCCCCCCTGCTGCCTGACCCCCCTCAGCCCCCTGCCTTCCCCCTCTCCCCTGCGACGCAGTTCTCCAGCCTGGAGCCAGAGATTGTGTGCCGCTTGGTCTTTGTACGCGAGGTGCAGCTGCTGAGCCCTCACCCCCACACCCCCCCGCCTGCCCTGCCCTCCCCTGCTGCTCTAGGGGCCAGCCCTCGCAGCCCATGCCAGCTGGAGCCCGGCTCAGGCCTCCCCAGCACCCCTGAGCCAGGTGGGCCCCGCAGCCCCCACCCCCGCATGGGCCTGGCGGCAGGGGCGGCTGACAGCAGGGGGGGGGCGCTGGGCAGGGTCAGCCGTCTGGGGGGAGGGGTGGGGGGCAGGGGCTCCCCGGCCCTCCCCCCTGGGGTGGCCATGCCTGCTGCTCACCTGACCTCCCCCCAGGCCCTTACCCACCCAGGGGGGGCTCTTGGTGTCAGTGGCCAAGGGGCAGGGGGGGCAGGGGCAGGGGCAGGCGCAGGGCCGGGGCCGGGGTTAGAAGCTTCAGGATCAGGAGCTGCTGCCTTGGGCAGGTCGTCTGGGGGCGGGGGCGCCAGCGGTGCCAGCAGCAGCACAGGGCCCCTTTTGACCCACAGCAGCCCCCCACCCCTCCTGCCCTCCTATGCTCAGGTGGCAGGGGCGGGTGTGGAAGGGAGGGGGGAAGGGGCGGGCAGCAGCAGCAGCGTGGTGGTGTCGAAGGGGGGGCCAGGGACCTCCTCCCCGGGCCTGGGGGGGAGCAGCAGCGAGGGCGGGGGGAGGGGTGGGGGGTGCCTGGGTGTGGGGCCGGGGGTGGCTGCAGCGCAGGAGGCAGCGGGCCCAGGGGCATTGGGCTGGACCGAGCTGCCCACCTGCCCCGTGTGCTTGGAGCGATTGGACGAGCACGTCAGCGGCATAGTCACCACGGTCAGGCCCTGACGCCCTTTGCTACTGACGCCCTTTGCTGCCTGCTGCTGACGCCCTGACGCCCTTTGCTGCCTGCTGCTGGGCCTGCTGCTGGTAGTGCTCGCGTGTGGTAGTGCCTTTGCTGCTGCCTGTTGTCATGCTAGGGTGTGACTGTGGCCTGCGCCTGATCTTTCAGCGAGTAGAGATGGCTGCGGTGGCCCCCAGACCTTGCCCCTGTCTCCACCCCTGCTGTGTGCCGAGGTGGTGAGTGGGAGTGTGAGTGTGAGCGTGAGCGTGTGGGTGTGTGATTGTGCTGCAGGTGTGCAATCACCAGTTCCACTCCGAGTGTTTGCAGAAGTGGGGCGACACCTCCTGCCCGGTCTGCAGGTTAGGCCTGGCTGCCACTTCCAAGCAGCACAGCAAGGCCGACACCACCACCACCACCACCACCCACTGCTGCTGCTGCCACTGCCGCTTCTGAATGCTGCAGTACCTCACGTCGCCTCTGACACTGACACTGACGCCGCCACCCCTGCAGCGATTGCTGCCATTGCTTGCAATCGCAGCTCTGATTCTGCTGCTGCTCCTGTTATGGGCGCTGTCACGGGTGCTGAGTACCGCCTCCGCCACTGCTAGCAATTGCTGCTCCTGTTATGGGTGCTGGCCATGTTGAGTCTTGTGTTCTCCAGACCCTGCTGTTGCGGCGGGTATGGTGTGGCAGGTATTGCACGCAGCCTGAGGCTCACGCTTCGCGCTGTGCAGCCTGCGGGACCAATGTGGACCTCTGGATCTGCCTCATCTGTGGCCATGTGGTGCGAGTGCCTTCACCCTCACCCTCACCCTCACCCTCACCCTCACCCTCACCCTCACCCTCACCCTCACCCTCACCCTCACCCTCACCCTCACCCTCACCCTCACCCTCACCCTCACCCTCACCCTCACCCTCACCCTCACCCTCACCCTCACCCTCACCCTCAACCCTCACCCTCACCCTCACCCTCACCCTCACCCTCACCCTCACCCTCACCCTCACCCTCACCCTCACCCTCACCCTCACCCTCACCCTCACCCTCACCCTCACCCTCACCCTCACCCTCACCCTCACCCTCACCCTCACCCTCACCCTCACCTGACACACTGACACACTGACACACTGACACACTGACACACTGACACACTGACACACTGACACACTGACACACTGACACACTGACACACTGACACACTGACACACTGACACACTGACACACTGACACACTGACACACTGACACACTGACACACTGACACACTGACACACTGACACTGCCACTGCCTATTCCATCATTCAAGGGCTGTGGCACCTACAGCAGCCTGGCGCCCCACCTTGCGTGTGTTGACCTGGCCCTGACAAACATCACGGTAGGGGACACACGCTTGCCTGCCCTTGAGCCTCACTGCTGACCTGCCTGCCGCCCCCTACCCGGCCAGGGGTGTGGTCGCTACCGCCAGGGCCATGCCAGCAAGCACTGGGCCGAGTCGTCCCATGGCTATGCCTTGGAGCTGGAGACACAGAGGGTGAGGGGCAGGGGGCGAGGGAGGGGGGCAGGGGGCGAGGGAGGGGGCAGGGGGCGAGGGAGGGGGCAGGGGGCGAGGGAGGGGGCAGGGGGCGAGGGAGGGGGCAGGGGGAAAGGGAGGGGGGCAGGGGGCGAGGGAGGGGGGCAGGGGGAAAGGGGCAGAGGAATGGGCAGGGGAGGAGAGGGGGGGGGCAGGAGGGCCAGGGCGGGAATGGGCAGTGAAAGTAGCGAGAACGGGGGGAAGGGCATGAGTATGCCTGGGTGGCTGCGTAGTAATGGGGTAGTTGTGGGGAGGCTGGCAACGGGGAAGGCGGGGGAGCGGGCGTGGGGGGGTGGGAGAGGCTGGTGGGCATGAAGGGCCGCATGGTAGCGAGAGGGCAGGTAGAGGAGGGCAGGAGGGCAGGATAGCAGAAGAGGCATGCGGTTGGCAGGCGGGTGGAGGGGTTGGGTGGAGGTAGGGCTGAGATGTGGCTGCAGGAAAGGAGCAGGAGGCTGGGTGGGGGTGGGGCTGGGACAGGGCAGAGCATGGTAGCAGGAGAGCAGGAGAGGCAGGCGGGTGGAGGGGCGGGGGTGTAGGTAGGGCAGGGGTGTGGCCCTGATGTGGCCTCCACGTGTAGAAACAGAGGAGGGGCCAGCACCTGCCCTCCCTGGCCTGCCCCAGGTGTGGGACTATGTTGGGGACAACTACGTGCACCGCCTCATTCAGTCCAAGACGGATGGCAAGCTGGTGGAGGTGCCGTCACCCCGGGCCCCCCAGGTGCCCTCACACCTCACACCTCATGCCTGCCTCCCAGTCTGCATGCTGGCCCGCCCACCCACGCACCGGCTGAGCTACTGACGACTCACGACGCGCCTGCCAAATGCCAAGTCGGTGTCGACGTCGACTGATCGCCCGACCAGCCAGCTGACCAACTGACTGAGCCACCTGTCGACGCCTGCCGCCCAATACCTGCCGCATATAACTGCTCGGTGTTCATCCTGGCTTCTCACAGGCGATCACGACGGCGATGGGGTCGTCGTAGCGCTGCCAGTAACCACAGCGGCAGCGGCCCAGCGCGAACGTCGTCCTGCTGCTCACGTGCGCACAGCGGGCCGTCCAGTCAGCTTCCTCACCCGTCAAACGGCGCCGGTCACACTTGCGCCCGGCACGGAGCGCAGCGATCCATCGGCGAGGGAACGGAGCTGGGTTGCGAGGGCAGCGAAGGCGGCTGTGACGGCTGGGGCGGGCGGCAGCGCGGAGAGTGAGAGCGGGAGCGAGGGCGAGCTTGACGACGACATGAAAGAAGCGCTGATGGCGTCCAAGCTTGACCACATCGCAGCAGGTGGGGCTGGCCAGCCTCGTCACCAGAGTGGCAAGTGCAGCTTGCGAAGGCAGTCCATCCAGCTTGCGAAGGCAGTCCTGCCTGGCTGCGCGTCTACCTGTCCACCTGACCAACTGGACAACCAATTGAGCAACAAACTTCCCAACCACCTGCCTGCCTGCCTTGTTGCTGGACCGCCCTGCAGAGTACAACCACTTGCTGGCGCTGCAGCTGGACAGCCAGCGAGCCTACTATGAGGGGCTGTTGGCACAACAGGTGATGACCCCCAGGACCCAGGACCCAGGACCCAGGACCCAGGCCCCCCCCCTCATGCTCCCATGCCCTGCTGCTGCCAACCCGTCTCTTCAGGGGTGCGACATCACTCTCCTGCCTGCCCTGCTGCCTGCCCTGCCCTCGGGTCCAAGACTCCAAGTCATGTGTCCTGCACCCCCTCACTGCTGCTCGCCCCCCCCCACCCCCCCCACCCCCCCCCACCCTGCTGCTGCCGTCAGGCCAGAGCGAGTGAACAGAAGCTGCAGGCCACTGCTGACGCGGCAGCAGCAGCACGTGCAGAAGCCGCAGCAGCAACGGCGGCAGCGCAGGAAGCAGAGCGGCGGCGGCAGCAGCTGGAGAAGAAGCTGGTGAGGAAGCCATAAGGAGGGCAGGCCGGGGGTGGCAGGCAGGGTGGGTTGGGGTGGAGGGGGTGGAGGGGTGGAGGGGGGGGGGCCCTGCCAAGAGGGTGAGAGGCTGGTAGTGGGCAGCGGGGGGCCTGCTGCTGTCCCTGGTGCCCAGAGCTCAGGTCCATGGTGCCACCCCCTCCCCAGCCAGCTACCTCAGCCAGGCCGACTTCACCCTGCCCCTTCCCCCACCCATCCTCACTCATATTCACACCCCACCCACTCCGCCCAGCCTGATGCTCCATGCATCGTAGGTCCATGCGCTGAGTGACTACATGCAAGTAGCTGCATTGCCCCTGCTCACAGAATGCTGCCCCTGAGTTGATGCTGAGCTGCTTCTGTGCTGCCCTAGTCTGCCTTGAGCTGCCCCCTTTGCTGCCCCTTTCCTGTTCCTGAGCTGCCCCCTTGCTGCCCCTTTCCTGTTCCTGAGCTGCCCCCTTTGCTGCCCCTTTCCTGTTCCTGAGCTGCCCCCTTGCTGCCCCCTGTGCTGCCCGTGTGCTGTGTGACGCCGCAGTCTGAGCAGGGCGGGCGCGTGAGCAAGGCCAGTGAGGAGGCTGTCTTCCTGCGCTCCATGAACGAACAGCTGGTGGCCAACCAGGCGGACCTGCGCTCAGCCCTGGATGCGGCCAAGGCAGCCACGGAGGCCAAGGCAGCCCAGGTGGTGGAGCTGGAGGAGCAGGTAGGGGGGAGGGGGGAGCAGCAGGTGGGACAAGAGGGGGGGGCAGGGGTGGTAAAGGGGAGGGGGGGGTCCGTAAAGGGGAAGGGGGGGGGGGGCAAGGGGCCAGGTTTTGTATGCAAGCGGTTGGGGCGTGTAGCGCGGGGAAGGAGCGGGATCACGGCGGCCTAATCCGCGAGGGGTGCGTGAGGTTGAGGACACCTATAGAGTCCGTCGGGCTCGCGTGCGCGACGTTACCCGCCTTCCACGCGATTTCACAGGTCCGCGATCTCATGGTGTTCATCCAGGCGCAGCGCGCCATTCAGTCGATGGACGAGGCGGTGGAGGGCACGCTGCTGCCGGTGCCAGCCGCCAGCACCAGCGGCAAAGGCGTTAGGGCCAAGGGGCAGCGCAAAGGGGGCGGGAAGTAAGCAAGGCAGTACTGGTGGATGTGTTGACATTTGCTAAGCCACCTTTGGAAGTAAAATCTCGTGTTGGTTGCCTAGCGAGTTGATGCGCAGTATCTTGAGAACACATGGCTGTTGTCGAGTCGAATCGGCTGCCGGTGGCGCACCGGGTGGGGCCGAAGTTGCAATTCTCCATGTCGCCGCTGTTTCAAACTTTTGTAACAATCAGGTCTTAGTGCCGCCTTCCAAGCCACTCCTGCTGCCTGTTTGAGGGCGCGCATAACCTTCTACCTAAAGGCTTTGAAAATGAGCCTTGCCTTCGATGAGTATGGCCGGCCTTTCATCATCATCAGGGTGCGCGGAGCATACTTCTGTGGGCGTATCTGATCACTGATACGCGGCTTGCCGGCTTGAACGATTCTCCGCCCGTCTCCCCGCTCTGCCCAGGACCAAGGCGCCAAATCGCGCGTCAAGGGTATTGACGCTGTGAAAGCCAGTATTCATGCCGCAAAGTCGGTGGCTCGCATTCTTAGATCGTCTTTGGGTCCCAAGGGGATGGACAAAATGTTGCAGAGCCCCGATGGAGACGTGACCATCAGTGGGTCGCGTGTTTGGCAGGCCCTCTTTCGCTGCCCTGGCGCATTTTCCTGCAATACCGGTCACTTGCTACACTTGCAAGCAGCCATGCCAGGCTGACGTTGAGACAGGTGTCACCTTTTGGCATGAGCACTCTGCTTGTCAGCCTAGCCCACAGCCAGTGTCTCACAGCTGCTCTGCAACTGTAGCCATGTTGGTGCTGCCATAGCGCAACTCTGCCACACCTTCAACGCCACCTGACCTGTGCAGCAGCTGCTGTCAGCCACCCTACCACCACCTTTCCCAGCTCAGCCCAGCTCCGCCCAGCTCAGCCCAGCACAGCCCAGCACAGCCCAGCACAGGCCAGGCCCCTTGCAACAGCCAGCCCTCTGGCCATTTCAGTTCCAGCTGCCCCCGCCCTGCCCCTGCCCCTGCCCCTGGGACCCTGGGACCTCACTCAGCTGTGTCTTCACCCTCCTGCTCACCTCCCCTACCCCCTACCCCTCCCTGCCTACCCCACCTCCTGGCATCCCCCTTGGCCCCCCCCCCCACTTCCAGTCCCCCTACACCGCTTTTCGAGTGCTAGCCCCTCCTCCCTCCCCTACTTCCCCTCTTCCCCACTCCCCTGCCCCCCTCCACCCCCTCCTCCTCCCCTCTTCCTCTCATCCCCCTGCCCCCTCCCCCCCTCCCCCCAAACCCTCTTCCCCACCCCCCCTTGGCCCCTCCCCCTCTTGGTCCCTTCCCCCGCAGCTAATGACGGCGCCACCATTCTAGAGATGATGGAGGTGGAGAACCAGATCGGCAAGCTGCTGGTGGAGCTGTCAAAGTCGCAGGACCATGAGATTGGGGACGGCACCACGGGGGTGGTGGTGCTGGCGGGGGCGCTGCTGGAGCAGGCGGACGCGCTGCTGGACATGGGCATCCACCCCCTGCGCATCGCTGAAGGCTACGAGTGGGCGTGCAAGGTGTGACTGGGGGGAGGGGAGGGAGGGGGTTAGGGGCAGGTGGAGAGGGGGGGAAGGGGGGAAGGGGCAGATGAAGGGGGTGAAGCGCGGGGGGAGGGGCAGGGAGAAGGTGGAGAGGGGAAAGGAGGAGGTTGCAGGCAGCAGGTGAAAAGTGAAGTGCAGGTGAATTGCAGCGGTAGTGGGCCCCAGTGAATGGTTGACAAAAGGTCACACTGGCGTCACTCATGCAACCCTAGGGTTGTGATTTGAGGTATGCTGACGTGGAAGCTGGTGCTGTACCGGGCTGCAGGTGGCCACTGAGAACCTGGACCGCATCAAGGACAAGTTCGAGTTCAGCAAGGACAACTTCCAGCCCCTGGTGAAAACCTGCCGCACCACACTCTCTTCCAAAGTGTGAGTCACACAGTGTGACCCCACAATCCTACAGCCCGGGCACCAGCATCTCTGCAGCTGCTGCTTGCGCGGCAGGGTTTGGGGCAGAGCAGCTGGCATGAAGGGGGGGAGGGGAAGGGGGATAGGGGTTGTCATGGTTGGGGCATGACGGGTTAGGGGGAGGTCCCCCCAGCTGGTGACGTTTTCTGGCTACTGGATGCTGCTGCTGCTGCTGCTGCTGCTGCTGGTGGTGAGGACCTGTGGTGGTGGTGGTGGTGGCGTCTGCAGTGTGGGGCGGTTGAAGGACCAGATGGCAGAGATCTGTGTGCGGGCGGTGCTGTCAGTGGCGGACCTGGAGCGGCGGGACGTAAACTTAGACCTGATCAAGGTCAGACCTCGTCCCCCCCCCCCCCCCCTCACCACCAGTAGCCCCTTGTGAGCCGTAATGAAGCTGGACACCCCAGCGGCAACATCCCATTCACCATGTTCAAGTCGCCAACAGCAGCAGCAGCAGCAGCAGCAGCGACCTCAATACCCATTTGAAAGGGTCAAGGAGCTGCAACTCCTATGACCGTCTGCACCTGAGAATCCTTTAGACAGCAAGAGCTGCTCCGCACACCCAATGCCCCACTCACCCCTCGGCCCTGGAGCTCCTTGCCTCCTGCCCCTCACCCAACCCACACCCTCTGCCCCCCCTCTTAGCCTCCCCCGTGACCCTCCCCCTGGCCCCTCCTGTGACCCTCCCCTGACCTCCTGCTGACCTGGCGTTGCAGGTTGAGGGCAAGGTGGGCGGCACCATGGAGGACACCCGGCTGGTGGAGGGCATCGTGATTGACAAGGACTTCAGCCACCCCCAGGTGAGCCTAAGGGGGGAGGCCAGGGGGGCGGCAGAGGAAGAGGCCAGGGGGGGCGGCAGGGGGGCCGCAGGGGGTCCTCAGAAGGGCGACGGGGGGGTTAGTAGGGGGGGCGGCAGGGTGGGCAGCAGGGGAGGTGCTGCGCCCAGCCAGCCAGCAGCGGCTTGTCCTCCCGCCTGCTGACTGCCCCCTCAGATGCCCAAGGAGCTCAAGGACGTGAAGATTGCCATCCTGACCTGCCCCTTTGAGCCGCCCAAGCCCAAGACCAAGCACAAGGTGTGTGTGGGCCAGGGATGGCCACAGCCCCTGACCAGCACCCACCTGCCCCTCCCCCTACCCTCAATTGCCCCCTCCCTCCCATACACTTGGCAGCAGAGGTTCCTCAGGGAGGGGTTAGGCAGGGCAGGGCAGGGTAGGGCAAAGTAAGGTAGGGAGGGTAGGTCATTGGAAGGGTCAGCATGCAGCCCAGGGTGTGAGTAGCAGCAGCAGCAGCAGCAGCAGATGGGAAGTGATACCAACACTGCCTCAGGGAAGGGGGGGGGGAAAGGGGGCTGTGCTCTGGCTCGATCTGGCCTGCTTTGCCTGATCCGGCATGATCTGGATTGATCTGGCCTGATCTGGCCTGATCTGGCATGCTTTCTCCACAGGTGGACATTGACTCTGCTGAGAAGTACGAGGCGCTGCGTCAGCAGGAGGCGCAATACTTCACCGACATGGTTGCGCAGTGCAAGGCCTCCGGGGCGGGCCTGGTGGTGTGCCAGTGGGGGTTTGATGACGAGGCCAACCACCTGCTCATGCACCAGGTGGGAGGGAGGGACAGGGGCTGCAGCAGCCTGATGCCTAGTGACTGCACCAGCACCAGCACCAGCACCAGCACCAGCACCACCAGCAGCAGCAGCGCCACCACCGCCATCAAAACCAGCACCACCGCCCCCATGCCTACCACACTGCCTACCGGCCCTCTGCCTGCCACCCCCCTGCCTGCTGCCCCCTGCCCCCCACAGAACCTGCCGGCAGTTCGTTGGGTGGGGGGTGTGGAGATAGAGCTGCTAGCCATGGCTACGGGGGCGCGCATCGTTCCGCGCTTCTCTGAGCTCTCCCCTGACAAGCTGGGCACCGCAGGCAGCGTGAAGGAGGTGAGGCACCACCACCACCACCACCACCACCACCACCACCACCACCACCACCACCTCCTGCCACACTCCTGAACCCCTCCCTTATCCTGCCCTCACTCACCATGACCCCACTCATGCCTCCGCTTGTTGCCCTGCCCCTGCCCCTGCCCCTGCCCTGCCCCTGCCCCTGCCCCTGCCCCTGCCCCCTGCCCCTGCCCCTGCCCCTGCCCCTGCCCCTGCCCCTGCCCCTGCCCCTGCCCCTGCCCCTGCCCCTGCCCCTGCCCCTGCCCCCCCCGCCCCCGCCCCCGCCCCCGCCCCCGCCCCCCGCCCCCGCCCCCGCCCCCGCCCCCGCCCCCGCCCCCGCCCCCGCCCCCGCCCCCGCCCCCGCCCCCGCCCCCGCCCCCGCCCTCGCCCCCGCCCTCGCCTCAGCCCCCGCCCTCGCTTGAGCCCCCGCCCCCGCCCCTGCCCCTGCCCCTGCGCCCTGCAGATCAGCTTTGGGACAACCAAAGACAAGATGCTGGTGGTGGAGGGCTGCCCCAACACTAAGGCCGTCACCATCTTTGTGCGCGGCGGCAACAAGATGGTGCTGGATGAGATCAAGCGCAGCCTGCATGACGCGCTGTGTGTGGCCCGCAACCTGGTGCGGGACAACGCCATCGTGTACGGAGGGGGGGCGGCAGAGATCAGCTGTGGGCTGGCTGTGGAGGAGGCAGCCAACAAGGTGGGTGGGGGAGGGGGGAAGCTGGGCGGGGGAGAGGGAGGGGGAGGGGGTGTGCAGTGCTGAGTCAAGCTGGGCCTGCTGTTCCTGTCCCCTTGCCCCTGCTGCTGCTGCTGCTGCTGTTGTTTCTGTCCCCTACGCCCCTGATCCCCCCTCCCCCCACCCCTCCCCCCTCCTGCCCCCCTATCTGTCAGCCGCACCAGGCATGAGCAGTGTGGGGTGGTGTGTGCAGGTGGTGGGTGTGGAGCAGTACGCCATGCGGGCGTTTGCTGACGCGCTGGAGAGCGTGCCCATTGCCCTGGCTGAAAACTGTGGTCTGCCGCCCATTGAGAGCTTGACGGCGGTGAAGAAGCGGCAGCTGGAGGAGCAGAACCCGTACCTGGGCATTGACTGCAATGAAACAGGTGGGCGGTGAGGCAGCTGGGGTGCCTTGCCTGTGGAGTGAAGGGCTACAGCGGGGAGGGTCAGGGTCAGGGTCAGGGTCAGTGGCGGAGGGGGGGGCACGAGGGTGAAGGGGTTGGCAGTAGGTACTGCTGCCTTGACAAGGTCCAGACCATAGGCAAGCACAGGAAGCGCAGGGCAGTGGGATAAGGACAGAGTGTGGGATGCTGGGGCAGGAAGGGGTAGGGGAGGGCAGGGGGAGGGCAGGAAGGGGTAGAGAAAGGCAGGGGAGGGGAGGGCAGGGAGTGTTCCTTCACTTGTCATGTGTGAAGAGTTGTGCCCCATGTGATGAGGCATGGGGTGTGTGGCATGTGTTGCTGCAGGCACTAACGACATGAGGGAGCAGGGCATATTCGAGGCAGTGTCGTCCAAGAAGAGCCAGCTGTTCCTGGCAACGCAGGTGCGAGCTCCCTCCCCTCCCCTCCCGTAAACAGGCGCATCCTTGTGTGATGCACCCCCCCTGAGTGCAGGGGTAGGAGCCACACAACTCATTGGAGAAAAGGGTGGTAGCACGAGAATAGACAGAGGCATGCAGGCATGGAGGGAAGGGCAGGGGGCCTGGAGGTCAGGGACGGCCGTGCATGGCGGCAGAGGGGCGAGTCAGGCAGCAGAGGATGAGGATGGGGATGAGGATGAGGATGGGGATGAGGATGAGGATGGGGATGAGGATGAGGATGAGGATGAGGATGAGGATGAGGATGAGGATGAGGATGAGGATGGGGATGGGGATGGGGATGAGGATGAGGATGAGGATGAGGATGGGGATGGGGATGAGGATGGGAATGGGGATGGGGATGGGGATGGGGATGGGGATGGGGATGAGGATGAGGATGAGGATGAGGATGAGGATGAGGATGAGGATGAGGATGAGGATGAGGATGAGGATGAGGATGAGGATGAGGATGAGGATGAGGATGAGGATGAGGATGAGGATGAGGATGAGGATGAGGATGAGGATGAGGATGAGGATGAGGATGAGGATGAGGATGAGGATGAGGATGAGGATGAGGATGAGGATGAGGATGAGGATGAGGATGAGGATGAGGATGAGGATGAGGATGAGGATGAGGATGAGGATGAGGATGAGGATGAGGATGAGGATGAGGATGAGGATGGGATGAGGATGAGGATGAGGATGAGGATGGGGATGGGGATGAGGATGAGGATGAGGATGAGGATGGGGATGGGGATGAGGATGAGGATGAGGATGAGGATGAGGATGGGGATGGGGATGGGGATGGGGATGAGGATGGGGATGAGGATGAGGATGAGGATGAGGATGAGGATGAGGATGAGGATGAGGATGAGGATGAGGATGAGGATGAGGATGAGGATGAGGATGAGGATGAGGATGAGGATGAGGATGAGGATGGGGATGAGGATGAGGATGAGGATGAGGATGAGGATGAGGATGAGGATGAGGATGGCACATGCTAGAGGAGGGGGAGAGCAGGGCAGGGTGGCTCCTACTGCTGCAGCCCCAGACAGAGGTCGGGTCTGCGTTTGCCAGCCCCTCTCTCACTCTGCAGTCACACCCTCGCTGCTCCATGAGGTCGGCTGCCTGTTGCTGTGTAGGTGTGCAAGATGATCCTGAAGATTGATGACGTCATCCGACCAAGCGAAGTGCAGTGAGGCAGAGCCCAGCCCGGCCCCATGCTAGCGGCAGAGCACATCTCCCCATCATCCCAAGCTGAGCAGCAACAACAACATCAGCAGCGGCAGCAGCAGCAGCAACAGCAGCGGCACCCTCTTGATGCGAACCTGGTTTGGCTTTTCAGAGGCCCTTTGGCGCATTTGCTAGATGGCAACGGCAGCCTTGGCAGCAGCGGCAGCAGGATCAGGGCATCCTTGGCAGGGGAACATGCAATGGAGCATAGGGACCGTTGAATGTGTATAGTGGTGAACCGGGCTACTGTCCGCTGTTACTGCGTCCCCCCAAAGGCTTTGTGGATTCCCCGTATGCCCAAACCAGAGTACGAGGATGTTCGTATTGATGGGAAGATAACCCCGCCCCGCCCCGCCCCGCCCCGCCCATCTTTGTCCCCTCCCCAGGGGCAAGGTATTTTTTAAGTTCATGCTTGCTGTCCATGCATGTCACCACTGCTGCAGCGGAGCGTAACTGGTCATCTTGAGTTAGATTGTTTAGCAGCAGGCTGGCCGTGTGTGGCACCGGGCCAAGCAGCCGCTCGGGACTCTTAGCGTGCCATGTGTGGGTGTCAGCCTATCCCAGCCAGACTATCCATGTGCCTGTGTGTGTGTGGATGGCCAGCCCATGGTGGCCAGTGCCTTTTAGCAGTTGTCCATTGTCGTTTAGTGCGCCAGCCATGTGCATGTGTGGACGCGTGCATTAGTGTGTGTGCGGAAGGTTAACCGTCCTAGCCATCACCCCCTCAGGAGTCGAACCCGTGTCTCCAGGGTTCTCACTGGCATGTAACAACCCGTGTGTAATACCCGTAATATCACCGGCTTTGTAACTACCTGTATTTACCCGATGTAACCCGTCTCTGGTGTGCTCAAGCCTGGGCAAGCACCTACACACTCGCAATGCTGGTGTTGTTGCTGCTGCTCGCGGGGATCACGGTATGATGCTTAGTTTCGGTACATGGAGGCAGCAATGCCGTGTGAGCATCATGGTTCATGACATGCATGAATCAATGAAGCGAATGAATGAAGACTATGCAGCTGTATTGTCAAACTAGATGACACGTTTTGAGTGACAGTGCTAACGGCTGACGGCTTAAGCGGTGTAAGCCACTCATCACAGTGCAGGCTGTGAGGGCTTGTGGTTGATGGTGATGTGAGAATCCTGCACCGTCCTTGCATTGACGACCGTCCCTGCCTGCCCCCTCTCGCGAGAATGGGAGGCATCCATTGGCTGTACTGCGCGGAGGTACTGTTTCTCAATCTCGCGTCAAGGGTGGTGGTGGTGGTGGTTAAGTAGTTGGCTAGAGCCACAACGACCTCGAGACCTCGTTTCTGCACGTTTCCAGACCTACCATCTCCAGCCTCCTCCACCCATTAGACAGACGCCGTTACTCTTGCACATGGTTGATCAAGGACATCCCCCACCAACTAACCCTTGAGCAACACGATCATAAAGTCAGTTCAGAGGCTGTGCGCAGTGTCAAGCAATGCCATGGACTCGATCGTTAGATAGGTGTGAGCTGTGAAGTGGGATGTAACTTGTACCAGAGCCCGCCACATGAAGCCAATATGTTGCTGCTGCTGCTGCTGACCCCTACCGTGAACCATGGTGCAGTACAGTGACCCATCGCCATAGTCCCTGTGATGCTCCAACCGTGTCTGACCTGGTGCCTGCCCAATGTCCCGCTACACACTCCCAATGCTGTTGCCATGGGTACAAGCCATGCCCTGCCTTCTGTGCGTGCCTACACAGCCGCACTACGCAGTGCTCAGCTGCAAGCCTTGAGCAATGGCCAAGCATCCTGCAACTCGTTGTATACCTAGCTCATGCATGCATCCATCTAGTGTGTGTGGCACGAATACATTGCCATGTAGCACAAAACCTATACTTGGGCCATCCCTCCCTCCGGACTCCCCTTTTCTAGAACTGCCAGCAGGTGAGAACAGTGTTCAAGTGCAAGGCAAAGGCTGTGCATGCATGCACGCAAGCATGCTGGTGACACGTGTGGCTACACTTTATGCCACCGTGGGCTACCTTGTTGGGGGGGAGTGCTGGCAATAGCATGGCATGCCATTGGGGGCCTCCTTTCCTTGCAGCTGACCTATGTACCACATCACCTGATCATAGTCTTGCACATTTCGCTTCAATGGGGCATGAGTGGTAGCGGGTGGCAGCGACATAGCATGCGGTGCATGTCCTTGCATGCACACTCACATAAGAGTGGCAACCAGCCATGCTGCCCCTCAGCCTGGGGCAATCGTTGCCCCGCCCCCACTCGATGATCAGGTTCTTTTATTCACATTGACGCCGTCCAGTGCTGTCGCCAGCCATGAGACCTCCCTCCCTCCCTCCCCCTCGCTGCCGCCAGGCCCCACCCCAGCTGCATAGTCTGCCCCCCTGAGGGCTAACACTGGAGGTCAGGCTCTGCTGCTTACCTTGCCTGGCCAGTCATGGCTAGTGGCCTCCTCCCCCCCTGTCACCCCTACACCCTCCCCCTCACCCCCAGGGGCCCTGGGGCCAGTGCCTCTGCTGCCGAACTGCTGGGCGGCTGGGTCAGGAGTCAGGGGTCAGAGGTCCGGCTGGAGCTATGCAGTCAGGAGCGCAGGCCATGGAGGGCGCATGCTGGTGAGAGGGGGGGTGGGAAGGTGGGGAGGGGGAGGGGCCTCTTGGGGTAAGGGATGGCAATGAAGGCCGTCAAGGGGGGAGAGGTGAGAGGTTGGCGGTGAGAAGGGGGCAGGAGGCACGAGTAGGGGAAAGGCAGCGAGGGTGTGGGAGAGGAAAGGAGTGTGGGGGGGGGAGGAGGGGCAGGAGGGGTCAAGCCAGGACGAAGTCATGCACCAGGGCGGTGCAGAAGGGGCAGGTCACCAGCTCCCTCAGCTCCAGTTGGTGGCAGCGCGCCCGCGCACACATGATGCACTGCGCCCAGCAAGCAAGCAGCAGCAGCAGCAGCAGCAGCAGCAGCAGGGCCATGACCAGCTGGGCAGCGTGTGCAGCGTGTGCAGCGCCATGTGCTGGAGAGGAGGCGCTGGATGACAACAGGCAGCCAGCAGCAGCTCCAGTGTTCGTCGACATGGCAGTTGCAGGGAGCCAAAGGGCAGCTGTGGGGTGGGTAGGTGGGAAGGGGGGGGGGGGGGGTAGGTGGGAAGGGGGGGGGGGGGGGGTAGGTGGGAAGGGGGGGGGGGGGGTAAGGGGCACCTCCTTGGCCGCTGCACTGGTATGTGCACTAGGACGTGTCCTCACCTCCCCCCCTGAGAGCTCCAACCCCCAGCACCCCCCCCCACCCACCACACTGCCTCCACCTGCCCGCTCCCACAGCTCCCATCTTTACCCCCTCTCCCTCAACCATCCACAGCTGCACGCCTGTGACCAGCTCCACGCCCCCAGCCAGCCCTCCCCCCACCAGCCCAGCCCCCCAGCTTCCCCCCAGCTTCCGCCCTCCTCCCTCGTCCCAAGAGGTGCCCCCCAGAGAGCTCACCCAGCCCCCCCCAGCAGTGACAGCAGCAGGGGTCCCATGCAGCTGGCTCCAAGACCACCTTTGGCCCGCCCCCCTTCTCGTCCGCACTCACAATGCGGTGGTGGCATCGCCTCATCTCCAGCAGAGGCCTGGGCAGCAGCAGCAGCAGCAGGAGAGGCAGTGTGGGGCAAGAGTGGTAGCTGTGGCAGTAGCAGCAGCGGCAGCAGCAGCAGCAGCGGCAGCAGTGGTGGGTGAGCAACCGGGCAGCAGCAGCATTGACAACCCCTTTCTCTCGCTGCTCCTCGCAGCAGCAAGTCAATGTAAATGGCTGCCAGCCTGAGCGTCAGTCAAGGAACTGAATGTGATGCAGAGCGATCAGGTTGCATGTGAGGTGGCCTGCCGCCATCACGCCACGTCAAGGAATTGAATGTGATGCAAAACAACCACGTTGCCAGGGGCGTGGTTCAGCATACTGCCCACTGCATATGCCTTGTCATGGCGTGATGATGGCCGCAACAGGCTGCAGGAGGGCCAGTGCAAGGTGTGCCCGTGCCTTCATCAGCAAGCAGTGCTGCCTGTTCTTGTTGCTTCTGGTGATCACCCACCGTGCTGGTCAACTGCCCACACACCCCTCCCCCTGCTGCGCTAGCCCCCTCCCCGGCCTTGGCCCCTCCTCCCCGCCTCACTTGTTGTCCATGCACATGCCGCACACATCCACGCCAGGCCGCAGGGCCGACGCTTTGGGCTCCCTCACCCCCCCGGAGCAGCAGCTGTACGGCAGGGGGATGCAACCGGCCAGCATCCGCCGCCCCACCTCCTCCTCCGCCTGCTGCTGCCGCCGCCAAGCCTGGTCAGGCCATGAGGCAGGGGCAGCGGGCAGGCAGGGCTGGCCAGCAGGGGGGAGACAAGAGAGGGGAGAGGAAAGAAGGGAGCGAAGAGGGGGAAGGAAAGAAGGGAGAGAAGAGGAGGGAGAAGAGGGGAGAGAAGAGGGGAGAGAGGAAGGGAGAAGTGGGAGAAGGAAACAGGGGTCCAGGAATGCCAACCACAGGGCTATGGCCAGGCAGAGGGCAGGGATGGTGCCAACAAGGGTCAGTGAGGCAGGGGAGCACGGAGCAGGGCAGTGAGACAGGTTGACCCGCATCTAGCCCTCGCCCTCCACCCTGACCCCCAGGCCCTCAACCCATACCCTGCCGCCCACCCACCCACCTGCTCCCCCCCCCTTGGCACCCTTCTCCCGACCCACGGCCCCCCCCCCCCACCCCCCACCCCACCCCACCCCACCCCACCCCACCCCACCCCACCCCACCCCACCCCACCCCACCCCACCCCACCCCACCCCACCCCACCCCACCCCACCCCACCCCACCCCACCCCACCCCACCCCACCCCACCCCACCCCACCCCACCCCACCCCACCCCACCCCACCTCAAGCTTTGTCTCATACCGCCTCAACGCAGACGCCTCCTGGCCATGAGAGCCCTGCGCTGCGCCCCGCTTGGCGTCATACATGCGGTCGTAGCCCACCCAGCTGCGCACAACCTCCATCACCCTCTCACGCTTGCCTCCCCGCACTGCAGCTGACCCCGCCGGGTGCTGGCCCAGCAGCGCGCTCCCCTGCCCGGCCCCAAAGCGGCTGAGACGCATCAGCTCAGGCTCAGCCTTGCTGCTGCGCACAAGCGGGTCGTTGGAGAAGTCCTGGGAGAGGGCCGAGCGGGGGCGGCCCATCTCCCCCCCCCTGGGTGGTGAGGACCCCCCCGGGGGGGAGCAGGAAGTCCGGGTGCTGGACCCCTCCACCCCCCTGCCACTGGGGGCAGGCGCTGCGGTGGCGGCAAACGCCATGCTGGGTGCATGGCTGGGGTCCCGGCCGGTGGCTGGGGGGGAGCTGCAGGAGCTGGGCAGGCGGCTGAGCGCCCCGCCCGCTGCACTGCTGGTGCGCAGGAGGGCGGAGGGCTGGGTGGGCAGGGGGTGGGCAGGGGGGGGATACGGGGACCCGTGCCCCGGGGGGGTGCTGCGGGGGGGCGTGGCCAGGGCGGCAGCAGAGGCGGCAGCAGCGGCGCGCTCCTGTTCAGCGGCCCGCTCCCAGGCCAAGGCGGTGGCGGCCCGCATGACAACCAGTCCCCGGGCAGGCCCCCTGCTACGCTCCTCCCCACCCGCCTGCCCCTCACCCTCTGCCCCCCCGCCCCCCCCGCCCCGGGTGGTGCGCCGCTTCCTGGGGCTGGAGGCGGAGGGGGTGTAGGGCAGGATGGCCAAGGCATGCGATCCCGTGCCCAAGATTCTCATGTGGCGGGCAGCTAGGTCTGCCCCACTGCTGACTCCACTGCCCTGCCCGCCTGCACCCCCCCGCCCCCCCTCCCCCCCCCGCACTACCCCTGCTGCTGCTGGCCCCTGCCTGGGATCGTTGGGGCTGGGTGGGTAGAAGACCCCCCAGCCCCCCCCCTCCCCCTCCCCCTCCTCGTTGTCCTCCCGAGCTGGTGCCTGCTACTGATGCTGGGCAGGGGCTAGCTCCCCCCCCCGGGCTGATCTGGTTTGAGGAGGGTCGCGTGGTGCATGAGCTGCGCCCCCCCCCTTGCCCCGGCCCAGGCGTGGCCCCTGCTGCCGCCCCTGGGCTGTCGGGCTGCCCATGAGGTGCCAGAGCCCAGGGCAGCCGGAGGTGGGTGGGTGGGGGGGGGAGGGGCAGGGCAGCGGGGGGGCAGCCTGGCTGTGCGCTGAGGAGGCTGATGGCGGCGTGCTTGATGGAGCTGCTGCTGCTGCTGCCCTGCTGCTCGCTGCCCCGCTGCAAGCCAACAGCGCTGACGCTGAGCCCGCTGGCAGGGCCTTGGCAGCTGGTGCACTTCAGGGAAGGGCAAGGGGAGGGGGAGGGCGTGAGGGGGAGGGAGGGGGGGAGAGGGGGGGGCGCAGGGCTGGGCAGGTTGCAGGGCGCCCCTGGCTCAGTGTCAGCCTTTGGGTGCGCTGCGAGTGAGGCAGTGGTGCAAGACCCAACTGACCCAACTGACTCAACCAACTTAACTGGTTCTTCCACCAATTTCTTGCCCAGGGGGTCTGCCTGCAGGTGCTGGGGGCGATGAGTGAGCGTGACGATGCCTACAGGCTCGCTGCTGCATGCGCTGTGTGCCCACGACCCATAGCTGCAGCCCCCCAACCCTTTGCCGGGTGCTGCGCTGCTGCCCCCACTGCTGGTGCTAGGGCCTCCCTCAGGCTGCGCCCTCAAGCCAGCGTTGCCGGCTGGCCTGGGCCCCCCTTCCCCTCCCCTAGCCCCGGGCACCTTCCTCTCAGCTTCCCAACCCACAAGGGCCCCAGCTGCAGAGGGCAGGCCGGACATGCCTGTCGAGCCCACCATGCTGGTGCTGGTGGTTATGTCGGTTGCGGCGGTTGTGTAGATGTCAGCTGCAGTGTCCCCCTCCTCGTCCCTGGTGCTTGGCCAAGGGAAGTCCTCCGCGGAGCTGCTGCCGGCCAGCAAACTGTTCAGGGCCTCCCAGCTGCTGCCCATGAGGGCTGTGTCAGCGCTGCTGTACAGCCCAGGGCGGGGGGCGCCCTGCAGTGGACCTAGACCCACACGGCCCTGCAGCCACCACAGCAGCAGGCACAGGCAAGGGGTGCAGAGAGGGCAGCAGCGGCGGCAGCAGCAGCAGCAGACTAGAGCGCTGGCCAGAAGGGGGCACCACCAGTAACAGCCTGAGTGATCTCTCTCCCCCTACCACCCTCCCACCTCCTCCCACCCTACCAACCCCCTCTCCCTCCTCCACACCCCCTCCCCCCACAAGGGTCCAGCCTCAGCCCTCTGTGGTCCCACACCCTGAGTGAAGCACGCCCCCTCTCTCCCCTCCCTGCCCCCTCTCACCCCTCCCCGCCCCCTCTGCCCCCTCCCTCCCTCCCCCCCGGGCTGTCAACCATCAACTGTTGACCGTGTTACCTGCAGCTGCTCATCAGCTCCGCCTGAGCGCCCCAGGCCAGCATATGCGCTGCCCATGCCGGCCAAGGATTGCGCCTGGCCCTCGCCCTCATGTGCGTACACCCCCTGGGTGGCAGCAGCAGGGGGGGGCTGGCGCTGGCCTGCCTCATGGACCGCAACCCTGCTTAGCCTGTGATCACCCCAGCCGACTGCATCTAATACACCCTCCCTCCCACCTGCCCTACCTCCCTGGCCCTACCCCAGCCCTCACCCCTCACCCCACCGCACCCCTACCCACCAGCCCTCCCTGCCCAACCCCAACCCCACCCTCCCCCCAGCACCCCACCCCTCCCCTCCCCTGCCACCCACCTCCCTCCCAAACACCCGTCCAGCCTGATAGAAGGTGCCCAGCAGCTTCATGCAGTCCACGCACTCCTGGATGCTGGCCATAAGCCGGGCTTCAAGCACCCGCCCCACCAGCACCTGCAGCCAGGGGCACCACCGCCTGGCACCACACCCTCCCAGACCTCCCACCCCCAGCAGGGTACCCAATCCCCCCACCCCCACCAGCACCCACCCCCCCGCACCGACATCCTCCACCCGCCCGCACCATGCTCACCTCCTTATCACACTCTGCCCAGCCAGCTTCTTTACCTACCCACCCACCTCCCTCCCTCCCGCCTTTGAGCTGCTCCTGGCCCCCTGCCCCCCGTCCCCACCCCAGCAGCCAGGACCTGCAGGGGCGCCACAGCACCGCTGTTGGTGTACTTGGCCAGGTCCTGTGGGCTCCAGATGCCCTCTAGGTCAGACCGGGGGTGAAGCTTGGCGGCCAGCTCTGGAAACCCTGCCTTCAGAGCAACCTGGGGCAGCAGGGGGAGAAGCAGCAGGTTGGCAGGCAGGCAGGCAGGTTGGCAGGCAGGTTGGCAGGCAGGCAGGCAGGTTGGCAGGCAGGCAGGTTGGTAGGCAGGCAGGCAGGCAGGCGGGCGGGCGGGAGAGTAAGCAGGCAGGCGGCAGCACTAGGGGGCCTTAGTTCTTGAGTAAGGGAGGACGAATGCTGCCGCCTTTGCAGGCTGGGCTGCCCTGCGCAGATGTGCGGTGTCGGGTAGTGCGGTGAGTGACACCCAGCTGCTGCTGCTGCTGCTGCTGCCTGCTGCGGGGCCCTTGCCTGGAAGGGTGTCTGCCTCTTGCTGTCCAGCCACAGCCGGGGGTCGCTGCGGGCGCTGCTGCTGCTGCCTGCGGCTGTTCCCCTAGCCCCTCCCCCCCCTCCCACCCCTTCTCCCTGATCCTCATGTAGGGGGGAAGCTGAGGTCGGGCCTGGCAATGCTGCAGCAGGGGCGGATGTTGCAGGGGGGAGGGGCAGGGGCCGCTGGGCCTGGCACCCCAGGTGGAGCCCTGGCTGCTGCTGCTGCTGCTGCTCAGTAGGGTGAGGGGGAGGCGAGGGGGTCCACGGCTGCTGGCCAGGGCCAGGGCCAGGGCCAGGGGTGGCAGTAGGGGTGGAGCAGTAGGGGTAGGCAGGGGCTGACTGTTGGCTCTCCCCTTGATGACCTGGGTCAGGCTGGTGGGCAGGGGGGGGCTCATGAGGCTGATGTATGGGGCCAGGGGGGGAGGGGCCAGGGGCAGGGGCAGGGGGGTGGGTGCAGGGAGGTGAGGCCAGGGGTTTAAGAGCTGAGGCACACGCTGTCAGGGCAGGTGGTAACACCCAGCCCGACATGCCGCTGCTGCCACTGCTGCCCCCGCTGTCATGAGCCAGCACTGGGGTGGGGGAGGGTGACAGGGAAGGGGAGAGGGAGGGGTGGGCTGACTCAACCCCAACCTTGCTTTGTTGCAGACCCGACTCCTCCTGTTGGACCTCCACTCCCTGCTGCTGCACCTGCTGCTGCTGCTGCTGCTGCTGTACCTGCTGCTGCTGCTGCCTGCCACCAGGCACGCCTGAGTCACAAGGGCCACTGCCGTCCCCCTTGCCCTCCAGCTGCAGCCAGGGGTTGTTGGCTCCTGCTGCCGTGTGCCTGCCCTGCGCGGCTGGCCCCCAACCCTCAGCTCTCAGCTGCAAGGGGTGGGCAGGAGCAGCAGGTTGGCTGAGGGGGAGGGGGGCGGCAGGCTGGGCAGGGCAGGCGGCCTGGTCAGTGTCCAGGTGGTGCCTCAGCAACGCCAGGGCCACGTTGTCCAGCCCCAGCAGGGCGGCCAGGTGGAGCGGGGTGGTCTTGGGAGGGCAGCTGATCCAGAAGTCATCGGCACTGAAGGGCCAGGAGGGCGGGGCAGGGCAACAGACAGGCGATGGTGGGTTCAGTCTGGTTGGGTCTGGTCAGGGGCAACAAGCTCAGGTCAAAGGCAGTCCAGTGCTTGGGGGGAGGGCAAAGGCAGTCCCACAACTCAGTGCGGGCAGCAGATCAAGTGGACAGGCAGGCACGCCAGGGCAGCAGCAGCTTGAGCTGGGCAGGCAAGATCAAGAGCGAAACAAATCAGGCAAGTCAAGCAGAAACAAGACAAGGTAAGCACAGCTAGCTCAAGGCACTAGGGCAAGCTAGGCCCAAGGTTTGAAGCAACACTGGATGTGTGGCGGCGCCGTCAGCGCTGCGCTGCGCCTGCCCCTGGCGCCCCTGGCTGCCCCTCAGCTCTGCCCCCTCGGGCTGCTGCTTGCAGGTGTCCAGTCCAGCCCAGGCACCTGTAGAAGTTGTAGAAGTGGTGGGTGGCCCCGTAGGCCAGCAGGGAGCGCAGGCAGGGCACGCTGTCAGCCGCCACCGCAAAGTGCAGCGGGGTGTAGCCGCTGGCGGTGCGCACGTCCACATACCTGCAGGGGAGCCAGGGGGGGGGCTCAGGGTGAGAGGGGGGCTCAGGGGGCAGCCCTTGGGGGGAGGGGGTGGGGCAGCGGGGGGGGCGGCATCAAGGGGTGGGGCAGCAGGGGGTGGGGCAGCAGGGGGTGGGGCAGCAAGGGCAAGGGTGGAAACAAGCGCCAGGGCAGGCTGTGCCCCACCTGTCCGCCCCTAATCAGCCAGAGCTGCACTTGCTCTGGGGAGAGCCGGCTGCACGCCAGCCCCTGGCCCCTGGCCAGCCTGCTACCTGCCCGCCCCTCCTTGCCCACATGCTGCCGCGACCCCTCCCCAGCCAGCCTGCTGCTCCGCCCCCCCCCGGCCCGCCTACTTGCAGCACTCCCTGGCGACCAGGCCCGGCTCCTGGTGCACCCAGTCCAGCAGCGCCCGCACACACACGGCGTGCCCCTTGCGGCAGGCGTAGTGCAGCGCGGTGCGGCGCCCGCAGCGGTCAGCAGCCCAGGGGTCCGCGCCCTGCACCCACACCCAGCAGCCACGTCAGGGGGGGAGGGGCAGGCTATGGCACGGCCAGCAGCAGGGCTAAGGGGGGTGTGGCGGCAGGGCTAGGGGGGTGGGGGCCAGTGACAGTCAGGTGTGTGGGCGGGTGGAGGTGGGCAGGGAGGAGGAAGGGGGCGCAGGAGGGTGAAGAGGGTGAGGTGGGTGCTCTGGAGGCAGCGCCTGTATCTGTTGCTGCCTGTATCTGTTGCTGCCAGTATCTGTTGCCAGTATCTGTTGACTGTATCTGTTGCTGCCAGTATCTGTTGGGCTAAGCATGGAGTCGCTGCCTGCATCATGCAAGCTGAGCTAGGCTTGCATGGCTGCTGGAGTGTGCATAGCTGTGCGGCTGCCTAGTCTGGGTGGGAGCTGCCAGTGCCCTCTGCAGGGAATTCCCTAGGTGAGGGAAGGCTGGGCTGGCCTTCCATATCTGTAGGGCGTGCCTCCTGCCGCTGGACGCCTAGGTCGGCCTGCACCTCCTTCCTGTTCATGTACAGCCTCCCGCTGTGTCTCACAGCACTACCCTCCAAGCTTTGCCCCACCCCACCCCACCAACTCTGGCCCCACCCACCTTCCCTCCAGCCCCACCCACCATTTTCAGCAGCAGGCGCAGCGATTCATCTCTCCCATGGTAGGCCGCAAACATGAGTGGGGTCTGGTTCAGGTAGTTGCCCACATTGAGCAGCGCTCTCAACAGGTGGTCACAGTCCGTCATGATGGGCTGCTGGGCAGAGTCGGCCCGCTGGCCCCACCTGGGGAGCTTGATGCCATGGGTGCCGGAATGGATTTTTAGGTAGTTGATCAATGCCTGCAGCTGAGTGGCGTCCCCAAACTCTGCCAGCAAGTGCCAAATCTGCAGGGTGTGCGTTGCAAGCTGGCTTGAGCTTTGTTCCTGCTGTGAGGTTCACAACATTGCTGCCTGGGCCTGCTGGTGGTGTTGGTATTATGGTGTTATGGCAATAGCTGAAGAGCCAAGCCTGGTACGCAGGAGTCGGGCATGCCGTGGCATGGCCCAAAGACTAACCGTATTGCCGTCTGTCGTGCCGCGAAACTCAGCGAGCAGCTTAGCATTGTCGTTAAGAGCGTCCAGCACCTGTGCCAGCGTGGTTGGGAGGCCGCCTGAGTGGAAATTACACCCCAACTTGGACGGGCTGCTGACCCACCCCAACTGTGTCCCCAGAGCGGATAGCTCGGAGCAGCGAGATGACCGCGTATTTCTTCTTGTAGACGGACCGGGCCCAAGTCCATACTGGGCCCAGGACGGGTATGCGCTCAAACTGTATGCGTCGCCGACCGCTGCTGCTGGCCTCCTCGCTGTGGGAAGAGTGCGAGAGCAGGTCATCACTTGCTACATCCGATGGTTCTTCTATGACTGTTGCCACGCCGGGGCGCATCACGCATCACTGGGCTTGCGCAGTCCAACATTTGGCGTGGCGAATCCACCCCTCATTCCATCTTAATGAATTGTCGGATTGCGGTTAATTAGTGATGCTAAACCTAACCTCAGGCGTTCC
This sequence comes from Haematococcus lacustris, assembly GCA_030144725.1. Lineage (NCBI taxonomy): Eukaryota > Viridiplantae > Chlorophyta > Chlorophyceae > Chlamydomonadales > Haematococcaceae > Haematococcus > Haematococcus lacustris. Next base: position 5,992,184 of record JASKMD010000029.1, on the reverse strand, counting down.
CAACTACCTGTAAACCACCCCCCTGTGATACGAAGCCTGTATCTCCGCAGCCACTCAGTCAAAAATATATGTAAACAGTGCTTTGAACAGAGGAGACTCATAGCTACGAGATGGCAGACGCAGCAAAAACTATCTCGCTCTCAGCGGTGCTCAGTGCCTGCCCAAAGACCGACATTTGAATTCATGCGATTTCGCCCCATGCGAGGCGCGCCGCTCTAGCACGCTTCGCCACACTGTTGTGAGTGGCACTTGCAACGCGCAGCAGCAGTCGGAACATGTTTTGCTTTTGGCATGTGGACGCGACGACGGCAGTCGTGACAGCTGGATATCAATATTAGCTTTTGGAGCTGCTGCTGGCGCTAGTGCATTACCGGCTGCTCTACCACGCTTAAAGAAGGTGCTAGGTGCAGTACATGGTGTTGTCTCACCTTGCTTTGCTGCCCCAGCCCCAGCTGCCCCAGCCCCAGCCCCAGCTGCAGCCCCAGCCCCAGCCCCAGCCCCAGCCCCAACTGCACCACCGGGCCTCTGCTCTCATCCCTCTGTCAGGTGCCGCGGGGTGACTGCTGCTGTCACTCGCAATACGAGCACCTTGCCATGGCGATCGCATGTGCACCCATCAAATTGCAGGGGTATTGCCTTTGCGCGCAATAGTTGGTCTGAAAGCAGGTAGCACAGCAAAAACATGCGGTTATTCCCAGCCTCAGCCCCCCCTCAGCCCCCCCCTCAGCCCCCCCCTCCACCCCCTCCCACTCCCTCAGCCCCACCTCAGCCCCCCCTGTAGCCCCCCCCTCCCACCCCCTCCCACCCCTACCCCCTTCCACCCCCTTCCACCCCCTTCCACTCTCTCCCAGCCCCTTCCCACCCACGCCACCCTGCCCCTTCCCCTTTGCATCTTACCAAGGGTCTTGCGCCGCATGTAGGTGGACACGATGTGGAATTCACGCCCAACTGTGGATGTCTTGCCTGGCCGGTGTGGGTTGGGGAGGACGCACTGCTCAGAGACGAAGAATTGCCGGCACTTGGAGAGGGCACGGCGGCTGACACCGGTCTCTAGATGCAACCTGACGGTGCTCAAGCAGTGGTGAGCATTGTAGGGTGCAGTCCTGGCTGCTGGCCTCCCCACAGGGCCCTCTTGACTTTGAATGAAGATGTCAGTTGGTGAGGGTGAGGGTGCAAGGCCGGCTGGGCTGAGCTGCTCTGCCATGCTGCCCATGGGCCGGCCATGGCTATCTAGCCTTCCGTAGCCAGCCTCTGCACACCGCCTCAACACCTCCACCGAGACGGGGTGCTGCTCCAAAACCAGCAGCTGCTGCCTCTGCTTGAAGGTGAGTGGGAAGTGGTGGGGGCGGTGTTTGTTCCGGTACATATGCACCTGACCCTGGAGGCGGCACCGAGCAGCCCTTAGGGAGTGATTGGTAGCTGCCGCTCTGGATGCCACCTGCTGCAAAGCCGTGTGCTTACCCTGCATGCGTTGGTGTGCTGCCTGCAGGTCGTCTAGGTCGCCCTGCAACCCATCCACGGTGCCCACTAGGGACTGCTCCACATCCCGCAGCCGCTGCACCTCAGCCTGCAGGTCACGGTTTGTCGCTTGTGCCGTACAAGCTGCAGCCTTGATGTTGTTAGGGCAATGCAGATAGCCAGCCCTTGGCGACTTGTTTAGTGCATAGAGATGAGCACTCTTGGCCTTGCTTAATTTCTTCTTCTTCATGGTTTGGGATCGAGAGGTGGCAGAGCGGGGCTACGGGCTTGGCTCGGTGTTCAGGGTGATGGGGGGTGATGGATACGGAGATGGGTGAAGGAGAGGTAGGGGGGAGATGGGTGAAGGAGAGGTAGGGGAGAGGTAGGAGGCGAGGAGAAGGAGAGTTAGGGGGCAGGGGGCTGATGGCAGGCAGGGAGGAGGGGCTACTGGGAGCTGGGCGGGGTAGACGAGGTTGGGAGGTGGTGGGTTAAAATGTGTTGGTGGTGGCCACGTGGCGGAGTGGTTAGCCAAGCTCAGTCGGCTCCTCGTGCACCTGTAGCCATCAGCATGTGTACCTTGTAAGCGGTATAACTTGTCACATACAAACCCAATGATTGAGTTGCATAGTGCCATGGACGCGTTAATGAGTATGCTACAAATGGTATGTGTGAGGTCAGGCTGTTTGTTCAATGGTGCAAAACATAGAGCGGATCATAGCTGGAGGGGGTGACTAGTCCCTACTGTGCCGCCCACCATTACAGCGATACAGCGCTACCACACACAAACCCGGGTTCCTTCATATCCTCGCCAAGCGGCCTGCACCATCAGGAACCTCGCGCAGCCATGTTTGCCGGACTTCAGTGGTGTGCGCCACCGACATGTCGTGCATCGCTAACGGATAGCCAAGGACGTAGCTTACCGGTGTAGCTAACCACGGTCTGCGATTGGGACACATCCGGGGTCACATGTGGCTGCCCGCATCGAATGACTCCGATGGCAATTCCAGTCTTACATTAAACGCGCGTTATCGCATTGCAGCAGACGCAGCAAACGTTACATGAAATGATGGAGTAGATGGGTTGCAGTTGCATGAAGATTACCAACCCCATGTTGGGAACGCCTGACCTAACCTTCCCCATGTGTGCAAAAGACAGATTTGCCAATACAATCGGTCGGGTGTGTATCTTACAGTCCGGCAACCCTGTATCATACGGAATCGGAAATTACAGAAACTGTATCTGTATCTCTCAGGCTGTAGTCAAGGTGCCCTAGCACCAACTGGGGGAAGTGCTTCCTCATTGCCCGGCTGAACCCCCCCTCCACCACCCCAACCGCCTTGCACCACCAATTGATGAAGCGCCCCGGGTGCCGGTAGGACTTCTTGATGCTGGTGGTGATGGTGGTTGCGTTGGCGTTGAGGGAGTTGCCGTCCCCTAGCAGGTGGCTCCTTGAGCATGGCCACGATACATGCGCTGCTGGGCTGCTCAAACACTGCCACCTCACCGGGCAGCAGCCTAATGCCACGGTGGTGGGGGCCACGCATTTGGTGCTCCAGCACACTAGCCTTGGTGAGCAGCTCCATGGCATCCCTGATCTGTGCCAGCAACTGTGGGTCCCCAATGTTCAGCTGCACTGGGGGAGGCAGCTGGGCTGGGGCGGCTGCAGTGCGGGGTGAGCTGCGTGTGGCAAGGCGGGGGTGGGCATAGGGAGGGCAGGCTGGGTCAGGTGGGGGAGGGGGGCCTGGGGCTGGACCTGCTGCTGGGAACCCTGGAGTGGGCTGGCCTAGGAAGGACTAGAGCAGCACAGCAAGACACAGGACTGCTGCCAGGACACACTGCTTGCTGCCCATGGTCATGGGCGTGTTGACCTCTGCCACAATTGCGTCTACTTGTGCTGGGCTGAGATCAGGCCGGGCTTCCTCCACAAGGCCACGCAATGGCAATGACTTCCTTCACAACCTGCCCCTGTTCCTGATCTTGCTGCCCACTGCCACTGGCACCAGCAGACACGGGAAGGCACAGCACACGCACGGCAGGACTTGATGCACGGAGTCGCATTGTCGCTATGTGTCTTGCCATGCGTGCTATGTGTCTTGCCATGTGTTCCTGCAGACAAACAAAACTCATTCAATAAGGAATAACATGTGTGTGTGTGTGTGGGTAATCTCACTCAGCTACTACAAACAAGTTGTAGCATCCTCGGTCGCACCCTTGATGACTACCAACCCCACATCGATGGCACGTTCCCCCTAGACCACTGGGCACCTCATCAAAGCTAACGCCTTAAGGCTAACAGGCTGTTAGGCTAACAGGCTGTGCAAACTACCAGGCCCTATGCATTGTTGCGGGCCCGGCCATCAATGCCCCGCCGGTACATACATATGGTGTTGTCCCCACAATGGTCGAGTTCTCCAGTGACTCCTACTATATCTTGAACACCACAGCTGCTGCACACCTGATCAACGGGAACAGTCCAGTCAGTTTCCTAGGAAGGCACCCTCCCACAGGCAATCGTCTTTTTGCAGGCTGCTAGTTGGGGCCACCTGATTGCAGCCCCGGCGCAATGCGCCACCCGGGACCTTAATGACCTGCACCCAAGCACATTCAGCACTTTGACAGCTTAAGTGTAGGATAAGACGCAAGGTGTCGACGCACAATGCGGGGACACACAAGGCGGGGGCGGACCCGCACCTGGCGCCGCTTCGTATTCCACTCTTTCCTCCCGTTGTTTGCATAGAGGCGAGCGAGACGCTGCGATGTAACCAACAGGGGCGACGAGTTACTACACGGCGCGCAACTCACGGAGCTCACAGTCGGCTAAGGACACGCACCTTTCGACTTCTTTGTCGGGCCCTGCTTTTGCATGGCGGTGCCCTTCCGCTCCTTTCGCGACATTGCGCGATGTGCTTTGAGTCAGTCCCTCCCAACTGCCTTGAATAGGGGGGGAATCCCGTACACTGGGTTTATTTCTCGCTTACGTAGCAAACTGATGATCGAAGCACATCAGGATGTAGAGAACTCACTAAGCTACACGTAATGGGTGTCCCGAGCTTCAACGACTGTACACATGATGCCCAACCTAGGCGTGAACCTGGCCTACATTTTGTGGGCAGATATCACCATGCACGCCTCCTTCACCCTCGAGCTTCTAGACATTGCCGTGATGTAGCTAACAAAGTAATGTATGCCCGCGCGCATTGTGTTGCGACGGCCGCAATCGCGAGATTTGAACCTGAAAAGCTGAAATGCCCGTCTAACGCGCTCATACCATTCCTGATGCCCCACATAGGACAACATCACACATCTTAGCATCGATTAGCTCGCACTTGTTAATTGCGTCGCTCGCGCTCTCAAGCGAGAGACGGAGCGGCTCTATACTCTAGCGGTTCATCAAGACACTATGTGCACCCTTCACCTTTGATTACAGTGATTATAGTGTGGCCAGGTAGTCAAAGTGACCGCGGGACTTGTCTATTGTAGCCGCTGTTCACGTCCTTTGTTCGTTGTAGCGAGAGCATGTGTGCAGGTACGCAGCCTTCGTTGTGTTGCCAACATTAGTCCATGACATGTAGTCCATCACTACCGAGACATATGCTTCGATCCACGGTGCTCAAACCTGCCGTGTAACAACACTCCCTCGCCGCACCATGTGTCCTCCCAACCGGCCCCAATAGCACCCCGCCAGCACTGGCAAGGCCAGGCCTCTACATTCCATAGCAACCCCCCCATGGTACCACCTCAATTTACATCCACCTATAGTTGCTAGCATCCTGACCTTGGATTAAGCCGTCCCCTTGCTAGCATGCTTCAATGCAGCTGATGAGCAACAACTTTATGATGGCGAACAACTAGTAGGACTGCAAGCATCCATCAAACACGTGAAACCAACTTCCCGAGCAACTACAACGTCCCTCGCCGCACCATGTGTCCTTTCACTCCAACCTCATGGCCCCTAGCAAGGTCCCAACCCAGCACCCCATGGCAAAACAAGGCATCTACACTCCATAGGTGGGCCCCCTGGCACCACCCCCTGCTACACCTCTTGACACCACCTCATACCTCATGCCATGCATAACCTTGCACCCCCTTTGCGCTTCCCTTGGCTATGCCCCCTAGCATAGTCACCTAGCATGGAGGGCCCCTTAGCAGCACATCATAGTCAAAGCATTGGGCCTGAGGATGGGGCTGCTTCGGTACGCTCCTTAATGTGCTTCTCCACAAAGCTTCGAAGAATAGGCAACCGGGTTTTTCAAGGTGTTTTCAAGGTGTGTGCACGGTGGTGCACCCCGCATGCCATGCCAACGCTTCAAGGTGTTAAGTGACACCAAGACATCTTGTCTCGCACGTCCTTGGGCATGGCCCTCCTAGCTGCTGCTTGTTGTGCCCGCGCGATCGCCAGCTGGATTCCCATGCTCTTGACCTTGCTCTTACATGCTGCCAGCTCTTGTTTTGCAGCTGAAAGTTCTGCTCGGCAGCGATGCAAAGACACTTGCAAGGCAAGCGCCTCGTTCTCAGACTGCTGCAACGCTTGCTGGGACTGGTGCAATTGCTCTTGGCACACTTGCAGGTCGGTGGCGGTGCGCATGTTCACACTCTGGCATGAGCGAAGCTGAGATCTGGCCTCTTCAAGTTCAGCCTCTGTGGCAGCAGCTGCCTCTGTGGCAGCAGACATGAGAGTTTGCTGTTGCTGAGCTGCTGCCGCAAGAGCATGCCCCAGAGCACGGTTGGCCCTACCGGCCTTGGTGCGTTTGCTGAGACCACCCATAGGATGGCTGGCTGAGCTGGAGCGGTAGGTGGAGGCAGGCTAGGAGGTGGTGATGATCGTTGTGGTGGTGGTAGCGGCTGAGATTGGATAAGTGGGCTCCTGCAACAGTTGGCAACAATGGTGTAGGGGTGTAGCTATGCATACGGTGGATAACTCTATGGCTGTAACTATAAGGCTGGGACTGAAGGCTGAGGATGCCATCATGGGTGTAGAGACTAGGAGGTGGTGGTGGTAGGCACATGGTGCAGGGCAGGGCAGGTTTGGGCAAAGCGATGTTGCGTTAAATTAACTTACTAGCAGGTTGTAGCGGGGAGAGGGGGCTTGCTCTTGGCTGCTGAGTAGTGTAGGGAGAGAGCTGCTATGTCAAGGGGGGGGTGGAGGGAGGGGGGGAAGTAGGAGGGCTGGGCTGGGTGGTGGTGGTAGGCTAGGAGGTAGTGGCGGAGGTGGTAGTAATGGTGGTGGTGTTGCTAGTAAGATGGCTCCTGCAACAATAGCCAAAGATGGTGATGGGGGTAGCTATGCACGAAGTGGATAACTGCCTGGTTACCTATGCTTTGTCTACATTGAGAGCGGTAGCAAGGGCAAGTCATTCTCCTTCATATGACATACTCATCAACAGCAACATAGCAAGCTTGTTGTAGGCTGGACATGCTTGCACAGTCAGTGTTTACCTTGAAGTGGAAGGTATATCTAAGCGTCAGGCCCATCAACGAGTAAGCATTCACAGGAGTAGAACTGGGTGCGCGTCTACATCCAGGAAACACTGTCGGGTTAATTGAGGCGGGAGGAATCACAAGCGCCGGCTGTACTTGCCTTTAGAGCGTTCGAAGGCAACCGCGGTATTGCGAAGCACTCCCATAGCTGACTTGCGCTGCGCGATGTGGTGAGACCGACCGGTTGATTGGTGGGCGCACTTTCTTCGTTTACGGGGTTCCTGGCATTACGGGCGTATAGCAGACTAAGCGTTCATCGCATGCCGCACGGTGCTACGCCAATCGCACACGTCTCGGCACCGGGACATGCATGACAAGGTTGTGTACATGGCTTTCTCAGAGTTGGGAGGGTCTGACTTTGAGACAGCTGTAGCTTTTACTAGCTGGGTCAGGATTGGGTGTACGTGCCCGACAGGTCCTGTTGCGACGCAAGTAATGACGATAGCCAGCTACAACAAGTAAGTTTAAACATCAAGTAGACAAGCCCTCACAAAGGGCGGGGATGTAAGCATGAGCTGTAGAAGCTTGAGCTGGCGATGGAGACGGGGCGGAGGCGCTGAGGCAGTTCCCAGTATGACGAGTGGTGATGGTCGATATATCCCGCACAAGCCGAGTCCACTCAATCTATAGCGGCCCCCTTCAGTGATCCCAACAGAATCCTTCAGGTGTGAGGGTAGGAGCGCAGGCTGGCAGTGAAGGCACACAAACCGAGTGGGCAGAGCTGATGTGGGTTTTCGGCACGGTAGCCAGAAGTTTTGCAATAATGGACCTTTTTCTGAAAACACGTTAAATTCAAAGATTATTTGAACCTTCTTATGAAATTTGCCGGGGTTGGGCAGCAGCTTAGCGACCGCCAACCGCACTAAGTTCTACGTCGGAGTGCACTTCAGATTCAGGGCCACCAAGGAGGCGTTGAGGCGCGGTAGGTTGCTAACACACTTTTTTAAGTTACCGTACTATCTATTTCGATTCGCGAGGCCCCGAAAACTAAAATTAAATACTCTTTCCCGACCCAAAAAAAACATTGTTCACTTTTTCCCGATGCAAAGTTAGCAGCAAAACACAGTTTTGACGATGTGGATGTGCTTATAAATATTCTAGACAGCCATCCCTTGCATAACATGTCAATCCGCCATGGTTTAAACACTTCTTGCACAGGTCACCATGTCAAGCTTCCCGGTCACCAAGTTAAAGCCATTATGCAAGGGTAGTGTCACCGTGCACCAAGTTACCAAGTCTTGACTGTGCACTAGATAGGGCACTGAACCACCCCGGCTGCTAACTTGCTACCTACCCACCCCTCGCTACTGGCACTTCCATCATCGTTGCTGCCGTCGTCGCCGCTGCTGTTGCCGGCGCTGCTTGTGTTAGCGCTGCTGCTGTTGGCGCTGCTGCTGGTGTGGTACACCAACCGTGCCTGCTTGTGTGTGGGAGTGGGCGTGGCTTGTCCTGTTGGGGCTGGCTTAGGCTTGTTCTTGACGCGGCTGGGTCGCGGGCTAGCCCGAGCCCAATGCTAAGATCGAGAGCCCTTCGATGGAGCATTTCATCATGTTGGTCAACTTGGCGTAGCAAATTCTCGGCTGCGCCATCGGCACTGATGCCACGGACCACGAAGCGGTCCATCGCAGCATCATTTACGCAGGTCAAATAATTGTTTGATCATTCCGCGATTTTGTAAAAATTCACATTGTTTACTCGTTCGCGACTTCGCGAGGCTAAAAAAACAATTCGCGGACGCGAATCGAAAGAGAGAGTACGGTACTTGTGATTACTTTGATTATCTACGAAGACCCCCGCACGTGGGCACCGATTGCTGAAGATTATATGAATCGAATTAATCGTTGATGGTCGTTAGCCACCAGCGGGGCCCGCAACATTAGCACCACCACCAGCACGGCCAGCAGCCTGCACAATGGCGAGCCCCCTCACCATCGAGGACGCATTGCCGTGATAGCGAACTGCGCCTGCCATGCCCAGCGAAGTGCTGCCATGTACGCGGCGCTGAAGCCCAACGCATTTCGCCATCACCACCATGTTCATTGGCGCGATGTCCACTGCACACCACTCCGTGCCCCGTTGCGTTGAGCCCCGTTGCGTTGAGCGGTACAGCCTTATAGAAGGGGTGGGGCCATCTGTCCAGGCTGGTTACAATATGTATGCTGCCATCACAAACAAGTGACGGTAGAGTGATGAGTGCTGCACAAGGTGACCCACCCACAGACCTTGTATGAGAGTAGCAAGGCATGTTGGCACAGGCCTGTTGGCATGGCACAACATTGGTACTTGGCTATTGTGCTTAGTGTTGTGTTGACATTCGTTGAGTCGGTGTTGAGACAGGCTATGTTGCAGCATGTTGCTGTAGCTCATGTATAGGGAGCGTCTCATGTACGTACATGTACGTACATGTAACTGTTACATTTGCGGGTTATACGGGTGTTACACGGGATGTTACACGGGATGTTACATGCTAACGATTATGGGGTTCCTGGCATCACGGGCGTATAGCAGACTAAGCGTTCATCGCATGCCGCACGGTGCTACGCCAATCGCACACGTCCCGGCACCGGGACATGCATGATAAGGTTGTGTAAAAGCCAGAAGTTCGGGCGGCCCCAACTCAGGCGGCCCCAACATGGGGTTGGTAATGTTCATGCAGATTCTCTCTCAATACTGCACCGTTTTCAATAGCGTTTATCACATTGGCAGCCACGAGTTAGTCCGCGTAATCTGACCATCAGCGCTAGCTATTGGAGTCTTTGCTCGTGTACTGCTACATGTGCCCGCGAACAAATCACAGCGGCGAGACGGGTCTCCTTGGCACGGTGAGCCACATCGCAGGGAACCCATCTACCTTGCGTAGTGAGCTGGTTGTGCACAAATGGAATGTCCGGCTGACACCCAACGCGATGCCTGCCGGGCGTGCAGGGCACCTAGACGGGGCCGGTGAAGCATAATCTATCTTCGCTTCTCGCCCAACACATCATTTGGGTCGGCGCACACGAAGGTAGCACCGGGGTTACCCCCCCCCCCCCTCCACTGTGCCCTTCACTGTGTTGCACCCGTTGCACCTAGAGGAAAAGCGACATAGAATTGTTGTTCTTTACTCATTGGCGGATCTCTTGAAACAAACCGCAAAACAAACAACACAGGCCTCTTTGAGTTTGACATCTTCAAAGTTACATCATGGTCACCAGGCAGAAATAAGGCCAGGGGGCTGTGGGGTGGCAGTTGAGCTTTGAAACTTTGCACGCAGGTGGATGGCATGTAGGGGAGTGTAACTCTCAGAGGAGCCGAGTCCAAACTCTGTCGTGGTGTGGAGTTGTGTGACTGACTGCATGGCTCTGGCCCTGAGATTGGCTAAGGGAGTTAAGGGTCACAGACCAAAGTGAGAGTATGGCTTATCTGTGTATGAGCGTTTGTAAAACTGTCCTAGAGGAGCTTAACCTAGTAAGTAGGATGCTGTAAGTCCAAACTGTCGAGCTGTGGCATTGCCCTCTAGGTATGGGGGGGAGGTGGGCCCGGTGCCACATTCCCGTGATCGTTCTCCGATCCGACTGTTGCTGCCGACGCGCATGCTCGCGTAGAGCAGCCAAAGCGGCGCGGGCGGTCGTAGCGATGACTGCATGCCCCGCAACGGCTTGAATTTGAATCACCAAGTTTGATGCTTTGCTGTGCACGACCTATTGCGTGCATAATAATTCTGGATGGGTGAACGGTAGCTGGCAGGGTTGGCTACATGGTGAATCATTTAGCATAACATTTGGCGCAGTGAGTGCAGAGTTACAGCCGTCCGACTGCCAAGGGTCAGTTTCCTGTCATTTTTAAACAGTTGGGGTCGCCTGACCCCAACATTCAAAAAATGACAGTAAACCGACCCCTGGTAGTAGGACGACTGTAACTCTGCACTCGCTGCGCCAAATTTAATGCTAGCTGGCTCAGTATGTAGGCAACCCAGCCAGCTACCTTTCACCCATCCAGAATAATTATCCAGTCAGTAGGCCGTGCACAGCAAAGCATCAAAGTTAGTATTTCAAATTTGAGCTGGTTCGGGGCATGCAGTCATCGCTGCGACCGCGCGCGTCACTTAGGCTGCTCTACACAAGCATGCGCGTCGAGAGCAACAGTCGGATCGGAGAGCGGTTGCGGAAATGTGGCACTGAGCCTACCTTCTCCCCATACCTTGAGGGCAATGCCACAGCTCGACCATTTGTACTTACAACATGCTACTTACTAGGTTAAGCTCATCTACGACAGTGTTACAAACGCTCATACTCTGATAAGCCATACTCTCACTTTGGTCTGTGACCCTTAACTCCCTTAGCCAATCTCAGGGCCAGAGCCATGCAGTCAGTCGCACAACTCCACACCATGACCGAGTTTGGACTCGGCTCCTCTGAGAGCTACACTCCCCTACATGCCATCCACCTGCGTGCAAAGTTTCATAGCTCAACAGCCACCCCACAGCCCCGTGGCCCTGATTCTGCTTGGAAAACATGATGTCACTTTGAAGATGTCAAACTGACAAAGGCCTGGGCTGTCTAATGTGCTATTTGTTTCAAGAAACTCGCCCACGGGTCTAGAACAAACATAGTGTGGCCATTTTCGTGTGGGTGCAGCGGATGCAACACAGTGAAGGACACAGTGGAGGAGGGGGGGGTGTAAACCGGTGATACCTCAGTGTGCGCCGACCCAAATGGTGTATTCGGCGGAAGTGAGCACATCTATTATGCTTCATTCACCCCGTCTAGGTGCCCTGCACGCCCGGCAGGCATCGCGCTGGGTGTTGGCCGGACATTTCATTTATGCACAACCCGCTCATTGCGCCAGGTGAATGGCGCCACAGGGATATGGCTCACCGTCCCAAGGATACCCGTCTCGCCGCTGTGATTTGTTCGCGGGCACATGTGGCAGTAAGCGAGCAAAGACTCCAATGGCTTGCGCTGATGGTCAAATGGCAAGGCCAGGCCTCTACATTCCATAGCAACCCCCCCATGGTACCACCCCAATTTACATCCACCTATAGTTGCTAGCATCCTGACCTTGGATTAAGCCGTCCCCTTGCTAGCATGCTTCAATGCAGCTGATGAGCAACAACTTTATGATGGCGAACAACTAGTAGGACTGCAAGCATCCATCAAACACGTGAAACCAACTTCCCGAGCAACTACAACGTCCCTCGCCGCACCATGTGTCCTTTCACTCCAACCTCATGGCCCCTAGCAAGGTCCCAACCCAGCACCCCATGGCAAAACAAGGCATCTACACTCCATAGGTGGGCCCCCTGGCACCACCCCCTGCTACACCTCTTGACACCACCTCATACCTCATGCCATGCATAACCTTGCACCCCCTTTGCGCTTCCCTTGGCTATGCCCCCTAGCATAGTCACCTAGCATGGAGGGCCCCTTAGCAGCACATCATAGTCAAAGCATTGGGCCTGAGGATGGGGCTGCTTCGGTACGCTCCTTAATGTGCTTCTCCACAAAGCTTCGAAGAATAGGCAACCGGGTTTTTCAAGGTGTTTTCAAGGTGTGTGCACGGTGGTGCACCCCGCATGCCATGCCAACGCTTCAAGGTGTTAAGTGACACCAAGACATCTTGTCTCGCACGTCCTTGGGCATGGCCCTCCTAGCTGCTGCTTGTTGTGCCCGCGCGATCGCCAGCTGGATTCCCATGCTCTTGACCTTGCTCTTACATGCTGCCAGCTCTTGTTTTGCAGCTGAAAGTTCTGCTCGGCAGCGATGCAAAGACACTTGCAAGGCAAGCGCCTCGTTCTCAGACTGCTGCAACGCTTGCTGGGACTGGTGCAATTGCTCTTGGCACACTTGCAGGTCGGTGGCGGTGCGCATGTTCACACTCTGGCATGAGCGAAGCTGAGATCTGGCCTCTTCAAGTTCAGCCTCTGTGGCAGCAGCTGCCTCTGTGGCAGCAGACATGAGAGTTTGCTGTTGCTGAGCTGCTGCCGCAAGAGCATGCCCCAGAGCACGGTTGGCCCTACCGGCCTTGGTGCGTTTGCTGAGACCACCCATAGGATGGCTGGCTGAGCTGGAGCGGTAGGTGGAGGCAGGCTAGGAGGTGGTGATGATCGTTGTGGTGGTGGTAGCGGCTGAGATTGGATAAGTGGGCTCCTGCAACAGTTGGCAACAATGGTGTAGGGGTGTAGCTATGCATACGGTGGATAACTCTATGGCTGTAACTATAAGGCTGGGACTGAAGGCTGAGGATGCCATCATGGGTGTAGAGACTAGGAGGTGGTGGTGGTAGGCACATGGTGCAGGGCAGGGCAGGTTTGGGCAAAGCGATGTTGCGTTAAATTAACTTACTAGCAGGTTGTAGCGGGGAGAGGGGGCTTGCTCTTGGCTGCTGAGTAGTGTAGGGAGAGAGCTGCTATGTCAAGGGGGGGGTGGAGGGAGGGGGGGAAGTAGGAGGGCTGGGCTGGGTGGTGGTGGTAGGCTAGGAGGTAGTGGCGGAGGTGGTAGTAATGGTGGTGGTGTTGCTAGTAAGATGGCTCCTGCAACAATAGCCAAAGATGGTGATGGGGGTAGCTATGCACGAAGTGGATAACTGCCTGGTTACCTATGCTTTGTCTACATTGAGAGCGGTAGCAAGGGCAAGTCATTCTCCTTCATATGACATACTCATCAACAGCAACATAGCAAGCTTGTTGTAGGCTGGACATGCTTGCACAGTCAGTGTTTACCTTGAAGTGGAAGGTATATCTAAGCGTCAGGCCCATCAACGAGTAAGCATTCACAGGAGTAGAACTGGGTGCGCGTCTACATCCAGGAAACACTGTCGGGTTAATTGAGGCGGGAGGAATCACAAGCGCCGGCTGTACTTGCCTTTAGAGCGTTCGAAGGCAACCGCGGTATTGCGAAGCACTCCCATAGCTGACTTGCGCTGCGCGATGTGGTGAGACCGACCGGTTGATTGGTGGGCGCACTTTCTTCGTTTACGGGGTTCCTGGCATTACGGGCGTATAGCAGACTAAGCGTTCATCGCATGCCGCACGGTGCTACGCCAATCGCACACGTCTCGGCACCGGGACATGCATGACAAGGTTGTGTACATGGCTTTCTCAGAGTTGGGAGGGTCTGACTTTGAGACAGCTGTAGCTTTTACTAGCTGGGTCAGGATTGGGTGTACGTGCCCGACATGTCCTGTTGCGACGCAAGTAATGACGATAGCCAGCTACAACAAGTAAGTTTAAACATCAAGTAGACAAGCCCTCACAAAGGGCGGGGATGTAAGCATGAGCTGTAGAAGCTTGAGCTGGCGATGGAGACGGGGCGGAGGCGCTGAGGCAGTTCCCAGTATGACGAGTGGTGATGGTCGATATATCCCGCACAAGCCGAGTCCACTCAATCTATAGCGGCCCCCTTCAGTGATCCCAACAGAATCCTTCAGGTGTGAGGGTAGGAGCGCAGGCTGGCAGTGAAGGCACACAAACCGAGTGGGCAGAGCTGATGTGGGTTTTCGGCACGGTAGCCAGAAGTTTTGCAATAATGGACCTTTTTCTGAAAACACGTTAAATTCAAAGATTATTTGAACCTTCTTATGAAATTTGCCGGGGTTGGGCAGCAGCTTAGCGACCGCCAACCGCACTAAGTTCTACGTCGGAGTGCACTTCAGATTCAGGGCCACCAAGGAGGCGTTGAGGCGCGGTAGGTTGCTAACACACTTTTTTAAGTTACCGTACTATCTATTTCGATTCGCGAGGCCCCGAAAACTAAAATTAAATACTCTTTCCCGACCCAAAAAAAACATTGTTCACTTTTTCCCGATGCAAAGTTAGCAGCAAAACACAGTTTTGACGATGTGGATGTGCTTATAAATATTCTAGACAGCCATCCCTTGCATAACATGTCAATCCGCCATGGTTTAAACACTTCTTGCACAGGTCACCATGTCAAGCTTCCCGGTCACCAAGTTAAAGCCATTATGCAAGGGTAGTGTCACCGTGCACCAAGTTACCAAGTCTTGACTGTGCACTAGATAGGGCACTGAACCACCCCGGCTGCTAACTTGCTACCTACCCACCCCTCGCTACTGGCACTTCCATCATCGTTGCTGCCGTCGTCGCCGCTGCTGTTGCCGGCGCTGCTTGTGTTAGCGCTGCTGCTGTTGGCGCTGCTGCTGGTGTGGTACACCAACCGTGCCTGCTTGTGTGTGGGAGTGGGCGTGGCTTGTCCTGTTGGGGCTGGCTTAGGCTTGTTCTTGACGCGGCTGGGTCGCGGGCTAGCCCGAGCCCAATGCTAAGATCGAGAGCCCTTCGATGGAGCATTTCATCATGTTGGTCAACTTGGCGTAGCAAATTCTCGGCTGCGCCATCGGCACTGATGCCACGGACCACGAAGCGGTCCATCGCAGCATCATTTACGCAGGTCAAATAATTGTTTGATCATTCCGCGATTTTGTAAAAATTCACATTGTTTACTCGTTCGCGACTTCGCGAGGCTAAAAAAACAATTCGCGGACGCGAATCGAAAGAGAGAGTACGGTACTTGTGATTACTTTGATTATCTACGAAGACCCCCGCACGTGGGCACCGATTGCTGAAGATTATATGAATCGAATTAATCGTTGATGGTCGTTAGCCACCAGCGGGGCCCGCAACATTAGCACCACCACCAGCACGGCCAGCAGCCTGCACAATGGCGAGCCCCCTCACCATCGAGGACGCATTGCCGTGATAGCGAACTGCGCCTGCCATGCCCAGCGAAGTGCTGCCATGTACGCGGCGCTGAAGCCCAACGCATTTCGCCATCACCACCATGTTCATTGGCGCGATGTCCACTGCACACCACTCCGTGCCCCGTTGCGTTGAGCCCCGTTGCGTTGAGCGGTACAGCCTTATAGAAGGGGTGGGGCCATCTGTCCAGGCTGGTTACAATATGTATGCTGCCATCACAAACAAGTGACGGTAGAGTGATGAGTGCTGCACAAGGTGACCCACCCACAGACCTTGTATGAGAGTAGCAAGGCATGTTGGCACAGGCCTGTTGGCATGGCACAACATTGGTACTTGGCTATTGTGCTTAGTGTTGTGTTGACATTCGTTGAGTCGGTGTTGAGACAGGCTATGTTGCAGCATGTTGCTGTAGCTCATGTATAGGGAGCGTCTCATGTACGTACATGTACGTACATGTAACTGTTACATTTGCGGGTTATACGGGTGTTACACGGGATGTTACACGGGATGTTACATGCTAACGATTATGGGGTTCCTGGCATCACGGGCGTATAGCAGACTAAGCGTTCATCGCATGCCGCACGGTGCTACGCCAATCGCACACGTCCCGGCACCGGGACATGCATGATAAGGTTGTGTAAAAGCCAGAAGTTCGGGCGGCCCCAACTCAGGCGGCCCCAACATGGGGTTGGTAATGTTCATGCAGATTCTCTCTCAATACTGCACCGTTTTCAATAGCGTTTATCACATTGGCAGCCACGAGTTAGTCCGCGTAATCTGACCATCAGCGCTAGCTATTGGAGTCTTTGCTCGTGTACTGCTACATGTGCCCGCGAACAAATCACAGCGGCGAGACGGGTCTCCTTGGCACGGTGAGCCACATCGCAGGGAACCCATCTACCTTGCGTAGTGAGCTGGTTGTGCACAAATGGAATGTCCGGCTGACACCCAACGCGATGCCTGCCGGGCGTGCAGGGCACCTAGACGGGGCCGGTGAAGCATAATCTATCTTCGCTTCTCGCCCAACACATCATTTGGGTCGGCGCACACGAAGGTAGCACCGGGGTTACCCCCCCCCCCCCTCCACTGTGCCCTTCACTGTGTTGCACCCGTTGCACCTAGAGGAAAAGCGACATAGAATTGTTGTTCTTTACTCATTGGCGGATCTCTTGAAACAAACCGCAAAACAAACAACACAGGCCTCTTTGAGTTTGACATCTTCAAAGTTACATCATGGTCACCAGGCAGAAATAAGGCCAGGGGGCTGTGGGGTGGCAGTTGAGCTTTGAAACTTTGCACGCAGGTGGATGGCATGTAGGGGAGTGTAACTCTCAGAGGAGCCGAGTCCAAACTCTGTCGTGGTGTGGAGTTGTGTGACTGACTGCATGGCTCTGGCCCTGAGATTGGCTAAGGGAGTTAAGGGTCACAGACCAAAGTGAGAGTATGGCTTATCTGTGTATGAGCGTTTGTAAAACTGTCCTAGAGGAGCTTAACCTAGTAAGTAGGATGCTGTAAGTCCAAACTGTCGAGCTGTGGCATTGCCCTCTAGGTATGGGGGGGAGGTGGGCCCGGTGCCACATTCCCGTGATCGTTCTCCGATCCGACTGTTGCTGCCGACGCGCATGCTCGCGTAGAGCAGCCAAAGCGGCGCGGGCGGTCGTAGCGATGACTGCATGCCCCGCAACGGCTTGAATTTGAATCACCAAGTTTGATGCTTTGCTGTGCACGACCTATTGCGTGCATAATAATTCTGGATGGGTGAACGGTAGCTGGCAGGGTTGGCTACATGGTGAATCATTTAGCATAACATTTGGCGCAGTGAGTGCAGAGTTACAGCCGTCCGACTGCCAAGGGTCAGTTTCCTGTCATTTTTAAATAGTTGGGGTCGCCTGACCCCAACATTCAAAAAATGACAGTAAACCGACCCCTGGTAGTAGGACGACTGTAACTCTGCACTCGCTGCGCCAAATTTAATGCTAGCTGGCTCAGTATGTAGGCAACCCAGCCAGCTACCTTTCACCCATCCAGAATAATTATCCAGTCAGTAGGCCGTGCACAGCAAAGCATCAAAGTTAGTATTTCAAATTTGAGCTGGTTCGGGGCATGCAGTCATCGCTGCGACCGCGCGCGTCACTTAGGCTGCTCTACACAAGCATGCGCGTCGAGAGCAACAGTCGGATCGGAGAGCGGTTGCGGAAATGTGGCACTGAGCCTACCTTCTCCCCATACCTTGAGGGCAATGCCACAGCTCGACCATTTGTACTTACAACATGCTACTTACTAGGTTAAGCTCATCTACGACAGTGTTACAAACGCTCATACTCTGATAAGCCATACTCTCACTTTGGTCTGTGACCCTTAACTCCCTTAGCCAATCTCAGGGCCAGAGCCATGCAGTCAGTCGCACAACTCCACACCATGACCGAGTTTGGACTCGGCTCCTCTGAGAGCTACACTCCCCTACATGCCATCCACCTGCGTGCAAAGCTTCATAGCTCAACAGCCACCCCACAGCCCCGTGGCCCTGATTCTGCTTGGAAAACATGATGTCACTTTGAAGATGTCAAACTGACAAAGGCCTGGGCTGTCTAATGTGCTATTTGTTTCAAGAAACTCGCCCACGGGTCTAGAACAAACATAGTGTGGCCATTTTCGTGTGGGTGCAGCGGATGCAACACAGTGAAGGACACAGTGGAGGAGGGGGGGGTGTAAACCGGTGATACCTCAGTGTGCGCCGACCCAAATGGTGTATTCGGCGGAAGTGAGCACATCTATTATGCTTCATTCACCCCGTCTAGGTGCCCTGCACGCCCGGCAGGCATCGCGCTGGGTGTTGGCCGGACATTTCATTTATGCACAACCCGCTCATTGCGCCAGGTGAATGGCGCCACAGGGATATGGCTCACCGTCCCAAGGATACCCGTCTCGCCGCTGTGATTTGTTCGCGGGCACATGTGGCAGTAAGCGAGCAAAGACTCCAATGGCTTGCGCTGATGGTCAAATGACGCGCATTGCTTTGCAGTAACCAATGTGATAAACGTTATCGAAAACGGTGCAGAATTGAGTGAGTATTTGCCTGGACATTACCACCCCCATGTTGGGGCCGCCCGACAGAAGTTGTTGCGTGTAGAAGTCGGAAGAAGAAGTATAAGTAGAAGTATAAGTAGAAGTATAAGTAGAAGTAGAAGTAGAAGTATACGTCAAAAGTTGCTGCGTGTCGAGAAAGAGTCCGATCCTGCGCCTAACAGCCCGCTGGATGCCTTGAGGCATTGCTTCACCTCTCGCGGCAGTGGGCCAAAACTTGCATTTGTGCCTGGCAGCTGGCTCATGTTAGCGACGCCGAGCCCGGTTGTTTGGTGGGCACCTTAAAAGGTGCACTGGCCAACCACAATGCCGTCGCTATTGTAACGAAAGAGCCAGTCATTTGCGAACTTGCTAAGTACAACATTTGCTGCCAAATTGAGACTGTTGTAGACCTGCTGCTTGGAAACATTCGCAGCAGCCATCAGCAGCTGCTAGAACTGCGACTGCGGCTTGCCGAGCTGCAGCCCGCGGCCCGCGACCTTAAAAATATTTTCTGGTGCGGGAGCAGGTGCGACCAGTGCGGCGGGGTGTACAAGCTCACTGTAATCGAGCCGAGCAGCTAAGAAGGCTATGTAACATGACCGGCACGTGTACGTATACGGGATGTAACATGTAACATAACATAACAATGTAACATGTAACGTTACACGGGTCCAGACGCTCCCTTCTCATGTACTGTTCTTTCTTTTACTCATGTCGAGGCATGACGTCGTTCTTACATCTTATACAGCAACCAAAGCATAACTGCTCAATTACTGCAACACACTTGCTGCCTGCTACAGCCTGCAATGCATCACACCTGCAGGCTGTTGTTGCTGCTCATCCACTGCAACACACTTGTAGCCTTCTGCAGCTGCTCAACCACTCTACCACACCTGCATCCTACTGTTGCTGCTCATCCACTGCACCACACATGCTGTCTGTTGCAGCCCGCATTGCAGCACACCTGCAGATTGTTGCTGCTGCTCATCCACTGCACCACACCTGCATCCTACTGCTGCTGTTAATCCACTGCAACACACGCTGCATGTTGCAGCCCGCATTGCAGCACACCTGCAGCCTGCTGCATGTGTTGCATGTGCGTTCACTGCAAAGGCCAGTGCCAAGCGCAATGCAACGCGCACCTGTTGTCGCACGTCTGAACTCCTCATTTCCCCAGAACGGCTTCATCGAATACTTGTAGAAGTCGCCTACACAAAGCACACACTGCATTTACGACAAAGAGGGCAAGCATGTACATGCTAGACAAACTGCGGGGGGGCGAGGTCGGCCACAAGAGGCAAGATGGCTGCCAACAGCAGCGGAAGAATGCCTAGTGCAATGACGACCTCATCGCTGTCGACGAATCATCGCTGTCGACGACCTCATCGCTGTCGACGAATCATCGCTGTCGACGTCGTCCATCCAGCCGTGGCCGCCATCCCACATGCCCATTGCCATTCTAGAGTATTTGCGATATGGGAAAGGCCAAGCGAACGCCTCTGCGAACACCGACCAGCACGGCGGCAAAAAAAAACGTCATTCCTCTCATTCTAAGGCGAATCTTCAAATAATCTTCAAATAACTCGCGTTCAGAAAAAGGTCCAATGAGCACGATTTTTTTGATTAGAACTTGTGTTTGAATATGGATTAGCATGAGGACTGTAGGGTCATGCTCGCAATGCCTCGTTCCTGTTCCAACTGTGTTTTTCTTGTGTGGCCACTCGTGTGGCCCCTGCTGCTAGGTGTCTGCAGCTCACCAAGCGGCGCATTCTTTGCAGCGAGGAAACTACCAAGCTCCACCACCTGCATGCAACGTATGAGCTTGCCCCGCATTCTCAACGATCGTTGGCTATACACCGTACACTCCTGTACTCCAATAGCAGGAACGTGGCCTTCCCTTCACCCTCCCACCCTGAGTCTGCCCGCCTGGCTCATTATCATGTCTCTGTGCCAGAAACACACTCTCCACCAGCAATCAGTGATGCACATTTCTTTGTGCAAGCCCCAACGATAAGTTGTTGTTCATTGCAACAATGGCAGCGCCGCCACATGGGTTATGTGGTCAGCTACATAGCAAAGAGGTCTAGCCCATGCATAGAGACTCGAATGACAACAATCAGTAGCGACCCATTTACCTCTGCTGCACCAGCTGCAAGACTCGGCTTACGTGCACCAATAGCAGGCAGTGAGTCTTGCAGCTGCAGCCAAGCTAGCATTCAGCAGCTACGACGCGAAGACAAGCCACTGCGACAGCTGCAGCCAGGCATGTGCTGCTGCCGCCAGCAGCAGGGCAGCAGCAGTCTGTCATCCGGCTTTGCGGGGGGCAAACATGGGCATCAGCTCCTTGCGTTGCGGCAAGGGAGGCTCTGTAAACCACCTGAGCGGCAGGCAGCAGGCCAGCACCAGACACATCAATTCCAGAGGGCCTGTGCTGCCAGGACGACTGCTGCCACTGACACGGCACTCACCCTCACACTGACTACCCCCTTTCCACGCACGGACCACTGCCTCCAGACAAAACTACTTACCGCTCTCATCGGCAATGCGATCAGCAACCCACTTTTCGTAACTGCTTGAACAAAGCCACCAGCACCACTGCCATCGTTGTCCTGATGGCGCCATCATCACAGGCACAGGGCAGCCTGGCCCTCACCTGTGCCTCAGGGCCTCCTCAGCACTCAGGCGGCGCTCAGGGTCCCAGGCCAGCAGGCGCGACAGCAGGTCATAGCCAGCCTCTGTCAGCGTTGTCCCACCAAGGCTCAGGGACGCGGTGGTGAAGCGCGCTCGCAGCTGGCTAGGCACCTGAGTGCAGCAATCCACCCACACATGCACTCACGCATACCCACGCACAGTTATAGACAGTCGCACTGTTTCTTTCAAAACATCATTTGCGGGCCTGGATTGAGGCAGGGGGAGGAATAAGATGATATGGGCAGAGTAGCAGAGAGAAAGAGAAGACAGAGAGAAGACAAACCTGGCAGAGAGAAAAAACAGACCTGACAGACAGACAGAGAGAAGACAGACCTGGCAGTATGCCTCAATAGGGTAGTGGGTTAGTGTCAGATGTGCACAGGCAAGGCCTGGTGCTTGGGTGCATCAGCAGCAGGAGGTGGGCGCCACACCTGCTTGAGGTTTATCATCTTGAAGTTGGGCAGCTTTTTCAAGCCTGGCCACTCCGTCTCAGTGGGGGTGCCCAGCAGCTGCACCATCTTGTCGATGTAGTCCAGGTCCCCTTGGCCCGGAAACAGGGCCTTACCTGCAGCAGGCGTGGCCACACAGCCCCCTCAAGAAGCACGCTGCACACAGCATGGGGGGGACCAGGCCAGATCAGGTCAGGCCATGTCAGGCCAGGCAAGCTGTAGCCATGCCTTGGTCTACTGCAGCCAGTGGCCCAGCCAGCCTCGTCACTCATGTCTACATGGCGTGGCATTTCACAACA
The DNA here is from genome assembly GCA_030144725.1 of Haematococcus lacustris. Classification (NCBI taxonomy): domain Eukaryota; kingdom Viridiplantae; phylum Chlorophyta; class Chlorophyceae; order Chlamydomonadales; family Haematococcaceae; genus Haematococcus; species Haematococcus lacustris. Next base: position 5,970,051 of record JASKMD010000029.1, on the reverse strand, counting down.
TGCCGCACAGACCACGCCACAGTGCTAGGCAACTCAGTCCTGGGCCCAGTCCGCAACCTACGCAATGCCAGTCCAGGGTAAGGAAAGCTGGGGGATGCAAGGGTGACCAGGGTGGCAATGCCTAGCCAGGAGCTCTTTCCTCTGTGGCTAGCATGCCCACCGGCCCTCGGCACCTGCACCTGCCTCAGCCAAGCACACGTTGCCTATCCTGGCCATCCAGGTCTGGGCCCTCACCTGTCAGCAGCTCGCCCATGCAAGCCCCCACAGACCACATATCGACTGCGGTGCTGTACAGGGGGGTGCCAAACAGCAGCTCAGGGGCGCGATACCACAGTGTGCACACCACGCTGGTGTAGGGGCGCAGCGGGTCGCCAAACTGCCTGAGGGAATCAAACAGGCAAACAGATGGTCAGGTAGACAATGGCAAAAAGAAGAAGACCAACCCGGCGTGGAAACCAGCGTGCATAGGGAAGGGAGGAGCTTCCGCCTGTAGGGGGCGCGGCCTGCTTCGACCCTGGGTGGACTGAGTGACTGGGTGGACTGTGGCAAGCAGCCTCCACTTACTACAGGTTGTCTGGCAGCAGGTAGGCAGCAGGAGGAAGAGGAGGAGGAGGAGTCGTGAAGCGATGACCTCAGTATGAACCAGTGCCCATGAATGGCAGCAGGAGCTAGCAGGACTGGCAGCGAGGCCAGCCGGGGACAAAGGGCAGCGGGGCCATTGCATGTGCGGGGTGGCGGAAGGCAGCTGTTGGTCACACCTCGCCATGCCAAAGTCACACAGCTTCAGCTCCCCCTTGCTGTTGTACAGGATGTTGGAGGTCTTGAGGTCGCGGTGCAGCACCCAGTTGGCGTGCAGGTAAGCGATGCCCTCCAGGAGCTGCAGCATCAGGCACTTGGCTTCGGCTGCGCTGAAGGGCCGGCTGAAGGCTGTCTTGTCCTCCATCAAGCTCTTCAGGTCGTGGTCCATGTACTCCATGACCATGAAGATGTGGTCTGGGTGCCTGGCAGAGTGGCCAGGGTGAGAGGGCAGACGCTGAGCAGCATGCAGGGCACAGCGCCTGGGACCTGGTCATACTGACTGGGTCATCACCCTGACCCTGGTCCGGTGCTGTGGTCCTACCTGTGGCTCATTACAATCTCCTCCACGTTGACTATGTTGGGGTGGTGGAAGTTGAGCAGGATGTTGATCTCCCGCACGCTGGTGATGGGGAAGCCGTCCCGCTCCTTCTCCATCTTCACCCGCTTCAAGGCCACAATGCGGCCAGATGACTTTTCCCGCGCCTGCGCAGCACAGGGCGCCAGAACGCGACTCAAGCCTGCAGTGAGGCAGGCAGGCAGGCAGGCAGTGAGGCGCATCAGGGGCAGACAGGAGCCATGAAGGCAGGCAGACATGAGGCAGCAGGGGCAGGTGTTTAAAGCATGGAGCAGCAGTGTGGGATGAGGGGATGCTGAGACACAGCCGTTGCCATGATGTGTGCTGCTAGGCTTTGGAGTGACCTTCTTGGCCACTAGCTGAGCCAACTGCTGTATCACAAGATGGCAGAGGTTTTCCAGGCAGGTTCCACAACGTGCACCAACTGGCGTGTGGCATGCATCAGTGCTGAGGTGGAGTACAGTGAGCCACAAGGCAGCTAAGCAAGGCTTCATGGGTGCACTGAGCAAGGCGTGATGCGTGAAGGGAGACAAGGGGTAGACAAGGGGCTACAGGGGGTCAGACTGTGAAGGGTGCCAGAGCTGTATGGCTCAAGGGCTGTGTGGCTCATTTCACAGGTATGGCATCATGGGCAGCAGGCATCAGAGATGCAGACATCATGTGCAGCTGTGCTCAAGAGCCAAGTGTGCATGTGCCCTCTCAACACACATGCCACCGGGCACCCGGCCCAGCTGCTGCTGCGAGTGTGCCAGCCTTATCCACCACCACGGGCCTATCTTGTACAGCTGGCTGGGAACAGGTGGCTGGAACTGGCTGGCAGGGATGGTTAAGCTTGACAAGTCTGAGGCTGCTGCAGAGCAGGCCAACGAACAACAGTCACAACAATAGGCTGATTTGCACTCCCTGCATTTAGTACACAATCATCACCTACTGGCTGTAGCCATTTCTGTGACAACATTCGTGAAGTCTGAAGTTGGTATGGTTTGTATGGGCGCCTGGCTGCTCACACATGGTCAGCTCCTGGCCCTACCTTGTACACAATGCCGTACGTGCCCTCGGAGATCTTTTCTATTCGTTCAAAGAGGTCCACGTTGCGACACTCCTTGCGCATGTCATACCGGCTGCGGCGCATGTGCCAGTGGACCCCAAGACTTGTGCACTGCAGGTCTAAGGAGAGGAGGCTGAGCTCTCCATTCTGCTGAATGATGGAGCGGCAGGATCAGAATGGCAGGCGACAGCATGGGCGAGAGCAGCACCTGCACTGGGAACCTGGCCACTGCCACAGCCAGGTGTGCTCCAGCTATGACCCACAAACCTCCTCACCTGATTGTGTGCTGGGTAGGAGGCGAGGCCGCCCCCTCACTGCCTGGCCCTGGCTCTGAGTCAGAGCCATCATCAGAGCTGAGGAGTCCTGCACCCTGCTGCCCGGCGGCCGCCTGACCTGCCCCTGCTGCCGCATCCAAGGCTGGTGAGCCAGTACGTGCCAGCTGTGAGGCTGCCACCACTGCAGCAAGTGGCCCGCCCTTTGCTGCATGTGGCTTGGCTGGGCTGCTTGACTTCTGCTCGTCAGTGTCGTCCCCGTCTGCTGCGGTCAACCACCTGGATGCCAGACCTGCACAGGGTAATTGCTGGTGTGTGACGTCTCACAGTGCTGCTGCTGTGGGTGCAGGGTGCCAGAGTTGGAAAGCAGGCCTTGCATGTCGCACCTTTGCTGGCATGGGCCTCCGTGTCACCGTCATCTTCATGCAACCCCTCCTCTGACTCCTGGTGTGGACTGTTGCCATTGGCTTGCTGGTGGCCACTGATGATGCTGGGATCCTTGCTTTCACCTGCAATCACAACGGGGTGCTCACTGTCTGATGGTGGGTCAGAGCATAGACGGGACCAGACATTGGGCTGTGACCTTCAGCCTTGGAGGCTTTGGAGGCAGCCTCAGCTCTATCCTGGTCAACGTGTCACACATATCCCACACATCCTGGCTATGCAGGCACTTACTGGCTGACTCTGACATGGATGGCGATGCCTTCATGGCTGCTGGTGCGGATGGATCAAAATCCAACTCAAGCTGCCGCTGCTTGAATTCAAGGGCTTCCAAAGCAACCCTGTCCTGTATTGAGAGGGGTGAGGATGCAGATGTTGGCTCCATGCCTGCTGCTGCTGCCTTCTTGGAAGCAGGCTCCCACACAATGGGCACATGCTTGCGCTTCCTGCTGCCTTCAGCCAGGATCTCCCCTGCCTCTTCGTCCTCCACCTCGCCAGAATCGTCATCGCCAGCTTTGCTACAGAACACCTGCTTGCTGTGCTTTAGGACCTCCGCGAGGAAGGTGTTTTGGCTGCAAGGCATGCAGCGAGGCACACGAACAGCTACATGATGTGGAGGTACAGCTTCTTCCAACACCTTTGTCCCTAGTGCTCACCCTAGCACTGGTGTGTTGCCCTTGCGAGCTTGGCTGCCTGACATAGTCCTGTCATCCTTCACGTCCTGCACATACGCAGCGGTGAAGGTTGAGGATGACGGTCCATGTGCTGCCAAACAGCCTCGGCCCGAGGACCATACCTTGGCCTGTGGCGGAGTAAGCTGCTTTGCAGGCAGCGGCGGAGCCCCAGGCAGCGACCGCGACCTGGGTGGGAGGCCCGCACGGTCGTGCCTATGATCGCCGTGGCTACGACCGTCTCTGTCCCTGCTGCGTCGTTCTAGTCCTTCCCTGCGCACCAAGGACCCATTGGCCATGCTGAGCTCCTCAAACTGCAGCTGCACGCTAAGCTGAGCTGACAAGGCTTGCTATATACCTTGGGTCGCTTGCTGACTTATGCTGCGGTCTGGCATCATTTTCCCTGCGAGGATCGCTGCTCCTGCGTGCTGGTCGGTCGTCTAATCCCACTGAGTTTCGCTCCCTGCCGTGGTCTCGTGCGTCTGCTGTTCGGTGCTGTCTTCCTGGTCGGTTTTCGTCAACTGGCATCCGGGGAGGGTCTCAATGCTGACACCTAAGGGGCCCAATGCCGAGCCCTCCCCGAACCCAGAAAAAAGGGGGCAGGCACGAAGCAGGAGTAAGGATGAGGAACGATATAAGCTAGGTGGGTCGTTACACAGCTGGGTGGCTAGCCTAGACCCAACAACTTCATGCACCTTAAACCCAACGCAACCGCATGCGGAATAGTTTGCAACTCATTCAAAATGCTCATCAACTTGTCTGCTCGCAGTAAGTACTTCGCTTAGTAGTACAGTGAAACCTCTGCACGTCTACCTCGAGTCACTCCTAGCTTGGGATTTCTGGTACTTACTTCTAGCTATGTCGTCATACAGCTGCAAAGTAGTTACTAGCCAGGGCTAATTCATATTTAGCGTTTGGGGCAAGCATGTTTGGGTGTTAAGCTCATTCCGGCACTGTCGTCCCGGCCGAGGTTGAAGTTTGCATCCCGGTTGAAGTTTGCATCCCGTCAGCAAATGCAAAGTTCGCCGCTCCATCTGGCCCGTTCGCTTATGACCCCCTTGTGACGCTGCGGGAGCTGCTGCCGGCGGTACGCGGACGTATTGCGCAGCGCAACCAGAGAAGGCGACTAGATGGGCACGGGTGTGTTGCAAAAGAACTCCTAACAATGTTGCCGCCAGGTGCTGGGCCGGGCCCGGGCCGCAAGCGCAGGGCCATGCGGTCCTTGTACAGAGCCGAGCAGTGGTGCTTGTCCAGAGCGGACGTGGCAGAGGGAGCTTGGGTTGCAGCGGGCACCCTAGCGGGCCCATAACCCCATCAGGCGCCTTAAGTTCACTCCTGCTATGGACCTGTCTCGGCCTTGCTGTCCCGGCCTTGCTGCAGCCATAACCATCACAAAGATACCGGCTGGGGGAAGAAGGGGCTCTGAGCAAAGTATCAGAGATACTGGCTAGCCTATGGAGCGTCCTACTCTCAGGTCATGCCCCACCTCCATGCATGCCCCCCCTGCTCCTCGCAGCCGAGTCCGCTCTGGAGCTGCTCCGTCTACTTGGCAACGAGGGGGATCGTGTGTCCCGCGCCCGCTTCGACTTCTTCCTGCTCGCCCAAGCTCACCTGCAGCAGCAGCGAGCCGCCGCGGCCGTGTTGAACAGCCCACCCTCCACATCCCCACTCCGCAAGCGCTTGCAGGCAGGCCTCACCGCCACCCGCCGCCTGCTGTTCTGCTGCTGCGCCCCCTTGACCGGGCAGGCCAGACCCCAGCCCTGCCCACACACCCACGCGCCCTCCAGCAGCCAGCCAGCCGCCCACCCCAGCCTGGTTACCTCCTCCTTCTCCCCCATAGCTGCCAAGAGCCACAGCGTGGGCACCATGCATCTGGGGCCGGGCACCAACATCGCCACAGACAGCGTGTATGCCTTCGTGGCCCCGGAGCACCAGCTGGGCATCCGCCAGTGGCAGCGCCGCCACGCCCAACCCCTTGACGACCCTGCCCTTCCCTCCTCCTCCTCCTTCCTGGCACCCCCCCTAGCCAGGCAGCAGGCCCTGACGCCCTGTGGCAGCCTGGCAGCAAAGGGCGGCGCGGGGCCAGCGGGGGGTCAGGCGGGGGCAGCTGGGCACCAGCCTTCGTGGATGTCAAGCGGGGAGAGGGGGGAGGCGGCGGGGCGGCAGGCACCACCACCCCGCTCGGTGCTGGGTCTGGGTATGTTGAGCGTGGCATCCCCCATGTCAGGCATCTGGGTGGGTGCCGGTCATGTGGCTGCATGGCCATGGGCAAGGGGAGGGGAGGGGTAGAAAGGAAAGGGTTTAAGGAGGCAAAGATCCCCTGTGAGGGCACTGTGAGGGCGGTTGGAGCCAAGAGGTGGAGGGGAGGAGGGGTGGAGGGGTGGAGGGGTGGAGGGGTGGAGGGGTGGAGGGGAGGAGGGGTGGAGGGGTGGAGGGGTGGAGGGGTGGAGGGGAGGAGGGGTGGAGGGGTGGAGGGGAGGAGGGGTGGAGGGGAGGAGGGGTGGAGGGGAGGAGGAGGGAAGGGGAGGAGGAGGGGAGGAGGGGAGGGGAGGAGGAGGGGAGGGCCCATTGCATGACGTAGTCAGCTTGTGCACTGCTGCATCACTTGTTTGGCACCATGGCCCACGCTGAGCTTGCTGCTGGCTGCCTGGAGGCAGGCCCCTTACCCCTTGCTCTGGCCTGCTGGCTGCCGCAGTACTTGTTCATGCTGCTGTGGGATGCGGTGTACGTGGCCTTCTTTGTGCCACTCTCCATCGCCTTCTGCCACGATGTATTTGGCACCTGGGGCGGCTGCAGCTGGGCTGAGCTAGCCTCAGGTAAGCGTGTGGGCCCCACAGCCTGCCTGCCTGTTTTCCTGCCTGCCCTGCATTGTCTGCGGCTGTGCCCCTGCTGCTGCTGCACCACTGCTGCTGCTGCTGCTGCTGCTGCTGTGTTCTGCTGCACAGATGACCACTGCTGCTGCTGCTGCTGTGTTCTGCTCCACAGCAGCAGCAGCAGCAGCAGGGGCCCAGCACCCAGCCCTGCCTAAGGCAGCAGCATTAGGGCTGAAGGGCATGGGCTCAGGGCCCAGGGGCAGTCGCAGTGGCGTCCTGGCTAGGATACAATGTGCTGACGGACTGGCTGGCACAGCTGCCCGGCAGCCCCTGCTGGTGGGCTGTGTGATGAGATGACATGGCCAGGGAGTGGGTCGGCCTTTGTGGTGCCCTGGGTGAGGCTGAGGGACGTCTGTGTCGCAGCTGCGTGCAGCCCAGGCCTGCATGCTACCTGCAACCTCTCTCTCAGCCTCCCCCTCCATGTTGACTGTTGACAAGCTATGGCGGCGGTAGTGGCTCCAACAGCAGGCCTGGTTCTGGCCCCTGCTCATGTTCGTACCGCTGCTGCTGCTACCGCTGCTGCTGCTGCTGCTGCTGCTGCTGCTGCTCCTGCTGCTGCTCCTGCTGCTGCTGCTGCTGCTGCTGCTGCTGCTGCTGCTGCTGCTCCTGCTGCTGTTGCCCACACTGTTTCTTGAGGCCAGGTCTAGTGTTCTTCGTAAACATCTTGTTGAAGCTGCACACGGCAGTGGTGCTACGCCACCTGCACAAACGATTGGAGGTGGTTGAGGTGAGGGGCAGCAGCACAGGGTGGGGTGCAGGGCATGCAGCTGGATGTTGCCTGGCTGGCAAGGCAGCGGGGAGGCGGCGGGGAGGTAGGGGTGGGGGGTGGGAGGTGGTGCTTGCTTGTTGGCCTTGATCCCCTTGTGACGAACCCTGTTGGAGGGCGGCAACGGTACCTACCCTCTGTCATGCTGCCTCCCTCACTCCTCCCTTGATGCCCGCCCCCTGTCAAGGTCAATGTTATCCTTCCCTCCTCTCATGCATTTCTAGCTCCGTCTTTAACCTGGAGCAAGCCAGGGGCTGCCCCGTGATTGTTGTCTGCCGCCAGGGGCGCCTTGTGTGCCGCTACTACATCCTGCATGGCTCCTGCTGGCTGGACGTGCTGGGCGCGCTGCCTGGCCTGTATCAGGTGGGGCTGAGCCAGGCAGGGGGGGCTGCAGGGGCTCGCCAGCTGCACACTGCTGGGCTGCACCGGCCAGGCAGCAGCCCACACAGTAGCAGCAGCTGGGGCAGCAGCAGCAGCCAGTGCCTCAGCACCCACAGCCGGGTTAGCCCACGGCCTGCTGCTGGCGCTCCAACTGCCAACGCAACAGCAGCAGCAGCAGCAGCAGCAGCTGTCAGACAAGGCTCACCCAGGCTGACCCCCCTGCCTCACTATTGCCGCCTGCCTGCAGTTGCTGCTGATCCTGCTGCCCCGTGGAGACGTGGCAGTGAGCGTGGGAATGGGCCGCGCCTTCACACTCATCCAGGTGCGTGACTGCCGCCGTCACCCTGCCTGAGTAGGCCACCCCGGCTGCAACCCCTGGTCATCGCCATCTGGCAGCCACCCCACCCCACCCCACCCCACCCCACCCCACCCCACCCCACCCCTGTGTGCTGCCTGGCTTACACAGGCTGTCCGGCTGCTGCGAGTGACCAGCCTGCTGAAGCAGCTGTACCTGGAGGTGTCCACCGGCACCCTGCACCACGCAGTGTCAAGGTGTGACGCATGTGGAGCAGGTGTGACAGACAAAAGTGTGACAGTCCTGTTGTGCATCAAGGGTGCATAGGGCAGCAAGGGTAGACAGCTAGGTTGGAGTTAGGGGCTGGTTAGGGGGCCGCAAAGGCAAAAATGTTTGATGGGCTGGTGCCATGAAGCCAAGAGAGGGTCAAAGGGTAGAGGGGGAGGGTGAGGGGGTGCAGATTGCGCCGTGCCCATGTCGCGCAGTAGGGTGTCGCGTGGCAAGCAGTAAGAAAATGACCTGCTACTGAGTACTTGGTGTATGGGTGTCAAGCTTTAGGGCGGCTGTGCCGGTTGTGCCGCGCCCATGCCGATGCCAGTGGTGGGGCTGTGCAGGTGGATGTCCGGCATCACCCTGTATGCGGGGCTGCTGATGTACGCCGCCGCCCTGGCCGTCAACTTCTACGCCTGCATCCTGGTGTTCATTGCGGAGGTGGCGGGGTAGGTGCGGGGAAGCACCCTGACTGCCAGCGCCAGCTTGCTTGGCTGCTTGGCTGCATTGGACTGCTTGTGGCCGCTTCCCTGCTGGGCTGCTTGTGATGCAAAATCAGGGGTGGGTGGAGGTGCAGTGGCGTACACTAGCTGCCCACAATGAGGTAGGACCGCCTGTTTCCCTGTTGGGCCTTGCGGACAGCTCATCCTGCTCTGTAGTCTCTGTGGGCTGCCACACGGCCTGACCCCTGACTCAGGGCTAAACTCCCCGGACTGCTTCATCAGCCTCACCAACCACCACCCTGCATGCACCCAATGCCCTGCCCCTGGTCGCCCCTGCCCTCTGCCCAGTCGCCCCTGGCCCCTGACCCAGTCACCCCGCCCCCTGCCTACCGCCCAGCCTGCTCAGCCTAACCCAGCCCTTGTACCTCGTCGCTTGCCCTGGGCACTGCCCAGCCCAGGCCAGTGCCGCAGCAGGTTTCCAATGCTGTGGGTTGTCAACACAGCCGCACCCCACTAAGGCTCAAGGCCCCCCTAGCCTGCTGCCTGGCGCCTGGGGCCTGCTGCTGGGTGTGGCTGCAGGCTGGCCGACAGCTGGCCCTCCACCAATGCCAACCTGGACCTGAGCCAGGGCAGCACCCTGCAGCTGTATGGGGTGGCGGTGTATTGGGTGATACAGACGGTGAGGGGGTGGCGGCAGCAGGGGCCAGGATGTGTAGGCCACTCATGGTGGCATTGGTCCTGCAGCTGCAGGGAAGGTGGGGGAGGCCAGGGGCAGGAGAGGGGCAGCTGCTTTCGATGCTCGTCCCCATGCTCCTCCTTCTCCTCACCATCATCAGCCTCATCCTGCTGCTGCTGCTGCTGCAGATGACCAGTGTAGGGTATGGGGACATGTCCCCCAGCGGCATGTTGGAGATGGGTGTGATGTGTATGATCATGCTCACTGGCACCCTGGTGGGTGGAACCCCGCCCCTACCCCCCTGCCCCTGCCCCCCTGCCCCTGCCCCTGCCTCTGCCCCTGCTGCGCCCAGTGCATCAACACAGGCGTAAGGATCAGGGCTAAGAGGCAGGCGCCCTGGCAATGGGCGCTGGCGAGGGATTGGGGATTGATCACGGTGTCACGGGGTGGTGGTGGTGGTGGTGGTGGTGGTGCAGATGCTCGGTCTGCTGGTGGGCAGCGTGGCGGACATGTTGTCGTCTGCCTCGGCCTTTGCCAGGCGCACTGGGGCACTGAGGGAGAAGATGACTGAGGTGAGGTGAGGTGAGGTGAGGTGAGGTGAGGTGAGGGGGGCGGGGGTAGGGGGTTAGGGGGGTGGGGCAGCGGGGCAGGGCGGGGCAGGGAGCAGGCTGTATGATGGGAGTGGGAGGTGGTGGGGGAAAGTGCGGGAGGTGGTCCAGCAGCGAGTGAGACAAAGAGTGTGACAAAGGCAGGAGGGGGGCCAAGGGTCAACAGTGTGTGTAGGTGCACTTGTTGACCCTACTGCTGCTAACCTACACCAGCTGACAACAGCAGCATCAGGCAGGTACTGCAGCAGTCCAATCATAGCATTTTGCCTCAGCTCGCCTTGCGCCTTTCCCCTTGATTCAGATGCCATTGCCGCAAACCTCCTGCTCCTGCCCCTGCTCACCATTGCTTCAGCCTGGGTGCTCATTCCAGCTGTGACTGGTTTAGGGTAGTCACCTGGATCGCCTGTTGTCAATAGCATCTGTGCCAACATAAGGCAAGTCGACGACACCTGTAAGGTAAGGACCACCTAACAATGCAATGCGTGAAATAGAACACGGGCGTTCATGAAAGAGGGCATGTAAAGGTAAGGTCAACATGTCAATAGCTTAGGTCTAAGGTCGCTTCTCAGAACGCGATGCTCGATAGCGCAGTCCGCAAATGTACCGTATCATTCCGCAAGGCGACCTTCCAAGGCGACCATACCGTCTGCTTTTCAAAATGAATGATATCGGCAGCAATGATTGCTTTGTAACGATCAACAGCGCGAAGATAAATAGCTGGTGTCATGTTGCTGTTGGCAGGTGAGTGATTGGATGGTGCGCAGCCAGCTGCCCAGAGGCATGCAACGCCACATCAAGGTAGGCAGTGAACCCCTCCCTCTTCCCTGCCTCACCCTCACCCCCGCCCCCCACTCCCCTCACCAACCCATTCGATGACACCCACACCCACATGTCACGTGACACATGACACCTTAACCAGCCTGTTGTCTCCCTCACCTCATGGTTTTCACTAATATTTTGCGTCATAAAGGGGCTTGCGGGATGCTGAAATTGCACACCCGCATCTACACGCATATATGTAACGGAAGATGGATAGGCCGAGTACACGCAAGATGTGAGGCCGACGCATATCTGGCATATCTCAAATCCGCAGCCCATCCATTATACAAAAACGAACCCCGCGGCCGCGGAAGGAGGATGTAGCTTTGCATAACTCAGAGGTGCTTGGCGCCGATATGACACCAACTCAAGTAGTCCGCAACTTGCGAGTGCCTGTTCCACAAGTTGCAAGTATGACCTGCACAATCAAAATGCCAGTATGATCTGCACATTTTATGCTGCAAGCAGTGAGTCCACATGTGACCAAGCGCGGTGGCTTTGCAAACATAATGCCTGGCTGATTTTTACAGTTATTCTGTACATCCATACACATATATTCGAATACACCCACGTGGCCTTATGCATGCACATACTGCATCCGTCATGTTTCAGCCCGGCATGTGTAAGCTTCCGCCATCCCGCCCCGTGTGCAGTGAGTGGGTCAGTAGGTGATGGGTAACTACTGCAACTGAACGATCATAAATGTCACGCAACATGCAAATGTCAATCACACGAATATGGGACAGTCTCCATGTAAGCTCGAGCGGCAAACATGTGAGATGGAGAGTGTAACCGGTCGCGCTCCCTCAGGAGAGCAATTCCTTCACGAGCAATTCTTTCATATCACATTATGCACATTGCAACACTTGAGCATGTTTAATGCGGCCAGCACTCAGCATCTCCTCCCCCATCACCACCCCGCCCCCTCTTCATGGCATGCGGTCTACACACAGATAGGAAGGGCGGTCTCAGCAGTGAGCATGAACGCCAGCACAACTGCGGGGGCAGCCCATCCCCCCATGCACTGCACGCATAAACCCTCAGTCTTGTCCTGAGCAAGCCTTGCCATGGCGGCCAGGCAGCAAAGGAGGAGCTCAGGCTTGGGGACAGCCCCCTCCCCTTGCCCTCCCTGACCCAACCTGACCTGGCCATGGCCCCTGACCCTTAGACCTGGCCTTGGCCCCTGGTCATGCCAATGTAAACTGCGTGGTAGAAGCTGCCAGTGTCACTGCAACACTACAGGTGCCACAGCCAGCCAGCCACGGCCTGCCTGCTGCCCGCCTGAGGCTTGTACTAGGTGAGGCTGACACAGCATGTGATGTTGCCCGCCAGGCGTACTATGCGGATGCCTGGATGCCGGCTAGACACCACCCAGTGGAGACGGAGATCCTTGCAGGTCAGCTCCCCCTGCCCCTCAGCTGCCCCTGCCCCTCACCTGCACCTGCCCCTAACTCGAGGCTGCAGCCCCCAGAGCCGAGGCACCGCACCCAGCCCTGCACCCTGCTACAGTCCTTGCTCCTTGCTAATAGGCCAACCATGGATGGAGCTGCCTGCCCACCGCTGCCTGCTAGGTGAAGCTGCCTGCTGGCTGGGCCGCCAGCATAGTCTCTTCCGGCTCGTGCTGCCTGCCCACCATCGCCCCAGGGGCCACTGCTGCTCCACTGCTCAGCATTGCCTGTGCCCTGTTGAGCCGCCTACTGAGCTGCTCAGTCAGCCCCAGTAAACCCTACCAACCCTTCCTACTGCCCCAGCCCCCTGCCTGTATGACACTGAACAATGCGTAGGCCCTAGTAGTTTGCTCAGGCTGTTAGCCTCACAAGCATTCAAGCTGTTAGTTTTGATGGTGTGCCCAGTGGTCAGGGGGGATTAGCCCCCAGGAACGTGCCATCGACTTGGGGTTTGTTTTCATCAAGGGTGTGACCGAGGATGCTACAACATGTTTGTAGTAGCTGAGTGAGATTACCCACAGGTCGACATGTTGTTCCTTGTTGAATGAGTTTTGTTGGCCTGTATGACACTGGATGTATGAATGTGTGAATGTGGCTGCCATGGCTGCCGGCCCTCCTGTAGAGCTGCCCCTCCAGCTGCGCATCATGACCATCAGCCACATGACCAGGGACAGCCTGCTGGCGCTGCCCTTGGTCCAGGCATGGGTTCAGGTGAGCATAGAGGAAACTCATGGACCCATGGGTCACATCATGTGAGTGACAAAGGTGTGACCATTGCGTTGGCGTGCATTTGCTTACCTACCCTGGGTTAGCCCCTACCTGCCGATCCTGCAGAATCCGTCCCTCCCAGAGTCACTCGATCATGCATCACAGGTCACAGGTCACACCTTTTCAGTTCATGCCAGTGCAGACTGCTGTTTGTAGCCATGAGCGACACATGCGTGGTGTGCAGGCGTACTCTGGCCGCATGGGCAGCCAGGCTGAGATCGTTGTGGTCAATGCACTGGCGGCCCACATGGAGGTGGGACCAGTGACGGCTGTGCCGGCAGCGACAGCAATGCAGAGCTGTGCACTAATAGTGGTGCTTGACATTGCCCAGTTCAAGTGCTGGGCATCAACAGTGGCGCTTGGCCTCACATATAGCCCGGTGCCATGGCGGCTGCTGGTGACGGCTAATCCCTGTGTACCCTGTACCTTGCCACCGCACCACCTTGACTTGTCTGTTGAGTGCAAGCCGGATGCAGTGCATGCTGCCACATGTGTACGTCGCCGATGCTCCGCCGTCACATTGCGCAGTGCCTGGAGGTGGCGTCGGGACACGAGCTGTGTTTGGAGGGCGACCCCGCAAGTGCGCATATGTGGTTCCTGGCCGACGGCGAGATGGCCGCGATCTCTGAACGCTACTGCGTCGCTATTTCCGAAGCACTGGAGGATGACACCGCCAGGCCGGACCAAGTCGCCTCGGCAGTGGCGGAGGCGAGTGCGGTGTGCGCTCCCGGGGCATCGCCCAGGGTCACACGTCGCGAAAGAGACCAGCAGCGGCGATTGAGCCACGGCGCTGTGCCGCTGAGCGAGCAGGGTGCGAGTCCGGACAGCATGCTACGGCGGGGGTCCGAGCAGCGCGACGTAACGGCCCAACCGCCATCGCTTGCAGACCCCAAGTTGTTCTCCGATGTGTGGCGTACAAAGGACGCGACGGCTCATCTGCCGCAGCTAGAAACAAGCACACAGCCGCTTCATAGCATCCCTACGTTTCCGGCACCGCCGCATCGGGCCTCAGCCACACGACCCGGGCTGCTCCACTCTCCGCCCACGGCCCCCACCAGCAGCATCACCCAGCCTGACCACCTGGGCCCTTCTGCCTCTGCACCCTACCCCCCCCCTGCTGACACCAGGGGCGCGGGGCCCAGGGCGGCAGCAGGTCAGGAGGGCCCTGCACTGCAGCGGGCGTATGAGGCGAGCCTGGCGGCCACTGCGCTGCAGGTGCTGAGAGCTGTGGAGGCGGGGGAAGGGCAGGAACAGGTCCAGGGACAGTGGGGAAGCCCCAGCTGCCTCCCCCTTCCCTCCTGCCCCTACTCGCTACCCCATGCAGCCAGCAGCCAGCAGCAGAGCCAGCCCCATGGCCAACCAGGGAAGCAAAGGGGGGCCAGTGGTGTACCCTTACGCAGGGCAGGCTCGGGGTGGGTGGGGGGTGGGGGGCAGCAGGGTCAGCTGGGCAGCCCTCAGGCGCATGGCCCTGGAGGGGGCCAGCCAGGTGCCATGGCTGCAGATAGGCCTCAAGCCCGGCACCAGGGGGGAGGGGTGGCTGCTGGGGCAGGCGGTGCTGGCAGCAGGCAGGGAGGTGGCCTGGGTGCTGGCCTGGGTGCTGGGCGGGGGTTGGGGGAGTGCGGGGCGGGGAGGCCAGGCGCCCTGGGCCCAGGCGCTGTGGAGCTGCTGGTGGACAGCCTGGAGCCGCGGGTCACCCTGCTGCAGCCGCCCCTGCTGCTGGGGGCCCAGGCCCTGATGACACGGGGCAGGTGCCCTCCTGCACTAAGGTGAGGTGTGGGGGGGAGGGGGGGGAGGGTGAGAAGATGGGGGGGAGAGAGTGAGGTGAGGGGTTGAGGTGAGGGAAGAGTGAGGATGACATTACGCCATGTGCTTCATGCAAGGGCATACCATGCTCTTTTTTCCAATCCCCATGTTCCCACTTCTTTGGTGCTCCCCAAACCCCCTTGTGGTGCCCACCCCCCTCATCAGATGCCTTGCTGGCCAGCGCCCAGTTGAGGCCGCAGCTTAGTGGAGGCGGCAGTGGTGGTGGTGGTGGTGATGGTGGTAGCGCCGCTGCTTATCTGTTGCTCTGCCCGCTGCCCCCGCTGCAGGCGTTACGGCTGCACGCTGAGGGCCATGTCCACCTGCCAGGTCTGGGTGCTGAAGCCCCGCAGCGTGAACCACCTAGTCCGGGTGCACCCCCACCTGCCGCTGCTGCTGGCCCAGCACCTGCTGCCCGGGCTGATGGCATGGCTGGAGGGTGCTCCCCCGCCCCTGGACTCCCCCTCCTCCTCCTCCTCCTCCTCCTCCTCCTCCTCCTCCTCCTCCTCCTCCTCCTGGGTTCAGGGCCAGCCCAGGGCCAGGCTGCTGCAGGACCAGCCACAGCAGCCAAACAGTGGCCGACATACGTTAGTGGCGGAGGAGCAGCTGCAGCCTGAGCTCCTCAACCACACTGCGGCGGCAGCGCTGAGCCTGGAGTCACAAGGGGGGCGGGGCAGTGGGCAGGAGCAGCAGGCAAGAGGAGGGCATGGGGTAGGCCTGAAGCAGGGGCAGCAGGGGCAGCAGCAGGGGCAGCAGCAGGGGCAGCAGCAGGGGCACGGGGCATCAGGGGCAGCAGCAGGGGCAGCAGCAGGGGCGGCAGCAGGGGCAGCAGCAGCAAGCTGAGCTGGACAGTGCAGCGCCATGCTGCGCTCAGCTGCAAGACCCCTGTCAACCACAGCAGCCGTGCAAGCCTGGGTTGGCTGTGTGCAGCGGCACCGCAGCAGCAGCGGCAAGCTGGGCTGAGCGGCGCAGCAGTCATGGCAACTCCTTGGAGGGCGGAGGCCAGGGTGGCGGCCTGCTGCCCCTGCTGCTGCAGCCTGAGTTTGCTCAGCCGTGCGCGCTGCCGTGCAAGAGCAGGGCGCAACTGCGGCAGCGGCTGATGCAGGTGGGTGTGTCAGCAGGTCATGCAGGTGGGTAGCTTGTTGGGGAGATAGGTGCAGATAGGTGTCCACCCCTGACTCAACCCCCGCTCCCGTTCCTGCTCCCACTCCCACTCCCGTTCCTGCTCCCACTCCCACTCCCGGTCCTGCTCCCACTCCCGCTCCCGGTCCTGCTCCCACTCCCGCTCCTGCTCCCACTCCCGCTCCCGCTCCCGTTCCTGCTCCCACTCCCGCTTTAGCGCTGTGGCCCTCCTGCTGTGCAGGCGCACCTCAGCACCCGAGGCCGTACACTGAAGGCCGTGGCGGCTGTGCTGCAGGCCTGCTGTGCTGAGGCTGACGGGGAGGCGGAACCTTGTGATTAGCTGGGTGTGGGAGGGGCTGAGGGGCTGCCAAGCCTGTCTATCAGCGGCCCATGTGATCCCTCCTCTTTTACATTGCACTCAGGGCTGACACTCCTTCCGTTGCTTGTTGAGCACGCGGGACTGCTTTGCATCTATTCTTCGCATCTCACCCACTGTCACCACCTCGCTTCATCACTCTATGAATCTCCGGGAGAACTAAAGTTGCTAGAAAAAGCCACAGCCGTCTCAAAGCACATCGCGCAATGGCTCAGAAGAAGCGGAAGGGCACCGCAAAGCAAAAGCAGGGCCTGACAAAGAAATCGAAAGGTGCGTGTCCCTAGCCGACTATGAGCTACGTGAGTTACGCGCTGTGTGATAACCCGTAGCTGTGCTGGTGGCCAAGGCAGGCAGCTCTGCCAGCCAAGGGCAAGGAGTACCCTTGCCTGGGGTACAAGCGGCTGCAAGATAGGCCACCCAAGGCCCAGCAGCAGCAGCAGCCTGTTGTGGCATAGTAGTGTGTGTCTCCCTTTGAGCTGTCACCAGCTTACAATCAGTGCATGCAGGTCATGCCAACTCTACATCATAGCCCTCTGGGTCAGGCAACCGTGTAGGTGGTAGGCACTGATGCACCATGTCCGTGTGCATTGGGTATACCCCACACAGCCCACCCACACAGCACCAGTAAGGCAATGGGTGGTGCAACAGACCTGCATCATCTGCACTCCGGCGCAAGTCAAACGCCCACGCCAGGACACCACACTGACGCCCATGCCTTCTCTTCCAGCAGGGTACGCGGCTCCCAAGCATTCCCACCCATGGGATGCATGTGTGCATGTGCAAGCATCATATTGTGGCCCCTGCATTGCGCATCCCTGGGCTGCCCTAATCACCTGTGGTGGGGGGCCACCAACGCCTATTACTGGCAGCCGCGCCCCCTCCCCCTCAGCCCAGGCCAGCGCAGCAAGCTCAGCCCAACCCAGCCCAGCCACCGCCAACCAACCCTGCACAGTGAGTGCTGCTGCCACTCGTGTTGTGCCCAAGGCAGCAGACTGTGCCCAAGGCAGCAAGCATTTTGTGGCAGCTGTGCTTGTATCATCGAAGCAGCCAGAACCGTCGCCAAGGGTGAGCAGCCCAGGGGTTGCACCAGCACCAGGTGCCAGCTGCTGACAGGGGGGGTCAGCAAGAGGGGTGAAAGGTGCGTGCGGTGCGGTGGGTACGGCAAGGTGGGTGCGGTGGGTACGGCAGTGAGGGGCCAGCGAGGGGGTGGGAGGGGGGGGTGGGAGGGAGGGGCTGGGGTTGAGAGGGGTTAGAAGGAGGTGGGAGGGCTATGCTGGGGCTGGGAGGGGGTGGGGTTGCAAGGGGGTGCGAGGGGGTGCGAGGGGGCAGGGTCCGGGCGGTCGAAGGCTAGTCAATCCTGCAAGGCCGAGTCGGGTCACGTCAGATTATTAACAAGCCTGATAGATGAAGCGCTGTGCCTTCATCTTCAGCAGCTGTATCGTTGAGTAAGGCACATACTTCTAACTCGAATGTCAAACAACTCAGAGTGGTCAGCTCACAACATGCCGGTTTGTGCAAGGGGGTCCTTTTTCTGTGTGGCTGCCTGGAGAGATGCACCTCCCACACGATTCTACGCGCTTGGCGCAATGTCGAGTTAGACGTTGCCCAACGACGGTCCTCCGAGGCCGCCTGCACCAATGAAAGGCTCGCAGAGCGAGCCTGGCGGGCTGAAATGTGGTTGTACTTGTGGCTCGATGCCAAGCGCGGTTCGCTCATTGGTGCCACTACTCACCACTAGAACAATCGACAGTGAGCAGCTGAGGTATGTCCGCAAAAGGGCGCACTTTGTAGAGAGAAGATTACCAATCCCCTGTTGGGGGCACCTAAACAAAAACTCACCCCTGCTGCCTTTCCAAACTGCCTACTGCCCCTCCACACACACACTTGCACCAACCCCTGGCCACAGCAGGTCACCACATCCCGCTCAATGTTGTCTTCCAGACTGCACATCAGACACAAAGCACGCCAGACACGCCATTAGAGCACGACCGGACGTGTTAATGTTAATGTTAAACCGTTTTGTTAAAGATGACCGCTTGGTCTTAATACGAGTCGTTTTTTGCTGTCGTTCTGGTCGCGACACGGCAATGCACCCAGCGACACTATGCAGGCAGAAGTGGTCAGTGAGACGCAGTACCAGGGTAGCAAAACGGGTATGTTAAAGATTTGTTAAAGTTGTTGTTAAACCCAAAACATCAGGATGTTAAATTAACCGGTCGTGCTCTACACGCCATAGCCGGAGGTATAATAACGGAGACAGTTCTGTTCAGGAGTTATGGCGAAGACGTGCGCTAGTTTCATTTATTTTTGTGATGTTTTATAATTCCACCATGACAATTTTAATCCCTACAGCCCTCATGCAACACATGAGTTGTAATCAAACACAGGCTGCGAGATCGCTGTTGTAGAGGCTACTGACGGTGTGCCTAATGCCCACTCCAGCTCAGCCTTCTGGTGTGTGTGCCTCCAGACTCACACACATCCCCTTTGTGAGGGGTTTGGTATCTTGGTTTTTGGATTGTCTTGCAGTAGCTGGCTATCGCCGCCACTTGCGCCGCCACTTACGCAGCAGGGCCTTGTCACGCAAGTACACCCACTCCTGGCCTGCCTGGCCTGGCTTTGGCAAAGCTCACAAGGCAGCTGACTGAGCACCCAAGGACTGGCTGGCACCTGACTGGCAACTCACTTGGCTGTCTTTGGGCCCTTCAATGAACTTCTTGAGCCTGCCAGCGAAGAGCAGCGTGAGCATGTTGATGAAAGCTGTCTCCAGCTGCTTCCCGACGTGGTCCACCATGTTGGTGTCAGAGGGGTGGCGAGGGATTGCTGCGAGGCGGGCGCGGAGGTCGGGGTGCGCTGCCAACACGGCAGCCACTGCCGCGTTGGGCCGAGTGTGCGCGCCATTTCCGGGCAGGCCCCGGACCAGCTGCAGGAACAGGTTCCTGCAGCTCAGGTCCGGGATGGCTGCCTGGGAGACTGGGATGTCTGTGTACACGGGCTGGTCGTGCAGGCCGAGCGGGTCGGCTACGTGAATGGTAAACAAGCCGCGCACGAGTAAGCCCAACAGCAGGCTGGCGAGCACCGCCCGCTCGCTGCAGGCCTCCACTCGTGGCTGCACCGCGTCGTCCAGGAAGGCATCCCAAAGTTCTTGCGGCAAGTGGTCGATGAGGTGGGCTAGCTTACACTTCCTGCCGTGGTATGTGTTGTCCCTATCGCGGGCAGCGCGGGCCTCTCCGGAAACCTTTCTATTTCGCTCCGCCTCGGTGAGGTCCGGCTGTAGTGCCTCGTCGCGGTCCTCAATGTCACTGTCTGGGTCCTCCGGCACTAGTCTAGGCACGGTTCGTCTTTTTTTCTTAGCCATAGAAAACAGCAACGTGAAGCCATCACAAATACTAGAAATTATCGGTTTTGCTTGTTTGCATTTGATTTGTTTGTCTGGCGTTGTTTGTCTGTCATTTAATCTGGCATAACAACTGCACGATTGATGTAAAAGGGAACAGTAGGCAGGGCAATAACAACGGACCCCCAAAGCAGCACATGCTTGCAACTCCACGTTTGCACCCTGAAGTGGGCGTGCGACGAGGCTGGCGGTCTACAAGACCTCTTGTTGTGAGCAGCACACTAGCAGCACATGCAAGAGACAAGCAAGCACAACAACTGACCGAATTAGAACAATAAGAATGTCATTATTGCTGTTGGACACTAGTTGTTTTTGACGTGTGTGGTTCAGGAAGAACGGGGCGGGTTCAAGTGCCTGCTTGCTGCTAGTTCCCCCCACATTTGTTGTGCCTTTTGCGCACTGGCGACCTGCATGTGAGCACGAGCAGCGCCGAGCACGCCCACTGAACACATCAAACCACACTACACAGACACGCTCAAGGTGCTTGTGCTCCATGTCTGACTGACGGAAGGTAGGTAGGAGCCAAGCGCACGTTTTCACACGATCGACACACCTACCTGGACGAGGCAGAACTCCTGTGTCGCGGTCAAGAAATCAGCTCGCATCCTAGCTCGCATCCTAGCATCGCTACTGTGAATTATCGGTTTTGTTTGTTTGCAATTAATTTGTTTGTCTGGCATTGTTTGTCTGTCAATTCATCATGGTTTAACAGGTAGCTGCGCAACTGGTCGCTCCCCCACCTGCTATTTTCAGTTGTCCTCCCTTGACCTACTTGCCAACACTTGCCCAAACTTTTCCACCATGACAACCAAGCAAGTATGCATACTTCGAGCAAGAACGCCGTCACCGTGTCATGAACACGGGAGCACCAAGCTCTTTCCTGCAAAGGGTTCAAATTCGAACTGAGCACTGCTCGCTGAGCCGAAGAGTGCTTCACGTCCTCCATCATCCGCCTGACACCGCGAAGCTTTCTTACCGGCCTTTGCCGTTGACCAACTGCGTTGACCAGCCGGCGGTAAACAACAAGCAGCCTGTTGCTCTGATTAGCTCCAATGCGTCCTATTGGGGCCCCCAGCCACGGCGACAGGACTGTAATGCGGCCTCCAGGAGCCTGCAGACCAGTAGCGGCTTCAGCAAACCACTGGAAGGCGTGAGTGCAGCTGCAGATACAGCCCCTACAGCAGGCTAAGCAGGCCAAGCAAGAGATTGGAAGCCATCTGGTGTTTCACATGTCTACAGGTCTTGCAGTTTGGGCCTGGGCACGCATTGAGCATCCTAGCTGCTGTAGGCACCGCAGTGGTGCTCTCCTGGAGCTGGAAAGCCGGACAAGAGGCAGCTGCATTGAAAAAGCAACAGGAGGCAGAGCTCAGCAGCAACACAGAAAGCTTGCGCATGCAAATTCAGGTGCAAAGGACACCCCTGAGGCGAGCACAGTCAGCCACAGTGTATCAAGCGATGCACTGAAAGGGGTGTGTTGATGCCAGCCCCCTTGTCCCTCACTAGGGCCTCCATTTGAGCCGGACCAGTAGTAGCCACTAGCAGCCACTACCGGGAATATACTAGTGGGCAATAGTGGCCCGACTCAAATGGTGTCATTGGGCTGTGTGGAGTAAACCCAGTGCACATGGCACATGAGCCGCCTACCACCTACATTATTGCCTGACCCGTTAGGGCTATCGTGTAGACTTGGCATGACAAAACATGCACTGATCGTAAGCTGATTCCATCTGCAGACAGTGCAAATGTGTTGATGCCAGTCATGCCCTGCGACCATTGACTGTAAGGCTGCCACTCTGCCTGCAGCGCCTCCATACCTGCCTCGCCAACGACGCCTTTGTGCTTGAGCTGCCTGACATCAAAGACATTGACGTTGATCCTAACGAAACACCCACAGCTCAGGTATGCGTGGCCAGGTCAGTGCACAATTGTATAGTGTGTTCAGGACTGCACACCCATGTGGTACTCCAGGCCACCCCTCCTCTCCACCCCTCTATAGCCACCGCATCCCTCTGCTGATAGAAGCACAGCACGCCTGGTTCTCAGCCATTGCTATGGGGAGGGCACTCTTGCACAGCTAGGACATGCCCTGGCAGTTTCACAGCTGCAACACTGACCATTCACAAGCCTTCACAATTGTTGCAACACTGACCATTCAGGCCAACAAAACTCATTCAACAAGGAACAACATGTTGGACTGTGGGTAATCTCACTTAGCTACTACAATCAAGTTGTGGTAGCCTCGGTCGCACCCTTGATGAACACAAACCCCAAGTCGATGGCACGTTCCTGGGGCTAATCCCCCTGACCACTGGGCACACCATCAAAACTAACAGCTTGAATGCTTGTGAGGCTAACAGCCTGAGCAAACTACTAGGGCCTACGCATTGTTGCGGGCCCGACCATCAATGCCCCGCCGGTACTCTGCAGCCCGGTGCAGCCGCTGCCTGACCTTGGGCAGCCGGTCATTGACCAGCTTGTAGCGCTGCTGGTACTCCTTGCCAACGGGGGGCAGGGCCCTCAGGTCAGTCCAGCTGCACAGCTCCAAGGGGCGCTGCATGCTCTCCCCAATGCGCTGAAAGTTCAGGCAGGGGTTGGTGTCCCGGTCCAGCCACCTGCCCCATGAAGGGGCCTGGGGTGGTGGCACTGGGCCAGGTGGAGGCTGGGCAGGGGGCTGGTCCTGGGCTGGGGGAGGTGGAGGTGGTGGCTCCTGGGCTGGGGCAGGGGGGTCCTGAGCAAGGGGGGCTGGGGGAGGGGGAGGGGGAGGGGGGTTGGGCGGCACCTCATGGCACCACTTCAGGCCCCGCACACACTTAGCGTGACGCAGCCCTATTGACCATTCAGGACTGCAAGACATGCATGTGTTGTCAGTCTGTAGGTTGTGCGTTAAGTGGGACACAAAAGGGGCGTGATGGGGCTGCAACTCTGACATGAGACTGAGAGCGTGCACATGTGGCCCAGGCCTGAGCTTTGCACTTGCTTGCGCAGGCATCACAGCTGCTGGCTGCAGCTGCTGGGCCCGCGCTGCCTGTGCTGGAGGGGCCCATGAAGGCGGAATGGGACAGGTTCATGGCATCCAGCAAGGTGTGGTGGGAGGCCACCAGGCAGCCTGGGTTCCAGGCAGCCTGGGCGCCAGGCCACAGCGCTGCCACATCCAACCTGGCAGCCTCAAGGGTCGGGCATGTGCCAGCACCAGTCTCATGAAGGGAGATGTTGAAACCATGACGAGTCTGCATCAGCCTGGCCTTAGCTGGGGCT
This sequence comes from Haematococcus lacustris, assembly GCA_030144725.1. Classification (NCBI taxonomy): domain Eukaryota; kingdom Viridiplantae; phylum Chlorophyta; class Chlorophyceae; order Chlamydomonadales; family Haematococcaceae; genus Haematococcus; species Haematococcus lacustris. The sequence goes on along the minus strand of JASKMD010000029.1, from coordinate 5,947,169 downwards.
GTTCTCTTGCCTCCATGCCGATGCCGTGCTAAGGCTGGGTAAGCCTAGCCTCCAAGACCAGAAGCTGATGTCAACAGTGCATGTCCCTTTGGTGTGCCCAGTTGTCAAGCTCTAAGCCCACACTGACCTCCTCCTGCAGCCTGGTGGGATGGATGCGTGCTGTGCTCACTACAAGCCCACTCACTACCTGTTGGCAAGTTGAGATGGCCGGGCTGGTGAGCCAGCTCAGCTGCACCCCCTGCTCAGTCCCCTGCTCACAAGAATGGTGGCTGCCTGCGTCTACAACCCTTCTTTCCTGCTGGGCAAGCTAGCTCCAATCCAGCTCCTGCCTAGCCATGACTGCTCCAACTGCTCTGCAGATCAGCCTGGTGCAGGATTTGTGGGACAGCCACAGCGCGGTGGACAAGCCGCGTGCCAGTCTAGCCAAGCTGGAGGAGATGTCTCAGCGAGTGCGCAACGCAAACCACAGCACAGGTCAGCTGAGCCCACTGCCACTCCATTGCCCAACATATTCCATGCGCCACCATGCTCCACCATGTCCTGCTAGCCCCTGTGGTGCCACCCATCCTGATCGGCTCCAGCCATCAGGTGGCACCGTAAAGACGCAAGTCCCTAACGATGCCCAGCAGAAAAGTTTAGAGGCCAAAGGAGAGAGGCCAGTCAGAGCCCATGCACTGCTGTAGGATCCACCCATCCTGACTCAGCATTCAGTCAAGGGTCAATGCCACACAGCAGACTTGATGGGACGGCTCTATGACGTTCTATTGCCCATAGCCTTCACTAATTGCGCCTCCTCCACCATCTGTGCTTTTGCACCCTCGCCTGCCTCTTCCTACACCTGCCCAGTACCACCTGACCTGCAGGCGCCCTCTAACACACTCCACCGCCCACGTCTCCCCTCCCACCTTACCATCCACCCTGTCACACCCTATGCCTCCTCCCTGTGCACCGTGGCTGCAGGCAGCAGCAAGGCAGAGGCAGCCTGTGTGGACCCCTTTCCCCTGCATGGCAAGGCAGTCAGCGACAGGCGTCTTGGGAGGCTGCACTGGGAGGGCCAGGCTGCAGTGCTATGCACCCAGCAGCCCTCCTCCCGTCAGCAGGACCCTGTCAGTCCTTCCAGCCATGCGTCTAGACCCAGTGAGCCAGCTGAGACAGGGCACCTGGGCAACCTCCAGGGGCCTCACCTCCCTCAGCAGTCCAACTCGGATCACAAGCTTCAGCACGGCATCCAGGCGCCAGCAAGTGAAGGAGATGGCGCATCAGCCGAGGCCATGCAGCCTGCCATGCCAGGCGGGGCCGCACAGCTAGTCATGCCCTCCAGAAGAGCCAGTCATCAGGCGGGGCCTGAAGGGGCACTGTCGCGGCAGTTGGAGCAGGCGCAGAGGAAGCAGGCGGGGACCAGTGGCTCGGCTCACAGCCTGTCGCATTCTAGGATTAGAGTTGTGGGCCTCAGCAGCAGCTCATTGGGAGCACTGGCGGCTGAGGAGGCGGCGGAGGGCACCACAGCTGATCTGCACATTAGCTAACACTTGTGTCAGCTTGCACGGCGAGCATCAACTTGCATGAGTATCATGGGGTTGCACCACGTTGCATGGCACTCAATTCTGACAACATGCTTCATGTAATGCATGGACTGCAAGCAGCCTGCACCGCTTCAATGGTAAGCCCAGTGTGGGCCCAGTGCCATCGATGTGGGGCTGGCAGTTATCAGGGGTACGACCGAGGATGCTACAACTTATTCTTAGTAGCTGAGTGAGGTTACCCACATGCAAACATATTGCTCCTTGTTGAATGAGTTTTGTTTTCCTGTAAGCAGCCTAGTAGGAGCATGTCGTGTTCCAGCATGGCATGGCATGTCCTGTTCCAGCATGGCATGTCGAGCTCCGGGTATGTATTGTGTTCCAGCCATGGAAAGCCTAGTGTGGTAGCTGTGTAGGCATCTTCCTACAGGGCAGCAAAACTCCTCTGGCAGTGCATGCCATCAATGTGGGGTTGGCAGTCATCAACGGTTGCAGAAGTCTTTCAGCTGCCTTAGCATCGCTGGGTCCTCGCAGTCAAGGGGCTGCGGGTGCAAGGGCTGCCAGGCGGGCGCTGCAGCGCCTTTGGGGGGGTTGCGTGACTGGCTCTGGTTCTGACTCCGAGTCAGACTGTGGCTCTGGCTCTGAGCCACAGTATGACTCGGAGTCAGAGTCGATGTCACACTCCATGCTGGCAGGCTGGGCAGGGGCCCGTGGGGACAGTGGGGGTTGGGGAGGCTGCACGGCTGGAGGCTGAGTGGCGTGCGGTACCCCGGGATGGGGTAGCCCACCAGGCACGTTAGGAAGATTCTGAGCACAAATAGCGACGCAATCACGCGGAGCTGGGAGTGGATTTCAGCCCGCAACTGGAGATGCGCCCGTAGCTTGCGTCGGGTTTTCTTGCACCCGCGCAGCATAGCGCCCTCCGGGACCTTGATGACCTGCGGCCAAGCACAATCAACATTTTGACAGGCCACTTTGACAGGCCAAGACACAAGGCGGGGTCACAAACAGTGCGGGGACACATAAGGCGGGGGCGTCACCTGACGTCTGCGCGTGGTCCAGCCATCCCGGTGCTCCAGTCGTTGCTTGCCTTGAGGGGAACGAGACGCTGCTATGGAACCAACAGGAGCGACGGGTTATCACACAGCGCGTACCTCACATAGCCCACGGTCGGCTAGGGACACGAACCTTTCTGTTTCTTTCCCGGGTCCTTCTTGTGCTTGTCGCTACCCTTCCGCTTCTTCTTAGCCATCACGCGATGCGCAGTGCGACGGGCGGTGGCCTTTTCCCGGGAGATTCATGGAGGGATGTCACACGTTAGTCCTGGACATGCGCCCTGCTCAACCACGGACTCAGTTGGCCCACCAATAGGCAGTAGGGCCACACAGGGCTGGGCTTACGGAGTGGCATACGAGTGGCACGAGCAGCCTCAAGATAAGAAAAGGTGGATGCAATGCGTTCCGGGACTGCCTGCACAGACCAGTGGCGGGGCAGGGTGGTGCTTGTGGATGGTCAGCTCAGCATTGAATGGCCAGCAGCCATGTGAGGAGGAGCTGGACCATGAGCAGCCCACCAGGCCTGCAGGCTGGAAGCCCCCAGCAGGGCAGGTGCACCACCGCCTGCTGCGCTTAGCCTGGAGCCAGCAGTGTGACCAGCCAGTGTGGGGCATGATGTGGTGCCCGGTAGTGGCCCCACGCAAGCCCCCGCAGGCCCCATGCAGCAGCCAGGCAGCCACATCGGCAGCAGCCTCAGAGCCAGGGCCCAGCACTCCCCCGCCAGCCAAGCGCAGCAAGCGCACTAAGGCTGAGCGGGCAGCTGAGCCTACCCAGCCCATTATAGGCAATGGCAAGGCCCAGGGCAAGGCTGCCAAAGCCAAGCCAGGACCGCAGCCAGGCAGGTGGGTAGACCAGGACTGCAAGGCAGCGCTGAACATGCATGGGGAGAGCCGGTGGCGCCCACTGGAGCTGTGCTAGTGGCCAGACCTGCCAGCTCTGCCAGTCAAGGGCAAGGAGTACCCTGGCCTGGGCTACTAGCGGCTGCGAGACAAGCCTCCCAAGGCCCAGCAGCAGCAGCCTGTTGAGGCACAATAGTATGTGGCCCCCTTTGTTGTCTACACAATAGCCCTCACGATCAGGCAATGGTGTAAGTGGTAGGGACTCATGCACCATGTCCATGTGCATTGGGTGTACCCCACACAACCCCTATGAACCATGTGAGTAGTCCCGCTATTGATGTTTAGCGGTCCCTCACGTACCAACAATTATGCCAACATCCATCGCCCCACTACCAAATTGGATGAGGGCAGGGATACTGTTTTAAATTGCTACATAGCCCCTGAGACCACACTTCTTGCACTGCTGCCGCTGCTCCGGCTGGCGCTGTGCCCGATACCCCGCTGACAGCCGGACGCCAGAAACATACATCAACAACTGCAGATGTCCCGTCTCGAGTCACCCTTCAAGTCACGAGGTTGCTGTCAGTCCTTACCCTACGAACGGCAGGTCTCAGGCAGAGCAAGCTACTGATGGCTCAGTCTGTCAACCATGAGCGACCGCTACATTCCAGCCATGGTGTGCACCACACTACGCATCTCATAACAGCCAAGTTCACTCCCGCCCCTCACTCCTCCACACTTACTTGGAACCCCATCACCACCAATCCTCTCAATGAGGCCAAGGAACCTCCGCTCACACTGTCTCCTCCAATGCCCTCAATCACTCCTAATCTCAGTCTTCTGACTCGCTGCTATAGCCTAACAAACCTGGGAGGCCACCTCCAACGTCCTCCTCGCCTGCTGGCTGCTGTGCCTCTAGTCGCTGCCGCTTGCTTGCATTGGCTGCCTCACTCCCTCCCCCTGCCTCTTCCACACCATGCTTGCCACTGCCGCTCTTCGCCTTCACCACTGCGCGGAGTAGCGGGCGCACAGGCGGTATTGCCTTCTTTGGCAACACCTGCATGCCAGCAGCAGCAGCCACGTGAGAACATCATTTAACCTCTTAATCTCATTTCCCCCTTTACTCCCTTGAGTGACCATGATGGTCACTCATGAGTGCCCATCATGGCTCGACAATGCAACACATGTGCAACAACAGAACAAGTGACCCATGCTACTGCTGCTGCTGCCGCTGCTAAAGTCACAGTTGAGACTTGATCCGCCCCTTCCCCCTTCCCCTCCCAATCGCCCTTCTCATCTCGCTCTTCGTTGCCCCCACCTTCACCAGCCCTCACCCTGCGCCTACCATCTTGCTCGCCCTACCCTACCTCCTCCTGCTCTGCCCACCTTAGTAGCTGCAGCTGCGCTGTGCTCCTGGTGGGGCTGCGGCAGCACAGGGTCTGCCTCAGGGCCAGCTGCAGCCGTCACCCCTGGAGGGCCAGCCAGCTGCTCGCCTTCCGCCTGCTGCTGTGCCCGGCCCTGACGGAACTCCGCCAGCTCAGCAGCCTCTTCTGCTTGCTGCGCCCGCAGCCGCGCAGCCTCTGCCTCCGCCTGCGCACACAGCACGTCAGGGAGGCCTCATCAGGCACTGGACGGCCAGTCAGACCAGGCAGGCTGAGGAGCAGCTGCACTCCCACTCACTGATGCCACACTCTCATGCCACCCACTGCAACCAACAACCAGGCAATGGGTGCAGTGCCCTCTGCAAGCTAGGCTAGGATAGTAGGGCAGTCGCCACACTATGCCGCCAACACGCAGCAAGCATGGCAACGACTGTGGCGACCCCTTGCTGCTGCTTACTCCGCCCACTTGCTTGGGCCCACTTTACCGGGTTGCCTGCCACCAGACTGCTGTAGTGCCCCATACTGGGCAGCAACAAAGATGATGCAGTGGACTTGGCTGTGGTCGATCCTCTTTGTCGAGCCACCTTGAGTGAGTGTGGGTTGACTGGTTGGGTAACTTTGCGGCTTGTTGGGGGACAAATCAAAAAGGCGCAGGGGTTGGTGCAGGGGTAAGGGGATTGCCTCAGAATGCAGGAAGTGCACCAAGTGGTCGGGTACCCGGGGTTGCGTTCCCTTAAGCCAGCCTTGTGCCACCCTTTGTCTACATCGGACGTCTCCTTGGCCATGCTGCCAGAACTGGCCTGGCTGGCCTGGCTGTGCACCAGTTGCACCCCCCCCCAAAACTGCCAAGCTGACGCTGGTCACGAAGGGTCCAGGACCATCACATGGCTGGTTACGCATTGGGTTCCGAATGGTTACGAAAAACAAGTATGGCAGCATTTTACCCAAAAAGACGTTTTTTGGTTACGAAGCAGCCGAGGCCAGCCGACGCAAAGGTCCGTTTGGTAACGAAAGCCAGGCCTAGAAAACAAGCTTTTGGTTCCTATCGTTGCGTATTACGTCAAAAAACACTGCTGTGCACGGTCCATGTGCAACTGATCAGCCATGTGAGCACTGTGGCTAAGCTGTCAGCCCCCTGACTGGGTGGGCAGGCAGTCAGGACTAACAGGCAGCCTGACTGTAGGGGCATGATAGCGCTAAGTAAGCACGCTGTAAGATAAGCTGTCTCAAATTTCTTGAAAGGCCACCGCATCTGCGCATTGCGTGATGGCTAAGAAGAAGCGGAAGGGTAGCGACAAGTAGTGTAGGGGCAGGCATTACACGTACCAGGTTATCCAAGAAATCCAACTCCTCAGCGTCTAGCGGCCGGTTCTTGCCTGCAGGCAGGCAACAGGCAACCAGGTGCACCACACACACCTCAGCCACCAGGACGCTGCCCAGGAGTTGACGATGAGATGGCTACTGTATATATATGGGGAGATATGTGCTTGGGGAGATATGCGCTGTGCGAGGGAAGCAGGAAGCAGGTGCTGGCCACAGCAGCAGCAGTTATTGATAAGAGGGCTGTTGGCTGCCAACATTGCCGCATGCACGGATGGTGGAGGGAGCGGCGCAAGCCCTCTGGTAGTCACATTGGACAAAAAGGACACTTCTTTGACAGGCTGGGAAATGCATTTCACAGGTGCATGGAGGGGTGAATGGGGGGCTGTGTGGAGGGGTGCATGGAGGACTGTGTGGAGGGGTGCATGGAGGGGTGCATGGAAGGGTGCATGGAGGGGCGCGTGAAGAGCGGGAGAACCACATGCCCCTGCCCTGCTGCCCGGCCAAGGGTTGCAGGACTGGCATCTGCTGTTATTGAAGGTGACTTAACACTGTGCCAGCATTATGTTCGGCTGATCAGGTCCAGAGCTTCCACCCAGCAACTCCTCAGTCCTGGGTCAGCGCACACCTAGATGCTGCAGCCCCTGCCACCGCCGCTGCTGTGAATGCTTCCAAGGCCGCTACGGTCGCCGCAGTAGCTGCTGCCGGCAGCGCTGCTGACCTGTGAAGTGCCGGCACCACAAGGACCCTGATGCTATCCCACCTGGTGTCCCACTCGCCTGTCTTCATCTGCTTCCACTTTGCAGCAAAGCTCGCTTCCTTCTGCTCCTTGGCTTCACGCAGCACCTGGTGCAACAGAGACCCACCAGCTTACCTTGTTGCCAAACGCAAAGCTGTGCAGGGACACAGCCCTGGGAGGATGCCAGGCTGACAGTGGACCAGCTGCGGCCTTACAGCTGAGGGTAGTCTGTTCACAACTAGCATGAGAAAGAGGCATTTGCTAGGAGCGACATGATGTTTGCGCGTATGCTGATGGCGCTGGGTCTGCAGCTATGCCATGTTTGGCAAGTTCCAGGCAATGATGATGAAACATGCCTTTGTGGGGCTGCTGCCTCACCTCCACTAGGGGCTTCAGTGGTGCAGTGGCAGTGCCGTCATCCACACTCTCCCCACGCTGCTTTTTGATGCTGTCAAGCTGCAGTCACCCCAATACTGCTTGGAGGTGACTTTGCCTGACTGCTACGTACACGACTGCCGAGTGCGAGCAACCCGTCACTCTTATCTTACCTCACCTCACCTCTTTCTCAGTGACAAAACGCCGTGCTCCAAGCATTTCCCGAATGGCATCTGCATCTAGCTGGCCAGCACTGGCGCTGGCAAGAGTGGCTGCCTTTGATTGCTTGGGGAACACTGATGTTGCATCTCGTCCCAGCACCTCCTCCCGATCATACACATCCTCCCTGCATGCATGCAGACCGCGTGCCACTGAGTGGCACGGCTAGCCAACCAGGGCCAACCAGGGCCCGTTTTGCGTGCTTTGCCTCAAGAAATTTTTGCAAGCGCACTTTGCTGACCCAAACCTGCATCTAAGCTTGTTTGAACTATGCTGATGTGCTGGGCTGCCGACCATTAAGGGGCAGGGGATACCCAGGCATGACCTTAACAAGTTATTACAGATTACGGCATATCGCAGTGCAAGGATGTTGACGTTGCTAAAAGCAAGGGCAAATCCCTACAGATCTCTGCACGTTTGAGCTGTTACAGGTTTGCAACATGACTCTTGCAAGCTGGTGCTCCTGCTAGGTTATGCTTTTCAGGCACTAATGACAGCTGTGGTAAATGAGCCTTGAGCAGAGCACTTCCTGCAGCCTACCTGTCCCATCTATACTTGTTGCCCAGCAGGGAGGGCTGGCACGACAACATGAACGCACCTCTCTAGGCGAACCATGTCCACTCTCCGCTCCACCATCGTGCCGTCACTCGCCCACAGCCCACCAATTGAATACTTTGTCCGTCAAGATTTTGTGTGCGTCGGCATGCTCTGGCGCGTCGCAATGTCTAAAAGTAAATATTGCTCAAACCATTTTAACCGCATGACTGTAGAGGTATAGTTTATTTTATGTGTGTGTGCTCCCACCCATTGAGCATGTTACCCACATCTGCTCTGCCCATCTGGTTTGTGTGCCTCCATTACCAGCTCAATATCCTACAGTTCTTGCTTTCACACACCCCCTTTGTGTAGGTTTAGACCAGACCAGTAGAGTGACAAGGAATAAATAGTCGGCAGTGCTCAACTCGGCACGCTGACATGGTGGAAGCGTATTGCAAGTTCATATCCTTTCATCACTTCCATACCTTCAGACAGTCTCTAGCCAGTTTCCAGTCTCCAATTCAGGTACAATTCAGCAATGGATAGTGCAAGCTATACGATAGTACTACTGGTATACCTTCACCAGATTGATAACATCAATGTGATACAGGCTGCTTCAAGCAGTGCAAAGTTGCGCAGTGCAAGAAAAAGGCTGTGACAGACTGATGTCTGATGTGACAGACATGTGAGGCTACGGCAACCTTGCATCGAAGTGGCCACTAGGTCACTGGCTAAAGCTGGCAGTAACCTCCGCAAAGTAAAGGTGCACGACCGGCAGCTGTCGCAGTTCTGCGGCGGTTGCGATACCCGCGATGTGGACCGCTGTGCTTATTGTTGTGGCTGCTCTCGAGCTGGCCGTGAACACGTGGTAAGGAACCCGCCGAACGTCATCTACTCCGGTGGTGCCCCCAGAGCCTCATTGCAGTACTCTGCGACCTCCCTAGGTGCACCTTTGTCCCTTTACTGCCTGAGCTGTGCAAGCTGAAACACTGGGCTGGATGGGTGGCCACATACAGCACAGCCATGGCCCTCACGGTGAGATGGAGGGCAGCAGTGGTGCTCTCGACCACTGTGCTAGTTAACGAAGTGCGTATAACAGCATGTGAGGCGCCACATGGGCACGTGTCCTCAGCAGGCAGCAGTAGCTGACCAGGCCACGCTTGCAGCTCAAACAAAGGCAACATGGCTTTCCCTGCTTGCTAAAGGTTAAGTTTTGAGTTGCAGTTTTGGTTCAGCAACCAGTGTGCTACCCCTCAGCACCTTAACCCTCACTAGGGCCCACCTTGGCGTCGACCACAAGGCGTGCTCCACTACAAAACGGTGTTGTCTGTGTGGAGTATCCATGCACATGGCATGCTCATGGCATACACATGGCATACACATGGGCATGGCCGCCTACTACCTACACTACTGCCTGACCCAGAGGGCTATTTTGTGGAGTTGGCATGACCTGCATGCGCTTTTTGTAAGCTGATGACAGCTCAAATGGGGGAGGGCACACACTACTGTGCCACAACAGGCTGCTGCTGCTGGGCCTTGGTTGGCTTGTCTCGCAGCCGCTTGTAGCCCAGGCCAGGGTACTCCTTGCTCTTGGCTGGCAGAGCTGCCTGCTCTGGCCACCAGTACAGCTCCAGTGGGCGCCACTTGCTCTCCCCAATGCGCTGCATGTCCAATGCTGCATTGCAGTCCCTGTTTAGCCACCTGCCTGGCTGTGGTGCTGGCTTGGTTTTTAGCAGCCTTGCCCTTGCCTTAACCCTTGCCCTTGGCTGGTGAGTGTTGGGCCCTGGCTCTGAGGCTGCTGGCTGTGAGGCTGCCTGGCTGCTGCATGGGACCTGTGGGGGCTTGCGTGGGGCGACTACAGGGCACCACATCATGCCCCGCGCCGGTGGTGACGCTCCAGGCTGGGCGCTGTTCCACCTGCCCTGCTGGGGGCTTCCAGTCTGCAGGCCTGGTGGCCCACTACTGAGCTGACCCGGCTGGTATGGTGCTCATCCACAAGCACCACCCTGCCCCACCGCTGGTCTGTGCCCCTGGGCCTGCACACCACCTTGCAGCAGGCACACAGCACCGCATCAGCACCCCAGCCTCCCCCGTGCCAATGGTAGCTGCACCAATGAACACCACCAGCTGCTTGGCACGATTATGACGCTTCATGGACAACTCAGCCATCTCCTTCTCCAACTGCAGCCATGCACACAAGGCACACACAGGGTGGCTGACATGGTGGCACCAGGCATGGCATGGCTTTCACTTCATGCCCAATCCATCATCTCACCTTGTTGAAGAACCGCTCCAATGCCCGGTCCTGGGCTCCGCACAGCCTCAGCCGCTGCCGTGCCCACTGAGGGTTCAGGTACACCTCCCACACCGCGTCCCAGGTGGGCAGGGTGACGGGGGTGTGCTTCAGGTTGGCCTCCAGGGAAGTGCGGCTGAGCTTGCTGCTGCCAGGTGCTGGAGGTGGGGCTTGATAGGTTCTGGCCACCGCTCAATGTCACGGTGGGCATTGTTCAGGCCGCTGGCATGCTTCACCTGGCCCTTGGTCAACTTCCACCGGCGCAGCTGGTCTGTTACCAGCTGGCCTGACATTTCGTCCCAACACCCCTGAGGCTGCACTGACTGCCAGGGACGCGGCTTTTGCTTGGCAGTACTCTTCCGCTTCTTTGGAGGCATTGTGCCACTAGGCTCATACCAGCTATCAGCTCGTCCTGCTGATACCAGTGTGTCACTTCGCCACATCACTCTCGCTACCCCTCAGAGGTGGCGCTGGTCATGCTTCACAGCTACAGATCCCTTGGATGACACATCGAAACTGCAGCACGCGATGTCCTGTCTTTCTGTCAGGGCATGTCCATTGTGGCCAGGGCTGACTGGGGTGCCCTCCATGGGGTGCCCAGCCACTGTTGAGCTCTCATGCCCTCATCGGCCCCTTCTGCTGCTGCTGCTGCTGCTGATGCCCCTGCACCCCGGCTGCCCCTCAGCCCATCCATTGACCCCTAATCCCTCCACTGCTCCCTGCCCTGCAGGACGTGTGGCTGCTGTCAGTGGTCAAGGACGCTGTCCTGTTGGGCTGTGTGCTTGCTGCACCAGCGGTGGGCCGCAAGGGCCGGGGTGCACCCAACCCAGCCAACCATGCTCAGGTGTGACCCTAGTGGCCGAGTGGAGTGACTGAGTGCTTTGGAAGGGAGGGAGTCACTGACTCGCTGACAGGGTACTTCGCACTTGCAACTGCCAGCTAGCACCAGGGTTGTTGGGCCACCCTGCCCCTGCCCCTGCCCCTGCCCCTGCTCCTGCCCGAGTTGCCCTGGTCTTGGTTGGGTGGCCGCTGCTGCAGCTGGCCATCTTGATAACGGGCTCCGCCTCGTTGTTCGAGACATTTGTGATGGTGAAGGCAGCATTGGTGGCCATGGGAGCCCCTGACGAGGTGTGGCCCCCTGCCCGCGACCCCAGCTCCCCACCCAGCCCTAGTGGAGCCGCCCCTTTTCCCGGGCTCTTGTACATGTGAGCCCTGCTTGTGACACGGGACAGCTGCTGTGTGGCAGTACCATGGGACAGGACCAGCACGACAGGGAATGGAGGAAGGTGTCCACAGGCAACAGGACCCCTCCCCTCACTCACTCACTCACTCACTGACTTACTCACTCACTCACTCACTCACTCACTCACCTTTGCGTTCTGGAGTGGATGACTTTTGTCCCTTTGGCAATAGCTCCACGGCCGCGAGGGTACGCCGGACATCAAGTGCTCCTGCTGCCATATGGATAACTGTATGAAGCTGTAAAGTTCTTCTATGCAGCAACAGTGTCTATGACTACACACCACTATGCGAGTAGGTGTCATGTTACGTAGAGTAGTAGGGCTCATCTCAAGTGTCCACCACCCTTTGCTCCACTGCCTGTGTGGCATGTAGGGAGAGGTAGCTGCTTGGCCTGTTGCCTGGCCTGCGCCTGCACTCATTGCCCAGGTTCACCAGTCTGGGGGTCTCCCTGATGGGCAGCCTGGTGGAGAGCTGGGCTGCAGGCAGAGCCATCGCTGCCGCTAAGGCTGGGTATGAGGGCAGTGGGAAGGCCGCAGGTGAGGCCAGGCCTCGCAAGGCAAGGAAAGGCTGGGCTCAACTGGGGCTAGGGGCGCCATTGCTGCTGCTGCCGCTGCTCCCGCTGCTCCCCCTGCTGAGGTGCACTGCTGTCCCCTCCATGGGCAGGGGGTGTAAGAGTGTGTGGTTTGTGTGGTGAGGGCTGGAGGCATACAGTGGTCAGGGCTGAGGGGGCGCAAGCTGGGAGTAGGCTGTTCTTTCCATATCAACACCCTAACCCTTAAGCACCAAGACATCTCAAGCAGGGTTTTGGCCTGTGGGTGGGCCTCCAACACATCTAGGGCATGCACAATTGCCTGAACTACATCTTCCACCCTTGAGGGTCATGTGGCAAGCAACAGCTGCTTTATGTGTCTTGGTATGATCCAGCCAGCGCAACTGTTTGTCTCGCACAAGAGGTGGGATGGGATGGGATGGGATGGGATGGGAATTGATGCATGGTCAGACGTCCTGTTGTAGGGGCAGCAGCGGAGCAGGACGGCCTCCATACACCCCTGCTGGCGGCTGAGGCCCCTGCCTCCACTGCTGAGAAGGGCGGGGCCAAGGCCAGCCAGGAGTCGCAGGCTGCTGCCCGCAAGGAAGCTGACAAGAAGGTGGGATGGTGGTGAGGAGGGAGCTGGCGTTGAGGTGGGCATTGGGTGAGCCTGCATGCAGGCTGCACAATGACGAGGAGGCTGGCCCGCAACCCTGCAAACTGGAGACATGATAGACAGACCTGGCACCCTTAAAGACAGCACTGACAGAGCTGTAGCAGGAACATACAGAGATGGCAGCAGCTGTGGAGCGTGCCCAGCTTCTTCTGGCCATACTGACACCGTGTCAGTGACCAGGGCATTGCCACCCCTCCTGCCCCAGAACAGGCCTTGGTGTGCATGCCCCTTATGCTCTTGCCCAACCCCTACATTATAATCCTGAACCTGACCTTGGCCCTGACCCCTACCCCTAACTCGTACCCCTGACCCTGACCCTGACCCTGACCCTGACCCTGACCCTGACCCTGACCCTGACCCTGACCCTGACCCTGACCCTGACCCTGACCCTGACCCTGACCCTAAGGGTTAGCGGACTGCACCTATCCCGTTATTTGCTCTGGCCTGCCCTCCTGCCCTGCCCAGCTGCCCTGCCCTCCTGCCCTGCGCTGCCCTGCTGCGCTGCTCCAGCAGGCCCCTGTCAGCAGCAAGACCGTGGGGCACCTGCTGCGCCTGTCTGCTCCTGACTGGCACATCATCGCACTCGCCTTCCTGGCCGGCTGCCTGGCCGCCCTGGCTCAGGTCAGAAGGAGGTGCTTGAGGAGTAGGGATGTGTGTTGATGTGTGAAAATGCACAGAGAGTTGATGACAGGGCTGACTTATGGCTTTCCATGTGGCTGCCAACAAGGTCCTGACAGATGAGACTTGCAGCGGAGACCTCAGCGGAGCTTGTTTGCATTGCGCATAGCCTGGATCGTCCTTCGCGTCCTGTGCAGCTGTTCGCGCCCTTGCCCCTTGCAGGCGTGCATTCCATACTTCACGGGCTTGGTGATTGACTACGCCTCTATTGAGCCTGACAGGTGGGTACCAAGACAGGCTAGTCGGCAGGCTCAAGACAGGCTCTGTCCGCCCTGTAATGTATGGTTTCAAAAGAAAAGAGTGAAGGTGCGGGCCATGGCAGCAGACACGCGACTGCCATCGCCAAGGCTGTAGACCGACCGCTCACTGAGGCTCATTTGACTGGGCTGCTGGCTCAGCAGGGCATCCCTGTCCCCACCAGCCAGCCTCTTTCCCCGCCCACCTCGATGCAAGCCAGCCTGCTCACCTGCCAGCAAGCTTGGTCCTGGGGTGCTGCTGCTCACCTGCCATCAAGCAAGCTGTGGTGCGGGCCAGAGCTCTCACCCCTTGAGCCCCCCTGGAAGCCACCCTGGCTGCGCCTTGGCCTGCTCTGGCTCAGGAATAAGTTCCTCACAACCATCAAACGCCTCGTGGCGGTGGCCGTCCTGTGTGGCTTGCTGACGGGCAGCCGGGGTGGGCTCTTCACGGTGGCCATGAGCAAGCTGAATGTCCGCATCCGCAAGCGCCTGTTCAAGTCCCTGCTCGCGGTGAGATGCAGCCAAGGGCAGCAGGCTGAGAGGGGCATGCTCCTGACCATACACCCGCAGCTGCAACCCCTCCCCACTTCGTTGTCTCTGCCCCTGCCATGCCCTCCACTTCACCATGGTGGGCTCACCCCTGCCATGCATCAATCACATCTCACCCCCCAGCCACCCCTGCCCTGCTGGGCAGCTCATGTGCATTGCTAGGATCCATGTGTGCACCATGCCTAGTGCCATGTGCTGTCGAGCTACGCCAAGCGGACTCCTCACCCATGTGATGCTGAAGCTAGGAACCACTGGGAGTCTCTGACAGCGAAGAGCTTGGTGCTGTGAATGAGGTTGGGGTCATGGCAGCATTGGGTGCGGCCGCAGGCTGAGGTCGGCTTCTATGACACCACCAAAACCGGGGAGATCACCAGCCGCCTGTCAGCCGACACCAGCACTGTGTCAGACTCGGTGAGTGACCCAAGGGGTAAGGTGCACTGGGCACTGCTTGCAACAGCCTGGTTGTGGCTGCAGGCTGGCTGTGACTGGTGCCTGGGGTCCATCACCTTCCTCCTCTGCTCTTCCTACGGCTGCCCCTGCTGCTGCCGCTTCAGTGTGTTGATGGCTGTTGCTGTCGAGCAGCTGCCTGCCTGCCCTGTTCACCCCACCATGGCTGCAGGTGTGCCTCAACCTCAACGTCATGCTGCGCAGTATAGCCCAGGCCGCCATGGTGCTGGCCTTCATGTTCACAGCCTCCTGGCGGCTCACTGTGGTGAGGCTGCGCAAAGCTGAGTCGTAAACCCTGATGGAGAGCGCCTCAGCCTCAGCCTCAGCCCTGAACCCTGAGCCCTGAACTCTGATCCCTGAAAAGCCTGTGGGACAGTGACTGAGCCTTAGCCCGCCCCCCAGCCTGCTCCCTAGACCTGGCTTGGCACCTTGCCGCATCATCCCTAGCTGTGCAAGCTTGAACCTAAATCCCTTTGGGGGCCAGTGGCTGCAGCTGGGGCTGGGGCTGGCTTGGGGCTGGTAACGCATAAGTAGCATCCGCTGCATGTTTCCACCACCTAATACCGCAACCCTCACACTGCACGCCGCACACCTCACCTCGCACCTATCCTCATCCTCATCAGCTTGTGTCATGTGCAGGTCACCTTCATTCTCATCCCCGCCGTCATGCTTCTCAGCTCGGTGCGTGAGGCAGTAAGGCTGGCAGGAGCATCAGGGGCACCAAGGGCAGCAGGAGCAGCATGGGCAGCAAGGGCAGCAGGAACAGCAGGGGCAGCAGGGGCCAGAAGGGGTCAGGTGACAAGGAGGTGGGTAGAGGTGCCTGGAGGCTGGCTGGGCTAGCTGCCTGAATAACCCTGCCCTCCTCAACTCCTATATTTGGAGGCGTCCTATAAACACCACCCTGGTCCTACTTTGCCGCTGCCTGCTGCCCTGCTTCCCAGCTGCTCCTGCTGGCCCTGCTGCTGCCCCTGCTGCCCGAGTATTATGGGTGAATCTGGCTGTCCTTGGATGACTCTGTCCTGCAGGTGTACGGCCGCTACTTTGCCAGCCTGGCCAAACGCGTGCAGGCTGAGCTGGCAGAGGCCAACAGTGTGGCGGACGAGGTGCTCAGCAGCATGACCACTGTCAAGGTGGGTGCGATGGCTGCACACCAGGCGCAGAACAGTGCAGAGCAGGGGTGGAGTAGGCACATAAGGCAGGCATACGAGGGAGGTGGAGTGCAGGCAAGGTGTAGGCACAGGGGACGGGCAGGGTTGGCACATTTGTCTAAAGCGCACCTTCATATAGAACATGAGGCAGTGGTGAGTGCTTAGTGTGTGGGATTAGCAGGGCAGGGGTGCATGTTCAGGATCAGCAGGGCAGGGATGCATGTTAAGGATCAGCAGGGCAGGGGTGCGCGTTTAGGATCAGCAGGGCAGGGGTGATACCAGTATGTGCAGGCGCCTGCAACCTGTAACCTGCCTGGTACTCTCAATGGCCCCTCTACCCACGTGCCTGCCTGCCTGCCTGCCTGCCTGCCTGCCTGCCTGCCTGCCTGCCTGCCTGCCTGCCTGCCTGCCTGCCTGCCTGCCTGCCTGCCTGCCTGCCTGCCTGCCTGCCTGCCTGCCTGCCTGCCTGCCTGCCTGCCTGCCTGCCTGCCTGCCTGCCTGCCTGCCTGCCTGCCTGCCTGCCTGCCTGCCTGCCTGCCTGCCTGCCTGCCTGCCTGCCTGGCTGCCTGGTTACTCACAGGCCCATGCAGCCCAGGACTCAGCAGAGGCGGATTACGCTGTCAAGCTGGACAAGTGAGCCTCTTGAGCTGCAGTCCCGCTGCTGACCTGCCGCCTGTCCTGACTTGCCTTGTATGCGCACCGCAAGTTTGTTTGCCAACCTCGCACACAGCAGCACCAGTTGTGCGGCGTGTCGCATGGCATGGCAGCATCCAGCAGCATGCATCTGTCCTGAACATAGTATTGCCACTCCTTTGCCTCCCTTAAATCTTGAAGTACACATACTCATTGCCTGCATTTCAAAAGAACAGATTGACTGACTGACTGACAGTGGTTAGGATGGCTGCCCGGCGTGCAGGTTCTTCGCGCTGCTGATCAAAGAGGCAGTGGCCTATGCGCTGTACATGGTGCTGAACACCTTCTTGCCCAACGCCGTGGCGGCTCTTGTGCTGCTGTATGGTGGTCATCTCGTGCTGGACGGCAAGGTCAGGGCCCAGGGGGGCCCTTAGCTGTTGCCCTGGCAACCTATTGAGGCGGATCCTTGTCCTGGTCCCTGAGCCCTGACAATAAAGCACCATAGATCAGTACCTGGGACCTAACCCTAACCTAACCCTAACTTTAACCTAACCTAACCCTGGGACATCAAGCACGGTGCCGCCACAGTGCCCTCACAGACGGGGGTCACTGGGGGGCACTGTGGGGTGTGCGGTGGGGGGGCATGGGGCGAGCCTTGCACTGCAGGAAGGTCCCTGTTGTTGCCCTGCCTGCCTGCTTGCCTTGATGCTGGGACCCTGCCTTACTGGCTGTGCGTCTGCCTCTCTCCGTGTTTGCCTGCATGTCTCACTGATGTTAGAGCAGGTGCAGCTGTGTCCTCCTTAACCACAGAATGTCGTGACTGCTGCCATCAGCATCAGCATTGTCTTCAACATCATCATCAGCAGCAGCATCAGTACTACCACCGGCAGTAGCAGCAGCAGCAGCAGCAGCAGCAGCAGCAGCAGCATTATGGCATGAATCGCTCAAGTTACCTAACCCACAGGCTGACCCTGACTCATAAGCTCATCACCTGTTGGCCTTGTGTTGCCCTGTGGTTAGGTGTTAGACTTAGGAGCTAGGGTTTAGGGTTAGGGCTGGGCGTACGATGGTTTAGGGTGTAGGGTCAGGGTTACGGTTAGGGGTGGGCCCCCTGCCCCTAACCCAGGTGTGGCCCTGTTGTGCAGATGTCACCTGGCTCCCTGGTCTCCTTTATGCTCTACCAGGGGTCGCTCAGCTCAGCCTTCCAGGTGGGTCACACTGCCATGCAAGCTCATAACAAAGGCCCAGACCAGGCGGGTGAAGGCTCCGGACAAACCTATAGCATACTGTTCAGTTGTCTGTACTGAAGTTTGAAATAGTATGTGCTGAACCTCCTGAACCTCCTTGCATTGCCAGTACCAGCACCTCACCTCACGCAATAAAGCTGTTGCCAGGGTGTTTGTAGCCTGTTTGCCGTATGCTCCGCGGCTCGGTGCGTCAGTGAGGCAGCAGGGGCAGCAGCAGGGGCAGCAATTGCAATGCCAGCTGAACAATGCTGCTTACTGCCACCTTGTGCCCTTCTCCTGCCACGACCCGCTTCCAGTCATAATGGCACAAGAGCAGCTGGTGCGCCAGCTCCCTACTCCAGCCTGTTGCCTCCACCACTCTTTGTCACAACAGCATCGCTCTTGGTTGTTTACCTCACAGTACCAGCCTTAGACATCCACCCCTGACTGGGTCCCACGAGCCTGACTGCAGGCCCTGGGTGATGTGTTCAGTGCGCTGACTGGTGCGGTGGGGGCGGCTGACAAGGTGCTGGAGCTCATGCACCGCGCACCCCTGGTGAGTCCCATGCGGCCCATGCAGGTTGAACGCAGCCCATGCAACAGCTCTGGCCTGCAGTGCCTTGACCTGGGTCGGTGGGCAGGGGTTGGGGCTGTGACCAGCTTGCTGACATGCTTGCTGCCTGGCTGCAGGTCGGTGCGGGAGGCAGCCTGGTGCCAGCGCAGTTTGAGGGGCGCATAGAGCTGCGCGATGTGCACTTTGCTTACCCAGCCCGGCCCCACGCCAAGGTGTGGGTGGCCAGGCAGCCACCCGACCCACTGGCTGGGTGCATGGCAGACGCATCCAAACATGAACGTCACCTGCCAATGACTTTGAAGTGACCTTGTGGTGATGGCCATGATGAAGAGGATCGCAGTCATTGTGTCTTGTGGTGGCTACGCTGCTCCTGCACGTGCTGCTTGCAGGTGCTGTCCGGCCTGAGCCTGACAGTGGCCCCAGGCGAGGTGGTGGCGCTAGTGGGGCCCAGCGGGGGCGGCAAGAGCAGCATCGTCAAGCTGGTGGAGCGCTTCTACCTGCCTCAGGTGCCTGGCCATGGCCTCCTCACCCACACACCTCACCCCAGACCCTGGACCACCTTCATACCCACCCACCTGACCCCGGACCCTGACCGCTGCCTCCCCCCTGTCCCCACCCACCCACCCACCCATGCACCTAAACACAGATCTAGCCTTACTCCATCCCGCAGTATGCCTATGCAATGCCTTGCGCTTGTCACAGCCGCTGCTGTTGCTGCTGCCGCTGCTGTTGCTGCTGCTGCTGGGCTGCTCAACCTCCTTTTGCTCCCGCTGCTGCTGCCGCTTGAGCTGCTGCTGTTGCTGCTGCTGCTGTCGCTGCTGTTTGGCCTGCTGCGGGCACAGAGCGGTGAGGTGCTGCTGGACGGCCAGGATGTAGGGCGCTACCACCCAAAGTGGCTGCGCCGCAATGTGGCTCTGGTCAGCCAGGAGCCAACACTGTACGCCCGCTCCATCAGGTGCATGCCGCTGCTGCTGACGCCCACCCTCTGCTCTGCCCGGGCATAAGCGCAGAAGTGTGGAAGGGTGAAAGGGCGGAAGGGTGGAAGGGCGAAAGGGTAAGAAGGGTATTCTCAGTGGCAGCTCCGGCAGCGACACAGGTGCATGAGCCTAAACGTAGCATTCAATGCAACAAGTTCAGCTTCAGGAACAAGGGGGAGGACTTGTGCAACACCTCGCATGCTGTGCTCAATGCTTGGCCTAACTACATGGTGGCTGAGCAGAAGGGATGATGCCTGCACTTTGTGAGACAAGCCCTACCTTGGTGCACATCTGCACACCTGCCCACCTGCACACCTGCACACCCGCCCCTCCCCCCTTCCACCCACCCACTCACCTACCCACTCACCCACCCACTCTCCTACCTGCCAACCCGCCCCACCTCCTGCCCTGGCCTCAGGCGAAACATTCTGTATGGGCTGGAGCCGCAGGATGGGATGGCTGCTGACCAGGTCCCCAGCCAGGAAGAGGTGGAGGAGGCCTGCCGCCAAGCCAATGCGGTGAGTCTGGGCAGGTGGGCAGACCGGCTGGCAGGCCATGCAAACAACCCAGCCCTCCCTGGATGCCTTGCGGGTAATGACATGCCCGTCCCCAACATTAATACCAAGTAACACTAGGCTACTTGTTTCAAGACATGAGCAGTTTCCCACCGCACAGTGGCTATAAGCACATGTTGCCTGCTCGGGCTATCCTTGTTCACACCTCTACAGCCAGCGCTGGTGCCATTCTTGTGTGATGTTCCTGCTGCCCCCGCTGCTGCTGGTTGCAGCACGACTTCATCCTGGCATTCCCTGACGGCTATGAGACAAACTGCGGGGAGAAAGGGGTGCAGATGAGCGGTGGCCAGGTGAGCATGGTGGAGTGCTCCATGCCCACACACCTGCCCACCCTCCTACCTGCCTGCTTGCCTACCCTTTTGGCTCCACACCCGGCTGCCCATCTGCTCGTCTTCCATGACCACAGAAGCAGCGCCTGGCAATTGCACGAGCCCTGGTGCGCAAGCCCCGAGTCCTACTGCTTGACGAGGCCACCAGCGCACTGGATGCAGACTCAGAGGTGAAGTAGGGGCAGCTAGCACAGTGACACCTTGCCACGCATACTAGGTCTGCCGCTTTGCCCTTGTCACCTCATGGGAGTCTGGGTGACCCTTGGAACCTGTTTACAATTGTATGCGTGGTCAGCCATGCGGTGAGCTGGTTAGGATAGATCATCAACCTGGGGACACGGACATCATAGCTCTGTTATTCTAACACGGCCGGTAGGAGCCGACTTGCTGTGGTATGTGCTGCTGCAGGCTGTCGTCCAGGAGGCTCTTGATCGTGTCATGTCACAACGGACTGTTCTCGTCATCGCGCACAGACTAAGCACCGTGCAGCACGCTGACAGGATTGTCGTTATAGCCCGTGGCGCTGTTCAAGAGGTAGGTTGACGCACCCCCGCTGCATATTGACAGGCGACTGCGGGCCGCGTGTCGTGCTGATCTTGCGGGCATGTCGTGCGCTGATGCGCAGATGGGAACGCACGAAGAGCTTCTCAGGCGCAGTGGCGCGTATGCCTCGTTAGTGCGTCGTCAGCTGCAGCGGCCTGACTCCCTTGTTTCTCTAGTTCATGCCGCGTCCACTGTCGCTTTAGAATCAGCAAGGCAGCGCGACACCAGCGCGAGCTCCGTCTCAAGCGGAGATGTTGCAGACGCTGCACCAGGTAACTCTCTGTCGAAGCGGAGTGGGGCGAAACACGAAGCTGCAGATGGCGATCGCTCCAGTTCGCTTCATAGCTGTACCTCAGGGGATGAACCTCAGGGATCTGCTTGACGCGTCCCAGCTTTCTTGCAATGTCGACAGGCCGTCCTGTATCCCTATCCTCCTGTGGAGTGCCTACACTTCTCCACAGGAGTCAGGGACCGGTGTGTGTCCCTAACCTAGGTCCCTAACCCTAGGAGTCTATTTTGTGTTAGGAAGTGTTTTGTTCGACTTGGAATGTCGACAGATGTACCCAAATATTGAACATAGGATGAAGCGCGCTCTAATGTTTTCCACTCAGTTGCGTTCTGGCCGGTTCTGATAATCAACCGTTTGCTTAGTGGGGCAGCTTGGCCTGGTCTATGACTACCTTGCACGGGAACTGCGGTTGCAAGTTCCCCAAGCCTCGACTGTAATGTTTGGCGCCTCTGCTTGGGTACGTGAGTGCATGATAGTGAGTGGATTCACACCAAGTTTTTGTTGATTGCATGGGGATGGCTTGTGCATTTCAGCACTCACGCCAAGACTAGTGGTGGGCTGTGCAGTGAGGCAGCCCCTTTGTCCCTCACTAAGGCCTCCATTTGAGCCGGACCACCAGGAACCATTAGTGGCCGCTAGGGGGGATACTAGTGACCACTAGTGGGCAATAGTCGCCCGACTCAAGTGGTAATATTGGGCTGTGTGGAGTATACCCATTGCACACAGTGTTGTGAAAACTTCAGATTTTCATTCAGATTTTCAATGAAAATTTTCATCTGAATATCTGAACGTTTTCACTGAAAATCTGAAAGTGCCGGGTGCTGCCCCCGGTCAGATCGCAGATCGGTTGTTGCAGAGTGATTGGCTGTGCTGTGATTAACTTGGTTGGCGCCAGCGCGCTACAGCGACAGCGGAAGAAGCGCAAGCCAGAAAACGCCACAGATGGCGGATCCACGGACAGCATGGACGGCTTGCATCTTTTAAAATGGCTTGCATGTCTGACCTTTGGCAACCTAAGTATTTCTGCATTTCAAACAGTGCAGGCCTACAAACAAGTCGCGTTTGAAAGGATAGGCTGAGAACCAGCGGCATCCGCTCAGTTTCACTGACGATGAAACTCTTTCAGTTTTTCAATGAAACACTTTCATTTTCATTGAAAATCTGAAAATTGAAAATCTGAAAATCTGAAGATTCACAACACTGATTGCACATGGACATGGTGCATGAGTGCCTACCACCTACATCATTGCCTGACCCCTGAGGGCTATTGTGTAGAGTTGGCATGGCAAAACATGCGCTAATGTAAGCTGATGACAGCTCAAGAAGGGAGCACACATCACTGTGCCACAGCAGGCTGCTGCTGCTCCTAGGCCTCGGGAGGCTTGTCTCGCAGCCGTATGTAGCCCAGGCCAGGGTACTCCTTGCTCTTGGCTGGCAGGGCTCCCTGGTCCGGCCAGTAGCACAGCTCCAACGGGCGCCACCTACTCTCCCCAATGCGCTGAATGTTCAATGCTACATTGCAGTCCCTGTCCAGCCACCTGCCTGGTTGTGGAACCGGCTTGGCCTTGGCAGCCTTGGTGGGCTGGGTAGACTCAGCTGCCTGCTCAGCCTTGGTGCGCTTGCTGCCCTGCCACGCATACTAGGCCTGGCGCTTGGCCCTTGTCTCTTCATGGGAGTCTGGGTGACCCCTGAAACCTATTTACAATTGTATGCGTGGTCAATCATGCGGTGTGCTGGTGAGGATAGGTCATCATCTTGAAGACACGGACATCATAGCTCTCTGTTATTCAACAAGGCTGGTGCAAACCGACTTGCTGTGGCCGAAGAAGCAGCCCACAGCCACTATGCATAGCCCATGCCAATATGCATCTGATACCACTCTTAGCACATGCTGAAACATTCATACCATGCACACATGCATGCGTGCAACCAGTAAGCATATGAGCCTGCCCAAACATGTAACTTATACAATGTGTAGTGATGAGGCAAGCACCCAAGGAACATCTACCAATGCTAGTCACCAGGCACTGGGCAAGGTGGTTGCCTTGATGCCAAGAACCAGGCTGCTGGCAGTTCAATCCGCACTATTCACTTGTGTCCCTTGTCCATATGATTATCGGTCTCCGCCATCTGCTGTGTCCTACACATACAATCAAACTCACTGTTTACCGTTCCTCTACCGTTACCGAAATAGATCCGTGCAATCTTGCAGTGTTGTGTTATGGGTAGGTGAAGACGGCGGGCCCACCGCGCAGCTGTGGCTATATGTCCAAAAGGGGGACAGGGGGTGCCATTGACCCCACGTCACCTCGCAAGACAGGGGCGCACCATGCGCGCAGACAGGCATGACAGGGGGAGGAGCCTCCTAGCCCCGGCCTGTCAGCCTGTTGAAGAGCCCCTCCACTGGGAACTGGCTGTTGTCCTGCAGTCAGGGAGGGGTGCCATGAGGAGCTGCCATCAGGAGGCGGGGGTTAGGGGTGCCATGAAGGGTTAACTAAAGGTTAGGGGTGGAGGTGGGCAATCAGGATGCCATGAGGAGGAAGGGCTTAGGACTAGCACGCCGCAGCAGCCACAGCAGCCACAGCAGTGAGATGGCCGGACGGCAGCGATGTGGCAGATGGCGAGGGGCAGGCTTGGAGCATGGCTACGGGGTTGACAAGGGTGGGTGGGTATCAGCTGGGTGGCAGGGCGGCGGACCTGGTTGTCGAAGTCTATGTATGTGTTCCTGCAGTGCACGCAGTAGGCGTAGGCGCCAATGACCATGAACACCGCTGAGGGCATGAATAGAGCCACCTGCCAGGACTGCGTGGCGTCGTACAGCATGCCCACCTGCAAAGCAAGCAGGCAGGGCAGCCAGGCTGCTTGAGGTGCTGGGGCTGGCCACATGACGTACGGGCAATGCAGGCAAACTGCACACAAAGCTGGGGGATGCCTGAACTGGTGGCTCCCCACCGGCTGCTACACATGGCAACAGCAGCTGAGGTAGTACATATGTAGAGGCAGTGGAGAGGGCAGAGGCAGGAGAGGCAGAGGCATGGAGGTGAGGGGGCCACAGGATGAGGTGCTCTTGACCCTTCCAGCTCAGAGGCCTCCACTGCTGCTCAGCTTGCGCAGCAGGGCTGGGCGCACAACGGCAGGTGCACACAGGCTCAACGCACGGCAGGGCTCACCAAGGTCACACCAATCACACCCGGCAGCGCGCCGGCTGTGTTGGACATGCTGAGGAGGGCGGAGGCGTACTTTGGCGACTGCAAGAGTGCACAGCAGCCACCAGGCAGCATTTGGAACCACTGGGCAGCCATGAGCACCTCACCGGCTATGGGTGCCTTGTGAACCGTCCATGATCCATGCTGGGGACATGAAGCACAGAGGCAACCTGTTTGATTGCATACCCCACAGGTGGAAAGGGGCAGCCAGTGCTGGGAGGTGTTAAGAGCCCAGTAGCAGCAGGAGGTACACAAATAGGTGCTTAATCTCGACAAAGGGATGTGGGATAGAGGGCAGCAAAGGAGTGGCCTATTTTTGGCAACTTTCTGACATCACCCTGTCCAGGCACCAGCCCATTCTAGAGCCACAACGGCCCTGCACTGTACCAAGGCATACCTGCAGGACCCAGCTGGCACTCACCAAGTCTTGGGGTGTGCAGTAAAGCCCTGCCAGGCTAAAGCTGCTCAGACCCAGTGCCGCTGTGATGCAAGCCACGCTGGCAGTGCGATCGTGGACCACGTGTTCGGTGCAGGCCAGCAGCAGCAGGGCCAAGGGGGCCAGGAAGGAGGTGCCCTGGATGGCCTTGCGCACGCGGGGCACCGGCAGGCCGCGGCTGATCAGCCAGCCAGCGGGCCGGCTGTAGCTGAGGCTATGATACCTGAGGAAGAGGGCAGGGCAGGAGCAGGGCCAGAGTCAGGGTCAGGTCAGGGTCGGGGCCAGGATCAGGGTCAGGTCAAGCCAGGTCAAGGTCAGGTTCAGGTTAGCGCCTGATGAGGGCTGACAGGCCAGGCTGGCTGGTAGGGTGGGAGCATCCTTCAGGGTCGAGGACAGCTTGGTTAAGAGTATGAGGACTGGAGTCTGGGCCAAGGCAAGGTGTGCACTGCTTGCACAAGAGGGCCTCACGCACCTGCCAGTGGAGGAAGTAGGGCGGTCTGCGCTGCATGGGCCAGGTCTACTGCCAAGGTGGAGGTGAAGTATGTGGGCAGCCAGGCCAACACTGCGCACCACACACTGCGCTGACAGCTAGACAGTCTAGCCTAGGGGCATTTACAACACAATTTTATTGAACACTACACATTGTGTAAGCTGGAGGTGCGAGAGTGATGTGGCGGAGTGACACACTGGTGTGAGCAGGTATGAGCCGGTATAAGGATAGTGGCGCAATGCCTCCGAAAAAGCGGAAGAGTACCACCAAGCAAAAAACGCGTCCGACTAAAAGCCCGCGAGTACAAGGTTCGTCGTGATGTGGTCCTCTGCAGCTGTGCTGTGCTGTGAGCCTCGCGCTGTGTGAGCCTCGCGCTGGAACTCCACACAGACAACCCCGTTTTGTAGTGGACCATGCCTAGTGGTCTCCATCAAGGTGGGCCCTAGTGAGGGTCAAGGTGCTGGGTGCGAGGTATGACATGTGAAGAATCACCCAATGCTTATGGTGACAGCTGCCTGGGCTGGCAGCGGTGAGCAATGGGCCCTGCCCTGGGCTGCCCTGCTGAGCGACTGAGTGGGTGGGAGCTGAGGCAGACCACACTTACATCTTACCTAGCGAATGTGCTGCATAAAGCTCAGGGTGCTGGGCCTGAGAGAAAGCCACCCGCATGACTGGGTGGGTGCGTGCGAGGCAGGGTATGGCCACATGGAGGGTGTGATACAATAAATGATGTAACGTAAGAGAAGGGTGTGGCTATGGCTAATTGAGAGGGTGGGTGCGATAATGTATGATGTGATGTAAGAGGAGGTCATGGCTCCTTCACAGGCCCAGACAAGCCTACGGCAGGGTTATGGCAGCCAGCCTTCTGCTGCCCCTGTCAGCTTCAAGCTCTTGGCCTCACTTGTGTAGTGCAGGAAGTTGTGGCAGAAATGGGTTACGCCCAGCGCCTGAACTGGCCGGCTGCGCAGGAAGGCGCGGTATGGGATGGGTTGTGTCGCTAGGCCGGCAGCCGCTGGTCCTGTTGGCTGTGCCTCAGCTGACTTCGTCCGCCCGGCCTGCTCTGCGGAATGTGCTGCCTGCGTTGCAGCCGCTGGCCCGTAGTCTTGCAGCAGAGCCGCAAATTGAGGGTCGTGCCGCTGCCAGCTGCCTCGCAGCCATTGGAACCAGGCGGCCCAAAGCAGGCCAGAGGCGCCGAAGCTGAAGAAGACGGATTGCCAGCCCCAGTTGTGGATGAGCCAGGGGCAGGCCAGCAGGCCGAGGATGGAACCAACGTGCAAGCCGCCAAAGATGAAGGAGACTGCAAGAAGGCATATTAGACGGGCAGTGTGGCTATTACGAGCTACTACTGGAGTGCACTAGGGACGTACGTTTAAGGGACAAATGGGGGAACATGCTGATTTGTATTTGAGGGAAGTATCAAGAGAATAGTTTGTTCCTACTGTAGAGGGGATGGGGGGCTGGCAAGGGAGTTGATGTAAATGGGAGTCAAAGGCGAGAAGTTGGGGTGGGTGGGTGGAGTGGGGCAAGGAGAGGTACCTGCTCGGGAGCGCTCTGGGGCGGGCACAGCATTCGCCACCATGTCAATTGCGGCTGTTGGGGCCACTGCCTCACCCAAGCCAACAGCTGCTCGGGCAGTGCACAGGCCTGCGCACTAACAATTGCAATGTGGCTGTAACGTGCCAACACCAGGCATGCGTAGGCCAATGCTGGGCAGTGTGGGAGTGTGGGGTTTAGCTTCCTGCTCCTTGCACTAGCCAGATGTCAGGGCCATGGCGGTGAGTGGAGTGGCAGTGCTGTGCTGTGTGCGCGTGACTGCCCATTAGCAACTTGGGCGTGAAAACTTGCGATCCAATTCATGGCAGCGTGCACCTACAGGAGTGCTTACATGTAAAGTGCAAGTTTGGTATTGCTTGGGCAGGCAGGGGCGCTGCTGCAAGAGGTGCAAAAGGGAAGATGCATTGGATGCTGTAGGAGTATGTCATTTCTATTACTTGTCTTGTGTCAGCCAGCAGCGTGATCAGCCAGTGCGAGCGGGCAACCGAGCCCACCCAGCCCACTGAAAGCAAAGGCGAGGCCGAATGATGGGCAGCCTTATCCAGCGGCACAGCCAGGCAAGAGCAAGTGGGAGGTGCTTTATACAGGCGAAACACCACCCCTAGTAAGGGGTCCTCTGCTTCTGCTTTTGCCTGATAAGTATTGCCCGCTTGGCTGATGAGGGAGGTGCTGTGCCCCACCTATGACGGTGCTGCTCAAGGGGGGGACGGCACAAGTTGCCGCAGACCACAGCGCCACTCCCGCAGGCAACACCCGGGACCCTCCCAACTTGGTGGCTAGGAAGCCACTCGGCAGCTGCGCTAGCGTGTAGCCTGCAGGCAGCATGCATGCCGTAGTCAAGAAGGGGGTGCCAGGTGCGGCATGTCCATGTCCATGTGGCGCGGGGTGGGTCACGAGCAGGAAGGAGGGTATACAAGGACATGGTGCTGGTCTTGATGGCATGCAGGAATTGCTGGTTGTCATTACCTTTAAGGTAAGTTACCACGGCAATGCAAGCGTGTTGCAAGGGAGAGAGAGAGGTGTGACTTACCCCAAAAGAATGATGCTTGCACTAAACCAGATGTGCCTGCAGACCAGCCGCAGTCCAAAGACATTGGTATGATGGCCACGCTCATGTTGACCTTGTCCTGCGTGTGGTGTACATCGGCACTCTCTGGTTCCACAGCATTTACTGCATTGCACCTGCGATGGATTGTTTTTGTGCCTCAAACTTGTGGAAGCATTGTAGTGCACACCATGTTGCCAAGCACAAATGCTAGTGCCGTTGCCCCAATCAGTTGGTATTGAGTTGAAATCCCGCCTTGGCTGGGGACCTGGTACGATGTTGACGCCCCTTTCTGCAACCCTGGGCACAAAGTCATGCAAGGTGGTGCAGTGAGTGGAGCATGTCAACATTAGTTTGACCATGCAAGTTTACAGCGTAACGTGCCCTGCGGTCGCTGGCGTTCCGCGGCCGGTCTGGCCAGAGCGCGACAAGTGAGGCATCGAAGCCTTGATGTTTTGCATCGCAGTGGTTTCTGAAGCCTACAGGCGCGAGTTCCGGAAATCTGCATTCTCGTAGGCCTGATCTCTGCGCTATGCTGTCACTGCTGTTCTGCTGTGTTCGGGCCAGGGGAGTTGATTCCGGACAACTCCCGATTCTGGGTATATGATTAACCCACCTACCTAACTGAAGAAGGTACGTCCCTGTACTCTCCCTGTACTCTCCACCCACCCAACTCTCTCCCCGGGCAATTCCTGCTTATGTACTTGCAAATGCTGGTGGTAATGGCAGATTGCTGCAACATTGAGACAAGGTAGCACTCCTCTTGGCTTCAAAACTATGAAACTGTAGTATAACAGTAGAGCTCTATAGTATAGGTCACCCCCGCCATTGGCTGCACCCCTGATAAAATCTGCTTTTTAAGAGTTTCATAGCGATTCTCGCGCAGGGCGGTGCAGCTCACTAAAGCGAAGCTAGCGGGCTGCTCGGGCTGATGTGCACCTGTGCCGGGGCGGGCGGGGGTGCTGGGAGATCGGGTCGCGTTGTGCCGGGAATGGCCTTCTTAGTGGGGCTGTGATCAGCGAACAGCTATCGCGCTCAGTGGCCCAGCGACATGGACGGGGATTTATTTTTTGAATTTCTGTCGGGCGCTGGACCCCCCCTGACATGTGTTCTAGTGCTAGTGCTAGTGCTGATGAGAGTGATGGTACGGCTTGTGGCCTGTCCCTGCACCCGAACAGCGTGCAACTCGTGTCCGTCACCCCATGTCAAATTTCCTCGAATTGGGCACTATTCTAGGCCGAATATCTGTCCAACCAGGACGTCGAATGATGAACTGTCAGTTTTGTGCGACTCCTTGTGTGGGTTCTTAAGGTGTCATAAGAACAGAAACGTCTTGTCTTCATCTGTAAGCCGTCTGTGATGCTCCAAAGTAGACCCCCCTGCATCTTACACCCAGCCATATCCATTGTCCGCCTCATATTCAGCCTCATAATGAATTTCTGTCGGGCGCAGGATCCCCCTTGATCTGTGTTCTAGTGCTAGTGCTGATGATATGCTTGAGAGTGCTTTTATGTCTTGTGGCTGTCCTTACACCACAACAGCGTGCAACTCGTGTCACGTCACCCCAAGTCAAATTTTAATGAATGGGCACTTTTTCCGGCCGCCATAACTGTCCAACCAGGACGTCGAATGATGAAGTGCCAGCTATGTGCGGCTCCTTATGTGGGCTTCTAACGTGTAATCAGGACAGAAACGCGTTGCCTTCATGTGTGGGCCGTTTCATGTGTGGGCGCAGGACATTTATATCAGCTCAGTCTCTACAACTTTTTGACCGATTCTTGCTGCTCTTGGTTGCTCGGAAGCCACAGACATCAACTATGAGAACATCCTGTGCAACCTGAAAAATCAAATGTCCGTCGCGGGTTGGGGGCAAGTTGCGAAATTGCAGGTTCAGCAGCAATCCGCCGTCGCGGTCACGCCCCCAGCTTGGGAGATGGTATCAATGCGTGCTGGGACACAGCGGCACTGTCGCGTGCTGACCTGAAAATTTGAAATGTCCGTCGCGGGTTGGGCCCAGCCACCCGGCAAACCGCTGGGGCTGGCTCCACTCTAGTTAGGCCATAAGCAGCTCATCGCACCAATCGGCGGCCTCATCCGTGCAGAAATGAGAAAGTTTTTATCTCTTGAGCCACGGGGGTGCGGCCAATGGCGGGGGTGACCTATAGCTCTATAGTTCAGGCGTTCCCAACTACCTGAAAACCACCCCCCTGTGATACGAAGCCCGTATCTCCGCAGCCACTCAGTCAAAAATATATGTAAACAGTGCTTTGAACAGAGGAGAGTCATATCTACAAAATGGCAGACGCAGCAAAAACTATCTCGCTCTCAGCGGTGCTCAGTGCCTGTCCAAAGATAAGCATTTGAATTCATGCGATTTCGCCACATGCGAGGCGCGCCGCACTAGCACGCTTCGCCACGCTGTTGTGAGTGGCACCTGCAACACGCAGCAGCAGTCGGAACATGTTTTGCTTTTGGCATGTGGACGCGACGACGGCAGTCGTGACGACTGGATACCACTATGAGCTTTTGGAGCTGCTGCTGGCGCTAGTGCATTACCGGCTGCTCTACTACGCTTAAACAAGGTGCTAGGTGCAGTACGTGGTGTTGTCTCACCTTGCTTTGCTGCCCTCGACTTGTTAGCTGCAGGTGCCCCACGCTTACGGGACGTGCTTGCCGCTGCCAGCTGTTGCTGCTGCTGAGGGGGTGCACCAGCAGGCTCAGCCAGCTCAGGGGTGGTGCCTGCAGGTGTCAGCTGCTGCTGAGGGGGCGCAGCTGCAGCAAGCTTCCCACGGATGTGGGTGCACACGTGGCTCAGTAGCTTGGGTACCCTCCAGCTTGCACCAGCCCCAGCCCCAGCCCCAGCCCCAGCCCCAGCCCCAGCCCCAGCCCCAGCCCCAGCCCCAGCCCCAGCCCCAGCCCAGAGCAAAGACATGCGGTTATTCCCAGCCTCAGCCCCCCCTCAACCCTCCCCTCAGCCCCCCCTCCCACCCCCTACCACTCCCTTCCACCCCCTTCCACTCTCTCCCAGCCCCTTCCCACCCACGCCACCCTGCCTTCCCCTTTGCATCTTACCAAGGGTCTTGCGCCTTGGGTTGGGGAGGACGCACTGCTCAGAGACGAAGAACTGTCGGCACATGGAGAGGGCACGGCGGCTGACACCTGTCTCTAGATGCAACCTGACGGTGCTCAAGCAGTGGTGAGCATTGTAGGGTGCAGTCCGGGCTGCTGGCCTCCCCACAGGGCTCTCTTGAGTTGGAATGAAGATGTCAGTTGGTGAGGGTGCTGGGCTGAGCTGCTCCCATAGCTGTAGCCATCAGCATGTGTACCTTGTAAGCGGTATAAATTGTCACATACAAACCCAATGATTGAGTTGCATAGTACCACGGACACGTTAGTGAGTATGCTATAAAAAATCTGTGTGAGGTCAGGCTGTTTGTTCAATGGTGCAAAACATAAAGCGGATCATAGCTGGAGGGGGTGACTAGTCCCTACTGTGCCGCCCACCATTACAGCGATACAGCGCTGCCACACACAGTTTCGAGTTTCTTCACATCCTCGCCAAGCGGCCTGCACCATCAGGAACCTCGCGCAGCCATGTTTGCCGGACTTCAGTGGTGTGCGCCACCGACATGTCGTGCATCGCTAACGGATAGCCAAGGACGTAGCTTACCGGTGTAGCTAACCACGGTCTGCGATTGGGACACATTCGGGGTCACATGTGGCTGCCCGCATCGAAAGACTCCGATGGCAGTTCCAGTCTTACATTAAACGCGCAATATCACATCGCAGCAGACGCAACAAACGTTACATCAAAAGATTGAGTAGGTGGGCTGCAGTTGCATGAAGATTGCCAACCCCATGTTGGGAACGCCTGACTATAGTAGCCTATTAATGGGTGGACAGGGACTGCAACGCAGCCCTCAATCTCCAGCGGGCAGGGGAGGCCCCAGGGCGCCACCTGGAGCTGTGCTGGTGGCCATGTCGAGCAGCGGCTGGTCACCCCTCCCATTGAACCACCACGTAAGGGACATTTGACTTTGCGACACGCCTGGTGAGAGTTGAGTTGTCATTTAAGCGCGAAATGCCTTATCTCTGCGCCGCGCTTGCGCCTGCGCGCCCGAGCTGCTGGCACCCACGGTGACCGGCAGTCTGCCTGGCACGCGAACGGTTCCGCTGTGCGCGATGGGCTTTTCAAGTGCTGCCTAACAACACCCACAACGCGGGATGCAGAGTTCTCCGCTGCGGTACACTGCGGTACACTTTACGCATGGAGCCCAGTTTTCGCAACGTCATCTTACACAGCCAGCTCAATCCCACTCTGCCTGCCCATTGAGATGCTCCAGTACCATGTACCGTAGGTCAGCACGCAAGGTGTTGGCTGGCACATACAACCCCACTGCCTTGCAATACTCATATGACATTTTCACGCTCAGCTTCTTGCCCAAGGTGCACAGCTGCTTCACGCTGTCTGGTGCAAATGAGCACAGAAGGGTGAGGCACTCGTCGTCCCAGTGCTTGTCATCCCTCTTTTGATCGAACATGGGCATGGCCACAAAGGGCTTTGTGATGGTGGGCCTCATGCACACACCCCTTGGTGCGGGGGTCATGCATTGGGCACATGCACATGCAGTCTCTGACCACTCAACGTGGATCCCTGCAGCAGGGAAGAAGATGGCTAGTAGACTCTGCCCGGAGCGGTAGGAGGCTGCCTCCCCCTCCACATGAATCTCCACCCAGCCAGTGCTGCCAGCTGGCTACCCCTCCCATTGAACCACCACGTAAGGGACATTTGACTTTGCGGCGTACCTGGTGAGAGTTGAGTCGTCATTTTAACGCGGAACGCCTTATCTCTGCGTCGCGCTTGCACCTGCGCGCCCGAGCTGCTGGCACCCACGGTGACCGGCAGTTTGCCAGGCACGCGAACGGTTTCGCTATGCGCGATGGGCCTTTCCATTGCTGCCTAACAACACCCACAACGCGGGATGCAGAGTTCTTCGCTGCGGTACACTGCGGTACACTTTACGCATGGAGCCCAGTTTTCTCAACGTCATCTTACACAGCCAGCTCAGTCGCACTCTGCCTGCTCATTCAGATGCTCCAGTACGATGTACCGTAGGTCAGCACGCAAGGTGTTGGCTGGCACATACAACCCCACTGCCTTGCAATACTCGTTTAACATCTTCACGCTCAGCTTCTTGCCCGAGGTACACAGCTGCATCACGCTGTCTGGTGCAAATGAGCACAGAAGGGTGAGGCACTCGTCGTCCCGATGCTTGTCATCCCTCTTCTGATCGAACATGGGCATGGCTACAAAGGGCTTTGTGATGGAGAGCCTGGTACACACACCCCTCGGTGCGGGGGTCATGCATTGGGCACATGCACATGCAGTCTGTGACCACTCGACCTGGATCCCTGCAGCAGGGAAGAAGCAGCTGTGCATGCTCATAGAGCCGGGGATAGATAATGCAAAGGCATGTGCATCCCGCTGTGGAGCACTGCAAAGCTCTACCTCCTGTGTGCTCAGCTCCAAGCACCACCGATGACCCACACTTGCTCGTGCACGGTGAGCCTTGCTGGGCAGCAGCAGTAGCTGCCTTGTGATATGCATTGCAATGCTGCACAAACCCCAATGCATTGCACTTCCCAACACGATCAGCCAGGATCTCACCCCTCAACCACTGCTTCACCACCCCTCCCAGTGAATCATGCCTGCCCTTGAAGTGAGCTGTGCTGACAGGGCCGGGTGGTGCTGGATGGACCCCTGCAGCTGGGACTGTGATGGGTGCGAGTCTGGGAGATGGTGGGGGCAGGGCGCATGGGCTGGCCCAGGCTGTGCAGGTGCTTGCGTGGGTGTGGAGCTGAGACGGGGCATGGGCTGGAGCTGGCTGGCTGGCTCCTGCCCCCGCAGCCGCTGGCACACAGCATGCGCAGCTGCAGCAGCCTCAGCACATGCTCTGTGGGCCAGTGGAACCTGTTGAGGCTCCAGGTTGCTGCAAGCCCTGATGACTTCAGACATCATGGCTGTGACCTGGCCAATGGCTGTGTGATTGCATCCGGATCTGTAAGAAGCTGCCTCCCCCTCCACATGGATTTCCACCCAACCAGTGCTGCCAGCTAGCGTAGACTTCGTACAACACGCACAGCGGGCAGCATGGCCCCCCTTCCGTCTGTAGGGGTGGGATTTGGAGTACAAGCCCATACCTGCAGGCATGTGCACACGCCAGCTTCTAAAACCCCTCTTGATAAATCTTGATAAGAGTTGAGAACTTGGCAGGTGGTCCACAGTTGAGTTCCCTAGCTAGTGACGCAGGGCTGGAGACTTCGATTCACTTCGATGGTTGCCAGACTGGCATCAGCATAGTGGGGCAGCATGGAGGGTTTAGCCCACCTCTTGGAGCCTAGTAAACAAGGGATCGGTGCAGTTGCCACTGCTGTGCTCCTACTGTGGTCTCCTCCAAGTTTCAGAGCCCCTGAGCCAGCGCATGTTGGTCACGATGTTGGACATGGGGTCGGGCTCCTCGCACATCGCGCACTATTCATCGCGTCAATGAGGGACTCACAGATACTGGGTCAGCGTACATCAAGTCCGCAGGCTCGGTAGGGTCGGATACCCGGCAACATGCCCGACCAGCTCGGCGCTTGCCTCAGCGCGGCCGCATTCCGACGCTTCAATCCGCGTGTAAACCCGTGCAGAGATGAGTCCGGAAAAGCCGTTGTCCCTTATCGTTAGGGGGGTTGGTGGTTCAATGGGAGGGGTAGCCAGCTGGCGTACACGTTGCACAACACGCACAGCGGGCAGCATGGCCCCCCTTCCGTCTGTAGGGGTGGGATTTGGAGTACAAGCCCATGCCTGCAGGCATGTACACACGCCAGCTCCTAAAACCCCTCTTGATAATTGTCAACAATAGATGAGAACTTGGCAGGGGGTCCACAGTTGAGTTCCCTAGCTAGTGACGCAGGGCTGGAGACTTCGATTCACTTCGATGGTTGCCAGACTGGCATCAGTAGAGTAGGGCAACATGGAGGATTTAGCCCACCTCTTGGAGCCTAATCAACAAGGGATCGATGCAGTTGTCGCTTCTGTGCTTCTGCCGTGGTCTCCTCCAAGTTTCAGAGCCCCTGAGCCAGCGCATGTTGGTCACGATGTTGGACATGAGGTCGGGCTCCTCGCACTTCGCGCACTCTCCATCGCGTTGAACAGGGTCTCACAGATACTGGGTCAGCGTACATCAAGTCCGCAGGCTCGGTAGGGTCGCATACCCGGCAACATGCCCGACCAGCTCAGCGTGTGGCTCAGCGCAGCCGCTTTCCAAAGCTTCAATCCGCGTGTCTATCCGTGCAGAAATGAGTCCGGAAAAGCCGTTGTCCCTTACCATGAGGGGGGTTGGTGGTCCAATGGGAGGGGTGACCGGCTGTTGTCTTAGGCAAGGAGTATCCAGCAAGAGGCTTCAAGAAGCTGCGAGACCAAGCACCCGAGGCACAAGCCCAGCAGCCTGTGGCACAATGACATGTGCAGTAGGCACTGTCCAAGCTGTTGGTTACCCATGTGTGGGGTGGGGTTTGCTTGCCTCTTTGAGGAAGGGAGGGGGTAGCTTGCTCGAGACATGTCTAGTCTTTCTTTTTCTCTCTCTCTTAGTCTCTCTCTTAGTCTTTCTTTCTCTTGTAATCTCTCTCTCTGAAAAAAAAACCCATGATGGTGGATGAATGACATGAAGACTGAGAGTGACGTGCCGTTGTCGGGTCGCAAGGTACCGCCAATGTGCGCTATCTGAGAATCTGTGTACTCGCTCCTGCCTGGTGGGTTGCACCTCTGGCACCGGCAGAATCTTGATGGCACGTTACCCTGCTGCGCCGCAATGTCTTTGTAGGGGCCCTGTATCAGTGCAGTGCGAGCAGCACATCGTCTCGCACCCCCCACCATTGTCGTGGTACGTCTCCTTTTGCTCCCTTCATTTCTCAACGCAGATCGTCCGACAGTTGTAGCAGCCATGTGTCCTGGCTATCCAGATGCTAGTCTGCGCCCGTGTCCAGCTAGACCAGCCACACATATGATTGCAACTCAGGGTGTCTTTCAAGTGATTTGTACAGTGAAAGCCGTGTGATGCTTAACATGCCGTCTGACTGGTCAAAGCACCCAGCACTAGTGAACCCCATGCTGGTGTAAATGTTGCATCAGCTACAGACTTGGGGCAGGGAAGGCAGTTTGCCCTAGGCATGTATCCAACCCTGAGGCTGCTAGGCCCAACTGCTTCTAGGGGCTTTGAACCCAAAGCAATGAGCACAAGCACATGATCCACCTTGTGGCCAGGCATGCATGCTAGCCTCTCGGGCATCGTAAGGTGGAACCTAGCACTACCATCCTCGCTGTCTTCGTAACTGCATCCTTGCAGTAACTGCAGCATACATGTAGCCTGGATGCCACTGTAGCTAAACCCTGGCTGCAGCTGTGTCCTTGCTGTTGCTGCACCTGTATCCATGCAGCTAGCCCATGAATTGCTGATGTTAACGGTATAAAGATAGTATAGATTGCTGATGTTAACAGTGTGAATATAGTATGGATTGCTGATGTCAGCGGTATCTACGCCACTCCTGTGGGACCGTGGACTGATTGTGAAGCATGTCATGGTCTGTGTACTCGCTCCTGCCTGGTGGGTTGCACCTCTGGCACCGACACCTCTGCAAGCTTCCCGTGCTCATCATTTGAGCATGTTTGCTGTGCGGAGTTGTATTCCCATGCACATGGCATGGGCGCGTACCACCCACACTGCAACAGGGCTATAGTCTAGAGTTGGCATGACACACATGCACTGGTGTGAGGAGATGACAGCTCAATGGGGAGCACACACTACTGTGCCACAGCAGGCTGTTGCTGCTCCAGCTGGGCCTTGGGTGGCCGGTCTCGCAGCCTCTTGTAGCCCAGGCCTAGGTACTCTTCGCCCTTGGCTGGCAGAGCTGCCTGCTCTGGCCATTAGCACAGCTCCAGGGGGCGCCACTGGCCTCCCCAATGCGCTGCATGTCCAATGCCGCATTGCAATCCTTGTCCAACCACCTGCCTGGCTGTGGTGCTGGCTTGGCTTTTGAAGCCTTGCCCTTGCCCTTGGTAGGCTGGACGGGCTCAGCTGCCTGCTCAGCCTTGCTGCGCTTGCTGCGCTTGGCTGGCGGGGGAATGCTAGGCCCAGGCTCCGAGGCTGCTGGCTGTGTGGCTGCCTGGCTGATGCATGGGGCCTGTGGGGGCTTGCATGGGGCCACTACCTCGCTCCACATCAGGCCCCGCACTGGCTGGCCATGCTGCTGTCTCCAGGCTGGGTGCAGCAGGCGGGGTTCCACCTGCCCTGCTGGTGGCTTCCAGTTCCAGGGCAGCTCCTGCAGCTTGGCCAGCAGCGCCTGGTTGCTGGGGTCCGCAAAGACTGGCATGAGCAAGGGGTGGCGGTGCTGCCCTGAGCGCACAAGGCGCCGCTGCTGCTGGTTGTAGACTGTCTTGAAGTTGACAGGGTCCTCGCAGTCAAGGGGCAAGGGAGGGCCAGTGGGTGCTGCGGGTGCAAGGGCTGCCAGGCGGGCGCTGCAGCGCCTTTGGGGGGGTTGCCTGACTGGCTCGGATTCTGACTCTGACTCCGAGTCAGACTGTGGCTCTGGCTCTGAGTCACAGTCTGACTCGGAGTCAGAGTGAGTGTCAAACTCAATGCTGGCTGGCTGGGCAGGGGCAGGCTGGGCAGGGGCCCGTGGGGGTAGGGGGGGAGCATCAGGGGGTTGGGGAGGCTGCACGGCTGGAGGCTGAGTGGCGCTGCGGTACCCCGGGGTGGGGTAGCCCACCAGGCAGGTCAGAAAAATGCGCAAGACAAGCAATGAAGCGATGACGCGGAGCTGGGAGTGGATTTCAGCTTGCAGCCGGGGGTGCTCCCGCAGCTTGCGCCTCGTCTTCTTGCAGCCGCGCAGCACTGCGCCCTCGGGGACCTTGATGACCTGCAGCCAAGCACAGTTGCCATTTTGACAGGCCAAGACACAAGGCGGGGACACAAACAGTGCGGGGACACATAAGGCGGGGGCGTCACCTGACGTCTGCGCGTGGTCCAGCCATCCCGACGCTCCTGGCGTTGCTTGCCTTGAGAGGAACGAGACGCTGCGATGGAAACAACAGGAGCGACGGGATATCACACAGCGGGTAACGCACGGAGCTCACAGTCGGCTGGGGACACGCACCTTCTATTTCTTTCCCGGGTCCTTCTTGTGCTTGCCGCTGCCCTTCTTAGCCATCACGCGATCCGCATTAAGACGGGCGGTGGCCTTTGCAAGCAACTTGGGTTTCCCGTGACAATATACGGTTGTGTAACAGCCCTGTCAGCCCTGTCAGCCCTGCCAGCCCAGCCAGATCACCACTGTCTACTGCCCTTCCATCTGCAGTGTGTTGATGCCAGTCATGCCCTGCAACCATTGACTG
The DNA here is from genome assembly GCA_030144725.1 of Haematococcus lacustris. Lineage (NCBI taxonomy): Eukaryota > Viridiplantae > Chlorophyta > Chlorophyceae > Chlamydomonadales > Haematococcaceae > Haematococcus > Haematococcus lacustris. The sequence continues at coordinate 5,909,073 of JASKMD010000029.1, read as the reverse complement.
CAAGGCTGCCACTCTGCCTGCAGCGACTCCATACCTGCCTCGCCAACGACGCCTTTGTGCTTGAGCTGCCTGACATCAAAGACATTGACCTTGATCCTTACGAAACGCCCACAGCTCAGGTATGCGTGGCAAGGTCAGTGCACAATTGTATAGTGTGTTCAGGACTGCACACTCATGTGGTACTCCAGGCCACCCCTCCTTCCCACCCCTCCTCTCCACCCCTCCTCTCCAGCCACCGCATCCTTCTGCTGGTATAAGCACAGCACGCCTGGTCCTAAGCCATTGCTAGGGGGAGGTCACCCTTGCACAGCTAGGACATGGGCTAGGACGTGGGTGATGCAGGGGGCGGGTGGACGGTAGGCCGACGGGTCGAGGTGGGCTGCCTGAATGGCCCCGGCTCTCGCTCCAGATTGTCAGAGTCAGACTGTGACTCTGAGTCGGGGTATGACTTCGGCTCATCAGCGGTGTCAGAACCTGGCTCAAAGCCACAGTCGGAATTTCATTCAAAGTTCATCCGATCCTCTCGTTGCTTGCCTTGTGGCGATCACCATCAGGAGCGATGTGTGCTTACACAGCATGGATCTCACGACACTTCAAATAAAGGACACGACGATGCACCTTTCGGTTTCTTCCTAGCCGTTGCGCATTGTGCTTTGAGATGGCTGTGGCCTTTTAAAGCAATTTTAGTATTCTTGGCTTTCACGGAGTGGTTCACAAAATGATGACTTCAAAATGCATGCTATTGGTGACTTGCACGCAATGCTAGGCAGCCCAGAGAGCAGACAAACCATTGTTGTCACTACTGTCCTGAACGGTCACATCCCTGCTGCCGGCATCCTTTCTTTGTCTGCAGTATAGGCAGCCCTACTCTGATGCAAGAACCATGCACCGCTTCTCAGCTGGCTGGTGGTCGCCCAAACTAGCCTTGGCAGCAAGAGCACACTCCCGCCTCAATAACTCTGCTACATCAGAGCCTTGGTTCAACCACGAACGCACGATGCCTGGCCACGACCGCAGCCTTAGCTCCGTGTCGTCGCTGCAAATCTTGCAAGTCGATGATGAGCTGCCTCCTAATGCCGAGTCCGGGTGCGGTGGGACGCTCATCTCCCTCAATCCCGCCTTACCCGCGTTGGGGGATAGGTCGGAGCACGGGTCCCTTGACAGCCTGCTCAACAAAACACGAAACCCGGCGGCTCGTCAGGGGGCCCCTCGTGCGATCCCCATTCACTCGCCCGCAGCGGTCGAAGCCTCCCTGCCCAGCATGTCTCGAGGCACCGCTCGGAAGTGCAGTTTTCTGCTCCCATCCCAACTTCCCCGCCACGCTGGTGGTGGCATCGCGCGCTTACCCAGCGGTGTCCCCGACACCACGGCTCTTGCCCCGCCCCACGCTGACCAGGCAACTCTCTGCGACAGCGGCGGCCAGCCATTTCGACGGAGAAGCATCGAGCTGCCCAGGCCCACCTCCGCACTCCGCTCACCTCCCAACTTACAGCGTCTGGGCAGCGCGGAAAGCCAGTCCATGACGCCAGGAACTGGCAGCATCAGCACTCGCAGGTACAACCGCAGGCTGTCCCCAATTGCCAGCTTGCAAGCTCCCAGCACCCCAATGCTCAGCCGCCTGCCTAGTCTGCGCAGCCCCAACTCTACTTCAGAAAAGACTGCCTGCCTGTTGGGAGCTGCCAGCCTCACCCTCAACAGCGGGCAGCAGCACCAGTTGAGTCAGACTTCCCCCATTGCAGTGACAGTGAGCGACCCTTTTGCTGGCCCAGCCAGGCATGCCGCTGCCCTGCGAACCAAGAGCCTTGGCCGGCTGCCTAGTATGCGGCTGCAGGAGGTCACTTCCCCTCAAACTTTGCCCATTGGCAGCAGCAGCAGCGGCTCGCACCCTCTGAACATGGGCGCCGCGTTGGTGGCTTGGTTGATGAAGCCAGTGCAGACCCGCAACACTCCCAGCAGCTCAGGGGTGGATGAGGCTGAGTAGGCACTGGGGCAGGGGCAGATAATGTGCAATGGCAGGGAGTACAAGTAGTGGAAAGGAGCATTTGTGGTGACCCTGGTCATGCCCAGGCACAGGGCGCTGGCAGTGATGGCTTGTCCTCCTGCCTGTCGGTACTTGCCAGCGTACTTGTACTGCAAAGAGCCACAGCACAGACATGCAGGGTGCCTGGCCCCCCACACGACCAGCTTGGGCGCGCACCCCCCAGCTGCCAGGCTGCACCTTGTTGGCCTCCTCCCAGGCACATAGTGGGAAGGGTGGCAGGCTCCTTATATGGCGCACTATTATGCACTGTCGCCACACCTTGCTGTATAAATCGAATCTATAGCCATTATCACAACAGTAGGTCACCCATCATTGTGTTTGTGCGCGGTGTGCTTGGGAAGGTATGCTTGACTTCGACATGTGTGCACGTTGACCATGCACCCATCTGTGGTGTGACCAACAGGACAGGGACACAGTGACAGCATGCCCCCCACATGACAGTACAGGCTGTAGAGGAACACAGCCCTGCTCTCCTGCAGTCAAGCCTACCCTAGCCAGCCTTGATTTGATCTGGCTAGGAAACTTGGTTTCCGTGCCACTGTGCTCCGTTGATCAGATGGTCTGATCAAGGTCAGTAGCTGCCAGGGCTTGCTCCCTATGTGATGTTACTGCATGGTATGACAGTCCCATGCGCAAGGTGGCCTGCTTCCCTTGACTTGGGTGACCTCACCACTGTTTCCCTCCTTGCTTTCATCTGAACCTGGACAAGTCCTAGCTGCAGTGCATGGGGCCGGACATGCATAGTGCATGCATGTCATGATCAACAACAGCAACAGTATGGTGTGTCACATCATCAGGGCTTGAGCACTGCAGAGTGCTCAGGAGTGCCATCGGGGATGCATTATTGCTGAGATGAAGCCTTGGCCCATGCACTGAAATGACATGGATTGGAGATGCAGGCTGTTGGTGACGCAGGCTGGGGTGTTGGGAAGGGCTGTTACCGAACACCCTTGTAGCTGTTAGGAGTGAGTGTACTCATCACGAGGTTCAAATGTGTTGCACGCATGAGACCATGTTGGCCTGCACTTGAAGGCATGATTGCTGGGTGGGTGTCTGAGTACTGGTTTTGGCACACTGGAGTGCTTGATAATCACAGGCAATACCAATAAGCCGTAGGCTAGGCAGCGAGCGCAACATGGATCTGCGTGTCCACCTTAATGCCCATTAGTGGTGTGCGGAATGCCTTGCGCATTAGCAATATGAGCATTGTGATCATGGCTTTGCGTGCTTGCACGTAGACTTGTCCGGGATGTGATTTGCAGGCATTGGAGTAAGGGTGTTGCAGTGGGGCTTGCATGTACAAATTTATAGGAAGGGGCCGGGAAGGCATGCTACAAGTTTGCACTCGTTGCAATGGCAGGGAATAAGCTGTAGTGAGCATCATTTGCAATTGCACTCTGTCCGTCAACAGTCCCGACATTCATCAAGGATGGATGGTAGGTTATTTTTCTCTTCTACATGCATGCTCTTGTGATGTGTGGTGAGTTTTTTACTTATGATGGGATCCTGTAGTGTACGGGGCTCTTGGAGGTTTTGGGTGCTTAGAGAATCCTAGTCTGGCTGGGGTACTCTTATCTAGATGGATTAGTTTTTTCCGACGATGTTAGTACACTGTATTACCACAATGTGACTCAGGTGGTGCGTTGTGGTATCGATGTGCGGGACAGGCTGGGTTCGGGATATGTGGGGCTTACCAAATGTAATTGGGGTAGGTTTTTCTGTACCGTCTTATACTCCACTACCACGCGCGGGGCGCTCTGCAAGCACAACACGAACACAGTGTGGTGCGGTTGGTGGGTTGGTACGGTGCTGGTGCTTGAGTTGCGGACTAGAGTGGGCTTCCCTTCAATGTGCTGTGGGGGTGGCCCATACCGGGCTAATCTTACGATCCGGCCAATATCGACAGACACTATTATTTGTCCCGGATAAGTAGGAAGCGTCCCGACCTGTAACAGTCCAGACACTCAGCTAGGATGAATGCGATGTTTATGTCATTCCCCATGCAGGTTCTAGTGTGACATTTGAAGTACTTTGTTTTTAAGCTGAGATCGTTTTGGATTCGAGGAGAAAGATGTAAGCAAACACTGCGCTTCTGCTCCAGCGTCCCCGTTACTGAACAAGTCTCTGATTCAACTAGGCTCGCCACTACCAAGAGTACGTGTGTAGCCTGCGTCTCCATTCGCAGCCACAACACCCAGTAGCTGCTTTCTAAGTCTGTAGCTGCTCTAGCCGCATACGCAACAGCTATTTAGCCCAGCCAGTTCAAAAACCCTAAAGTTGCAGCCATGCATACTGGGTACCTGGCTGTACTGTAACACTTGGTTTCCCCGTATTCGATCATCCCTGTGCAGTGAGCGCAAACCCAGAGACCGTCACTGATCTGGTCGACGAGCTTGAATCTCTGGAAGCGCATCCAGCGAACCCACCTCCGGAACGACCTACTCGAGCGGCCATTCCCTACCTAGCTTCCAGTTCGGGTTCGGCTCAAGGTCGTGGTACTGGACGGTTGGCCCACCAGTCCGGTCCTTCCCGCGGAAGAGGCAGGAACACACCTGGCAATAGCGCCAGAGCTACGCAAACTTTCATTGCTGTACCTGCTGTGCTTGCACTGCTGTTTTGCAGACTTGCCCGACCCGTTCACACGGAGAATGCTAGCTAGTCCCGTTGCACGGAGTTCTGTCTTGTCGAGTGCTTGCTTGTATTGTTGTTTTCCCCAAACCTGCTTTGCCCGCTTTGCGGAGAATGTTCAGTTACTCCCGCTTTGCGGAGATGCTAGTCCCGCTAGTGCGGCGATGTCTTGACTGACCTGACTTGCACGACTGCAGTGCACCGCAAGTTGTCTTTGCACTTGCGATGCTTACCACCATCATCCCCACCACCACCCCAGCTAACGGGAGATTAGTGAGCTTGTTGTCACCAAACATGTAATTCTGCAGCCAAAACTGCAGCTAGCCTTCCTACCACAGCCTGCTCCAAGCACAGAGTACACATCTGCCAGCTAAGAAGCATGTAACAACACAGGTGCACTCCTGCCCTAAGCAGAGATACATTGCACCAACAACAACACATACCTGGCCAGCTCTTGGCACTAGGGCGTGCCCGATATTAATATCTGCCTGATGTTTTGGGTAGTAGAGGTATTAATACCGGTACTAGAGGTATTAATACCTGGAAGTGGCACTTATGCGAGAGGTCCCTTGATCGAATCCTGTCGGGGTTGGGTATTTTCACCTTCGGAGTGATAGAAGAAGGAATAGGCATAGCACTCGCAGAAAAGTTCATGAGAAAAGTTGAATTTTTTGACAAAGTGGCTTGATAGATTGTATTTTTTAGCGGTTCTAAGAATGGGGGTGTAAACCTAAAATCGAGGAAAAATCGGGCTGAGGAGATACGAGAAAACCAGTACTGGTCCACCCCCAACCAGTACTGGTTGCCTCCCAACCGTTGCTGGTTTACCCCCAACCAGTACTGGTTTATTCCCAACCAGTACTGGTTTATTCCCAACCAGTACTGGTTTATTCCCAACCAGTACTGGTTTATTCCCAACCAGTACTGGTTTATTCCTAACCAGTACTGGTTTATTCCCAACCAGTACTGGTTTATTCCTAACCAGTACTGGTTTATTCCCAACCAGTACTGGTTTATTCCCAACCAGTACTGGTTTATTCCCAACCAGTACTGGTTTATTCCCAACCAGTACTGGTTTATTCCTAACCAGTACTGGTTTATTCCCAACCAGTACTGGTTTATTCCTAACCAGTACTGGTTTATTCCCAACCAGTACTGGTTTATTCCCAACCAGTACTGGTTTATTCCTAACCAGTACTGGTTTATTCCTAACCAGTACTGGTTTATTCCCAACCAGTACTGGTTTATTCCCAACCAGTACTGGTTTATTCCCAACCAGTACTGGTTTATTCCCAACCAGTACTGGTTTATTCTCAACCAGTACTGGTCTTCCCAACCAGTACTGGTTTATTCCCAACCAGTACTGGTTTACCCCCAACCAGTACTGGTATATTCCCAACCAGTACTGGTTTATTCCCAACCAGTACTGGTTTACCCCCAACCATTACTGGTTCACACCCCCCCCCCCAAATTTAAAAATTTACAAAAATTTAACCAGTACTGGTTCACCCTAGCCAGTACTGTTTCACCCCCAACCAGTACTGGTTCACACCAAACCAGTACTGGTTGGTGGTCAGCCAGTACTGGTTCACACCAAACCAGTACTGGTTCACCCCCCCCCCCCAAAATAAAAAAATTACAAAAATTTAACCAGTACTGGTTCACCCCAGCCAGTACTGGCTAACCTCCAACCAGTATTGGCTGACCCCCAACCAGTATTGGCTGACCCCCAACCAGTACTGGCTGACACCCCACTGGCTGTATGGCAGCCAGGTATGGGGCACTGCTTTCCTTGGGCATGGTGTGCAACTCTCCAACCCAGTGCAAACACGCATGCTCAGCTTTCTCAGGTTTGCTGCCAGGGTACGTAGCTCAGTGTCAGGCCTGATGGTGCTGCATGAGTTGGGGCAGCTGCCCCTCCAACTTTACTGGCTAAGGGCTGCATGCAAGTTCTGGAACACTGCCAAACTTTCCCACAGTGACCTGCTGATGAGGGTCATCAAGGCAGATGTGGAGTTAGGCAGGAGCTGTCAGGCTAGTTGGAGTGCTCAGTTCCAGCTTGCCGCCAGAGAGCTGATGGGGGGTGAGTTCACCTTGAGCCCGGACATGGTCCTAGGCACCAAGGCTATGGAAGTCAAGTGGCTCGAGAGGTGGGGGAGGCGTTGGGTTGGGTTTGAGGGAGACCCTAGACTGCCTGAGACGGTGCATCGGGAGAGATGTTCGTATGCTGCATGGTTTAAGCATGGGGACGGCATTGGCATCAATCACATGGCACCACACCTGCTTAATAGACAGCTATCTACAGAAGTCCGCACGAGCTTGACTAGGTTCAGGCTAGGCAACAGCGGTCTGGGGGTGGAGAAGGCTCGGTTTGAGGGGGTAACTTTCATTGATCGCACATGCACCAGATGCACAGAGGGGGTAGTGGATGACGCCATGCATTTCATCTTTGAGTGCACTGCCACGAGTTCCATCAGGGAGCAGCCGGAGTTTGCCTTGACTTTACAGAACAACAATGAGAACTTGCATGACTTCATGTTGAGCCCATGTGCACCTTTGTTTGTGCACCTTGCTATGAAGTGCGTTTCAGAAAGTCCCGAACCCCTTGAGGGGGAGGGCGGCCTAGCAGCCTAACGGCTGACGGCTTAAGCGGTGTAAGCCATCTAGCTGACACCCAACTAGGAGGGCAGCGACAACACACACTATCTAGTACAGTGTGACCCTCATCCATTACTGTGTGACCCCTCAAGTGCTGAAGGGCTGGGTGAAGGGCTGAAGGAGGGGGCTTGCTTAGAAACATTTACCAAGTTGGAGATTATTATACGTTAGGCTAGAGCCATTGGATGTACTTACACGTGACACTGAGCTACTGATGTTGCAAGGTATACAGAGTACATATCACCATGAGGACAACATGCATATGCCATGACCCACTCCTGGTTATCACATAGCACACAGCGCCATACAATCATCAAGCTATGTAGCGCCAACTAACACCCTCCACAATCTCATGTGCTGGTTGACCTAAGTCAACGCCCTCTTCTTAATAGGGTCCAACGACCTTGAGGTAATGAAGGTACTCGTCCACGCTCCAGCCCCTAAGCGAAGTAACACAGATTAATCTTACATACAATGCTCTACTGGACCCAATGACTACAATGCATGACACACATTACTGTGAGGCTTCCTGCACTGGGATGTAACCAGCACTGGCTGTGACCAGCATTGGTTTACAACCAGCACTGGTTTGCAACCAGCACTGGCTGGCAACCAGCACTGGTCTGCAACCAGCACTGGCTGGCAACCAGCACTCTCACTGAAAGCAGGCAAGAGCTTGGTTTGGATCAGCAAGCACATTAGCAGCATCAGTGGCAAGCAGCATGAGCACGCTACTGAGTGGTGCCGGCAGCAGAGTGGAGGGACCTACTGCCTGCACGCTGCTAACTACTCGCCTTTCGCCTTTCGCACTTGCTGCCTGGCTGGGGAGGGTTGCTGCTCCATGCCACCGCCCCTCTGTGGTGTGGGAGGAGGATGGTGGGAGGGGGCGAAGGTTGCAATGGGGAGGGGAGGGGGTGGGTAGGAGAGCATTGGCGGGGTGAGGTGGTGGCTGCCATGCCACGTGAAGGAAAGGGAACTGAAAGGGAGGGGGAGGGAGCTGCCTCCGGACTGCTCGTACAGTGCGCATATGGGGGCACAGGGGCCCATAGGGGACATAGGCGCACGGGTTGTGAGATGTAGCTGTAGCAGCAGCAACAGCACTCACCACACAGCGACCGACCCCTGCCTGCTCCAGGTGAGTGGTGTAGTTGGTGGTGGTCAGTGGGGCTGGGCTGGGCGGGGGCGCGGGTAGGGGGTAGGAAGGCGGGAGTAGGGGGGGCGGGGTCGGGGGCAAGGGCGGGGGAGGGGAGGGCAGGTGTTTGCGATGTCAGGGGGTAGAAGGGGGAGGTGGAAGGGGAAGGGGAAAGTAGGGTGCGAGGGTAGAGTAGGATGGTGAGGGTAGAGTAGAGTAGAGGGTAGAGTAGAGGCTTGATTGGGCTGGGCTGGGCGGGGCCGGGGCAGAGCTGCGGGAGTAAGAAGGGGCGGGGAGGTGCCCATCCGACCTACAGCCAAGGGGCGTGCACGTGAGTTAGGAAGCTTGGTGTGGGCATTGAGCCCTAGCCACTTGCCAGTAGCCACTCACTGACTGGATTACCTGTGGCCATCAATAGCCACTCATTAGCAGGAGGAAGGAAGGGACCAAAGGGGCAGGGAGACGAAGGGGGTAGGGAGGGGGGAAGTAGGTTAGGAGGGTAGGTTATGAGGGTGGGGTGGTGTGTGGGGTGGGGATTGGGTGTGCCGCTGCAGCAAACATGGGCTGGCGGTTAGGTAGGTGCAAGAGAGGGGGCTAGCCACTCACATGCTTACACAGTGCTGCTCCATGCTCCTAGTTTGCTCTTACCTTAATCCTTGTGATGGGGAAGTGGGATGAGGGTTGCGCAAAGATGGTGGGGGGTGAGGAGAAGTTGGTGGTGGGGTGAGGGCAGCGATGTCATGTCAAATGGAAGGGACTGGCACATGGAGGATGCGTGGAAAGGAAGGGGGGAAGAGGTTGCAATGGGGAGGGGAGAGGGTGGTTGCAATGGGGAGGGGTAAGGGGAGGTGGTGGAAAAGCCTTGCTACTGGCTGCTGGGTAGGGTAGAGAGGTGGCAGCCGGGTATGGGGGGAGGGGTAGGGGGAGGGGAGAAGTAGGTGAGGTGGCGGAGTTGGAGGTGGTGGTGATAAGTTAGGGGGAAGGGGCGAGGGGCAGCAGTGACTCTGACCTGCAGTAAACACAAGGTACGTGCTTGCGATGAAAGACAGCAAGGAATGCAGGCTCACCTAGTGGGATGGGGAAGGGAATGGTAGGGTGGGGTGGGTAGTCTCAACCTGTCCGTCACGGTCAGGGAGAGGGGGGGGTGAAAAACTGTTCCGTTACTGTGCCTCCTCATGCTGCCGTCTGGCATGCTTTTGATGAGGGCTGCTGGATGAGAGGAAGTAAGAGTGGGGGGGAAGGAAAAGAGACTATGACCGTCAGACCTGCAGCAAAGAAGGGGCATGGCAATGGTTTGGCTAGAATTAGGAGTAAGTGCTTCGTGGCTAGGCATGTAACACTAGTTGCGAGGTTCGGCGCTGCGTGGCTGTAAAAATGACTACGAGGCTGGCTGGCTGCGGAAATGCCCACCAGATGAGGGTCGCGATTCGAGGGCAGCGAGGCTGCAAGACTGGCTGCGAGATTGAGTCGTGGATGCGCAAAACCTTTGGTAACCCTATTCTGGCCTAGGTATCGGTGGCGGGGTGGGGTGGGGATGCGAAGGGCCGTCAATGGCGGCACGAACTCGGAGATGTTAGACATGAGATATGAAAAACTAAAAATGCGCCCAGTACACGACGTAGTCATTAACGCGTCGATTCTAGTCATGGTAGGAACGTAGCTGCAGCTGGTGGCAGCAAATGACTTAGCGTTGAGGATAGGGTTACAGGACAGCGCCAAGAAGTCCACCTCGCAGCCCTGCAGCCTCGCTGCCCTCATTTCGCGACCCGCATCTAGGTAGCCAGGCGGCCACGAAGCCAGCCTTCCCTTGCAGACCACGCAACATCGCCACATCGCCACATCGCAGCCAGGCAGCAACAGTGCAGCCGGGCAGCCACATCTCATGTAGAGGCCAGCCTCCTAGCCAATCTCGCAACCTCGAGATCTTAGCCAACAGCCGTCTCAGCCAACTCAGACCACGCCAAATGCACGGTGCATTACCTCGCCACGCTTTGCGCGTAGCGAATGCGTTGCGAGGTAATGTAGCGCTTCACATGCAGCGACCCACCTTTTTGCCTTGACATGTAACCACCATCTCCGAGCCCATCTTCCCTGCCCCTTGTGCATCAAATACATTACTCCTCCTTTGATAACCCGTCACCTCCTTGCCACAGGTCCACATCCCTTTACCCTCCTTCCCCTTTCACTCCCCTTCCTCCCCCCCTCCCTCCCTCCCTCCCTCCCTCCCCAGGTCTCCACAGGTGGCTACAAGTCCCCTTCCCTACCCTGTCCCACCAATTCCACTTTCACCTCTCCCCAACCCCCGCTTCCCCCCTCCCCATCACCTCCCCCCTGACATCCCAGCCCCCTCCCTTACCCCAGCAGACCACCCCAGAGAGCCCACCCCACCCTTGACGCTCAACCCTACCTTGGCTCTTTCACCCATCACCAACCTTGGCTCTTTCACCCATCACCAACCTACCCTGATACCTCGGCATCACTACCACCACCTTCCCCTCCCTCCCACCCCCCACCTTCTTACCCTCACCCTCACCCTCACCCTCACCCTCACCCTCACCCTCACCCTCACCCTCACCCTCACCCTCACCCTCACCCTCACCCTCACCCTCACCCTCACCCTCACCCTCACCCTCACCCTCACCCTCACCCTCACCCTCACCCTCACCCTCACCCTCACCCTCACCCTCACCCTCACCCTCACCCTCACCCTCACCCTCACCCTCACCCTCACCCTCACCCTCACCCTCACCCTCACCCTCACCCTCACCCTCACCCTCACCCTCACCCTCACCCTCACTCTCACCCTCACCCTCACCCTCACCCTCACCCTCACCCTCACCCTCACCTGAGCAGCAACCAGCAAGGACACGCCCAGCCCAGCCCAGCCCAGCCCTACTCTCCCACTCCGCGCTTCCTACTGAGGTGAGGACAAAGAATGGTGTGTTGTACTGGATGGCTGCTACACCTGCCCCTCCATCTGCCAGCTCTACTATCTCCCTACTTTATTGGTGAGTGCATCCACTACCCATGTCCCATGTTTGCTTCCGTTGACAAATTGTCACACCGTTGCCGCAGGTCTTGTGTGCCTACAACTGAGACTATCAATGCCCTCCCTCCCTTGTTCCCCACTTCTGTCGCCCTACCCATGGCCCTTCCCTCTCCTCCCCTTCCTCCTCTACCTCCCCTCCCCCGCTTCTCCATAATCCCGTCCCCCTCCGGGTCCCATTACCCCCTCCGTTCCCTGTCAACAGCAGCAGCCTTCCTCCCCCTCCGCCTCCTTACCCTCACCACCTACACACATATACATCCCACCCCTGCAAAAGGTGAGTGCAGGTATGTGGCACCCTGTACATAGACTAACCGCTAGCATGCCCCTTGTCCCGCTGCAGGGTTGATCGTCACACCCTTGCCCTTTTCCTCCCCTTTTCCACGCCCACCTCCATCGCCCAGCTTGTCGTCCCTCCACATCCACCTCTCCCCACCCCCACTTCCCCCCTCCACATCACCTCTCCCCTGACATCCCAGCAGCCAAGAGAAAGCCCACCCCATCCACCCTCTTGCCACCACCACCACCACCACCCCCTCCCTTCCCCCTCTCCCTCTCTCCCATACTTGTCAAGCCTACCCTTCCCCTCTCCCACCCTTCAATTGACATGGCATCGCAAGCCCCCACCTCACCCCACCTTCCCTTCCCTACACCCTACTACACACCCCACCGCAGCCCCACCCCACTGGCGCTTGGGATATGTTGCCTGGTGTGAGCAGGTAGGAGGCCAGGAGGACCACAAAGGTGAGGCCACGGTGACAGCTAACACAGTGCCCAACCTGGTCACCCTACCTCACTTGCATGCCCCCTGGTTGCAGGGCTGATGGGCACCTCCCCTCCATTTCCCTACGCAACCACCCCCTCCCAGTTTATCCTCGCCGGCCCCCGTTCCCTCTCCCGCCCCCACCCCCGCCCAGGCCCCCAACCCATGCCCCTTCCCAACCCATCCCATGCCCCTAACCCATCCCACCCCCTGCCTCCCGCCTCCCTGCCTCCCGCCTCCCTGCCTCCCGCCTCCTGCCTTCCACATCTACCCTCCCTCCCCGCCTTCACTCCTCCGCTCCCACCCCCTTCCCTACAGCAGTCATCAAGCAGCCATAAGGAAGGTAGGTGCTATAGTGCCCCTACTATATCTGCTGCTGTTGCCCCCCTGCTATTGCTGCCCCCCTGCTGCTGCTGCTGCTGCCCCCCTGCTCCTGCTGCTGCTGCTGCCCCCCTGCTCCTGCTGCTGCTGCTGCCCCCCTGCTATTGCTGCTCCCCTGCCCCCCGGCTGTTGCTGCTGGTGACAGCCAGCCAGTACTGGTCACACCAGCCAGTACTGGTCACAGCCAACCAGTACTGGTCACAGCCAAGCCAGTACTGGTCACAGCCAGCCAGTACTGGTCACAGCCAGCCAGTACTGGTCACAGCCAGCCAGTACTGGTCACACCAGCCAGTACTGGTCACACCCAGCCAGTACTGGTCACAGCCAGCCAGTACTGGTCACAGCCAGCCAGCCAGTACTGGTCACACCAGCCAGTACTGGTCACAGCCAGCCAGTACTGGTCACAGCCAGCCAGCCAGTACTGGTCACACCAGCCAGTACTGGTCACACCCAGCCAGTACTGGTCACAGCCAGCCAGTACTGGTCACACCCAGCCAGCCAGTACTGGTCACACCAGCCAGTACTGGTCACAGCCAGCCAGCCAGTACTGGTCACACCAGCCAGTACTGGTCACAGCCAGCCAGTACTGGTCACAGCCAGCCAGTACTGGTCACAGCCAGCCAGTACTGGTCACACCAGCCAGTACTGGTCACACCCAGCCAGTACTGGTCACAGCCAGCCAGTACTGGTCACAGCCAGCCAGCCAGTACTGGTCACAGCCAGCCAGTACTGGTCACAGCCAGCCAGTACTGGTCACAGCCAGCCAGTACTGGTCACACCAGCCAGTACTGGTCACACCCAGCCAGTACTGGTCACAGCCAGCCAGTACAGGTCACAGCCAGCCAGCCAGTACTGGTCACAGCCAGCCAGTACTGGTCACAGCCAGCCAGCCAGTACTGGTCACACCAGCCAGTACTGGTCACACCAGCCAGTACTGGTCACAGCCAGCCAGTACTGGTCACAGCCAACCAGTACTGGTCACAGCCAGCCAGTACTGGTCACACCCAGCCAGTACTGGTCACACCCAGCCAGTACTGGTCACAGCCAGCCAGTACTGGTCACAGCCAGCCAGTACTGGTCACAGCCAGCCAGCCAGTACTGGTCACACCCAGCCAGTACTGGTCACAGCCAGCCAGTACTGGTCACAGCCAGCCAGCCAGTACTGGTCACAGCCAGCCAGTACTGGTCACAGCCAGCCAGCCAGTACTGGTCACACCAGCCAGTACTGGTCACACCAGCCAGTACTGGTCACAGCCAGCCAGTACTGGTCACAGCCAACCAGTACTGGTCACAGCCAACCAGTACTGGTCACACCCAGCCAGTACTGGTCACACCCAGCCAGTACTGGTCACAGCCAGCCAGTACTGGTCACAGCCAGCCAGCCAGTACTGGTCACAGCCAGCCAGTACTGGTCACAGCCAGCCAGTACTGGTCACACCAGCCAGTACTGGTCACACCCAGCCAGTACTGGTCACAGCCAGCCAGTACTGGTCACAGCCAGCCAGCCAGTACTGGTCACAGCCAGCCAGCCAGTACTGGTCACAGCCAGCCAGTACTGGTCACAGCCAGCCAGTACTGGTCTTAGCCAGCCAGCACTGGTCACAGCCAGTGCTGGTTACATCCCAGTGTTGGATGCCTTACAGTAATGTGTGTCATGCATTGCATTTATTGGGTATAGTAGAGCATTGTATGTAAAATGTCTCTCTGTCACTGTGCAGGGGCTGGAGTATGGACGACTACCTTCTTCACATTGAGGTCGCCTTACATTGTAAGGGAATGAGATAAAGGACGGATGGAGTGTCTTGGTTGATGCTACATAGCGAAGCAGTGTACTATGTAATGTTAGTGGTAGTGATAACAAACACATGTACATAGTACACGCAACGACATTGCAGTGAGTGATAGCACATGTAGTGTGTTATAGCGTGTTGTCCTCTTGTTGTAATCGGTGCCTATACTGTACCTAACCTAGGCTCCAGCCCTGAGCTCAAGCCTCAGCCCTAACCCTTCAGCTATCATCCACTTTATTGTAAGCATTATGCGCTTCATCAATAGGACTTGGCAGTATGGAGAGTTGTTAACCCATTGCAAGCGCACATTGTAGCGCACATCGACTGGACATCGCACATCAGAAAGACTTGGCAGTATGGAGAGTTGTTAACCCATCGCAAGCGCACATTGTAGCGCACATCGACTGGACATCGCACATCAGAAAGACTTGGCAGTATGGAGAGATGTTAACCCATCGCAAGCGCACAATGTAGCGCACATCGACTAGACATCGCACATCAGAAAGACTTGGCAGTATGGAGAGATGTTAACCCATCGCAAGCGCACATTGTAGCGCACATCGACTAGACATCGCACATCAGAAAGACTTGGCAGTATGGAGAGATGTTAACCCATCGCAAGCGCACATTGTAGCGCACATCGACTAGACATCGCACATCAGAAAGACTTGGCAGTATGGAGAAATGTTAACCAATTACAAGCGCACATTTTAGCGCACATCGACCGGACATCGCACATCGCACATCGGACGTAGGCAGCCGGTGGGGAGCTTACAGCGAAGCGCTAAGACCAGCGATGCAAGTATTACATGGGGATACGCGGGAACTTTGAAATCTCCATGCCCTAACCCTACCAAAGCTTAAATACGGTACTGGACGACAATCAGTACTGGTTGAGGTCCAGTACTGGTTAGCGACCAGTACTGGACCACAACCAGTACTGGTTACCTCGCAGAACAGCACGACAGGCCAACGATCGAATCTCGCCAGCCACTTGGAGTTGATTTTTTTTTCAAGTGCGTTGGCTTGCCTATGAGAAACAGAAGACTTCCATCAGAAAAAAAAGCACCCTTAGGTGGCACTTATAATGCGATCTTTTCCACGAGTGAGGATCGCTAGTCGATTGGACCAGCCTGTTAGGGATATCGGTTTACAACAGTGGCAGAGCCCGCAACGGCGGCTGGTGCAACATGCAACACACAATTGAACTGAAAACACCATGCCACACAGCTAGCCCCTATAGTTGATGCTTAATTCATGATGTCAATCAGGGTGTCTTGGACGGCTGGCGTGTCATCATCACTGTCGGTTGTCGGCACGTTGGCCTTCAGGTACACTTCACGCTTTGCGGCCTCCACGCTGAAGTTGTTGCGTAGAGCATTGTGATAGGTGTGGCCCCACATTGACCAGTTGCGTTCTGCAGCTGCGGTAGAGGCATGCGCTGACAACAAGCGCTGCGCAGCCTTGGCCAGGATGGGGAACTGTGGTGCTGCTTGGAGCTTCCAGAACGATTGGCGAGCCTCAATGGAGGCGATGGGAGTGAAGGAGGGTTGTCCTGGCTGTGTTGGCTGTTGGAGTGTCTGCATTTGAAGCATAGACTGGGCCCTCCTCTTCATGGCCGCGTTCCACTCAGCATTCTCAAAAGCATTAAGCTCCCGGATGGCTGCACCAATTGAAGCACCAGCTAGGCGCGACACAGTCGGTGCCAGGTCTGCTTGCTGCTGCTCACTGAGGCTGTCGAAGGGAGGGATGGGCTGAGCATGTTCACCCATGTCAAAGAAGTTTATGGGGTCCATCAACCTGCAAGGGTGTGGGGAAGGTGTGGGCAGGTGTTAGTTGAAGTGTGGATGAGAAGTGTGTGGGTGGGGTGGGGGGGTGGGGGGTGGGTGGGGGGGGGGCAAGGCGGTATGGGTAGGTGTGGGCGGGGCAGGGCAACTCTCTCTACTACATCCACCTACTCAGCAACACTCCTAGCAGCCTGACACCAAAGCACACCACAATGGTGACGAGGTTACAGTCACCTTGCAGCAGCCATCACGGGTTGACAGTGCTTCACAGCACGGTCTTTGAAGATCCTCAACACCCCACGCACAAAGCTTGCATCCACCTTGTCCATACCGCCCGGGTGTCCTAGTTCTGATGCCCAGTTCTTGGCATGTGCGACAAGGTCATCCCAGATCTTCAAGACCTGAAAGACAAACTCTACATCAGTCTAAAGGAAGGATGCAAGGGTTCCTATCATGCAACAAAGATGTCACGTGTTGGTGTTGTTGTGTGCTCCCACTTGCGGCTGTGTACCTACACTACTTGGTAACTCTTACCTGGCTAAGGTAGGGTTTATCACCCTCAAGCCGGTGGATGGCGTTGCTTATAGGTCTCATTAGGCGGATGACGGCATCCAGCCTCCTCCACCATGATGCTGCACATCATACATCATTACCCAATAGCAGCATGATAAGCATGCCGTTGCCCGCTTGCTAGCTAGTGCCACCCTCCTACTGCAGGTGCAGGGGGTGGGAGGGGAGGCAAGGGGCAGGGGGTGGGGAGGGGCAAGGGGTGGGGTTGGGCTGGGCTGGGCTGGGCTGGGCTGGGCTGGGCTGGGCTGGGCTGGGCTGGGCTGGGCTGGGCTGGGCTGGGCTGGGCTAGGCGGGGCAGAGCCGGGCGGGGCGGTGTAGGGCTAGGTAGGGGTGGGTGCTGGTGGAGGAGGTATGGGCAAGCCTAGCCTAGCAGAAGTTGCACTATACAAACTTACGTGACTTCAACTCCTCAAATACAGAAGCGTTGGTAGAAGCTGTCCGTAACGTCTCCCACTCGCCACTATGTACCATCATGACCAAAGCATCCTGGCTGCGCTTCAGATCGACACATATGAGGTATAGGATGGCAAAGCGTGTGGCACAGTGCGTGGTGTCCCCGTGGTGGCTACGAACAACGCCACATACTTGTCTGAGAGTTGTTGGTCATCTGGATGTACCTGCTTGCCTATGAGGCAGGCAAGACAGCCATGTGTTTAGACAACCGTGTGTTTACATAGAGTAGAGCGGTGTAAGATAGAGCAGGCAACATCACAAGACTGACCTGTTGGGTTGGGAAGTGGTGGTGGTTGCTCGGCGGCTGGGCGCTGCTTGCAGTACTTGTCATGCTGAGATTGCGCGTGGCTGAGGTTGCAGCACGACAAATTCGCGCCGCACAGGAGGCATACGAGCAAGACGGGTTACATCTAGTTTTATCCGGTATGTATCGCGCACGGCATTGCTCTGCTTAAGCTGGTTGTAAAGGTCGAGGACAGAGACTGTCTTTTTCTTGTGCTGTTGTGTCCAGCCACTAGCTCCGGCTGGAGGATGTGGGTCTTGGGTATCGGGTGTAGGACTGACAGGCGTAGCCATAGCGCTAGTGGCGCTGATGGGTGCCGCCGGTGGGCCGGTGAGGTATTAATACCTCGTTCAAATTCCTCAGGGTATTAATACCTGGGTATTATTAATATCTGGCCGGGAACGCCCTACTTGGCACAGAGCACACCCAGCAAGCAAACACCAGCCTTTCCTTGCAGAGCACCAGACTGAAAGAGAGATGTTTCACTCCAGCCAACCTTACACCAACCTGCTCCTTGCAGAGTCCCAACACAATCAGCCTGCTCAAGCAGAGAAGACATAGTGGCACTCCTGCCCTAAGCAGAGACGCATTGCACCGGCAACAACACATACCTAGACACCTCTTGGCACAGAGCATTCCTTACAGGTAACCACCACCGACATCAGCCTGCTCAAGCAGAGGCCAGTACCGTGCAGTGCACCACAGCCTGCAGAGGGTCATCACATGCATTTGGCAGTAGCACCCAGCCTACCAGGCATAGTCTCAAGCTGATAGACACGACAAGCAGGGCAAAGTGGCATGGGGGCCAGCCCAGTAGTCATATCTTGACGTCTTGACATGCACTCTCAGCTGCCCAGCGTTAAGTGCACCATACGCCACACATAGCTGCTTCTGTAGCGCACAGAACTTCTGTCGACATCGCTCTTGTTAGACACGGTCGACGCACTTGCAGCCCAACCCGCAGCACAAGTGGAACCCCACAGCGGAGAGCTCTTACGACCTTCCACCCTTCTATGAGGAGACCACGCAGTAAGCTGGCCTAGCACAGCCCCTGCAGCACGACAAAACGCGCATCATTGCACTGCCACATCCCGCATTAGGCGAGACCTCACAGTATAGTCGCAATGCCTAAGCATCGGCCACAGAGACGGCACACAGCACATCACTGGCAGGACACCTTGCTGGCTCCAGCCACACAAGCTCTGAGTCTTCAGCTAAAGCCTGCACACCTGCATTCCTTGCAGACAATAGGGCACCTTTCAGCAATCATGGCAGCTCTCTCAGCAGCCTGCCAAATACATTCAAGCCGCATTGCTGCACAGCATGCGCACTCACACTTGCAGCCCAGGTAGCACCTGAGGTAGCACAAATACACCATAACAGCTCACCGAGAAGCCTGCCAGCACAAACAATCCGCACAGCCGAACAGCATGCGCACTCTCTCACAGCCCAGGTTCTGCCTGAGGTAGCATACACAGCATGGCTGCAAGGCACACAGCCCAGCAACCTACCATTCCATACAAGCCGCTAGCTTCATTGTTAGCACACAAACAAGCAGCCCAGGCGTCCCCTGAGGCACAACGGCACGGGGCAAAGCGATAATGCATTTGCCTAGGGTTGCAGCCTCCTTACTGCTTCTCTCATGTTTACTCATGCATGGGCCACACACAATGCAGTCAGGCACAAACACCTCAGCGTCCAATCAATCGGGCACATACGCCTAGGCTCTTGAGCTTGGCAACCTTGCACCTCAAGTGACCTCAAAGTGCACAGTACCAGCGTTTCACCACTGCTGCACTGGCTGGCTAGCATGCCAGTTACTACAGCAGAGCCGGGGGAGCCATACCACTCCCATGCGCACCGACCTGCATGAGTGCAGTATAGCACATGACCCCGCGGCCATCCACTCTGGTTAGGGACAAGGCATACGTCTGTCTACATCCCACCAACTCTGTTCCAGCACTATGCAGCCGGCATGGTTTGATCACCCATTGCAACCTGCGCTGAACACAGCCACCACTACTTCGTCTGTTACAATGGTTTCTTCTGTCAGCTACCGCCAGCAAGGAGGAGGAGAGCATGACCAAGATGGGGCACGAGACAAGATTCTGATGCTTTTGTCGATGAGTATGAACACCTCTTTGCGAGAGGTTTGCATGTAGCTTTGCTTTGCATGGAGCTGGATGCATCTGCGTGTCTGTTGCATGTACCCTGATGCATGACTTGATATGACTGCTATCTGCTTCTTTCTACGTCTTCCTGCATGTAGCTTTACTTTGCACGGAGCTGAATGCATTTGCTTGTCTGTTGTAGGTAGCTAGCATCATGAATGATTTTTTCTGCCTGTCCTTGCATGCCTGTTTTGCCTGTTGTCGCAAGATTCTGACTGATATCAAAACTGCAAGCTCCGGGACGTAGCTTTTCGGAGTGGGGGAGAGTGTAACAGTCCAGACACTCAGCTAGGATGAATGCGATGTTTATGTCATTCCCCATGCAGGTTCTAGTGTGACATTTGAAGTACTTTGTTTTTAAGCTGAGATCGTTTTGGATTCGAGGAGAAAGATGTAAGCAAACACTGCGCTTCTGCTCCAGCGTCCCCGTTACTGAACAAGTCTCTGATTCAACTAGGCTCGCCACTACCAAGAGTACGTGTGTAGCCTGCGTCTCCATTCGCAGCCACAACACCCAGTAGCTGCTTTCTAAGTCTGTAGCTGCTCTAGCCGCATACGCAACAGCTATTTAGCCCAGCCAGTTCAAAAACCCTAAAGTTGCAGCCATGCATACTGGGTACCTGGCTGTACTGTAACACGACCCATCTAACATTAGACTAGATTAGACTAGATTAGTTCCGTTTTCATGCGTTGTAATAGTTAATAGCCTGCTGTTTAAGAGACTTAGTTCCAACGCCGCAGACCTATTATGCTCTTAAAAACCCCTATTACGCTCCTAAAAACGCCGGGACGCGGACCTTTTTAAGAAAAGCGCATGCAAAAGGACATGCAGCATGCAACTCCATCAGGTCCATGAAAACACCAACGCACACAATAACACATCTCATTTCAACAAATCAACCCCAAACGTGTCTCGTTAGTCCCTCTTGGGCAACATGCTCTGCTGCACCACTTGGATCTTCATCTGGTGAGGAACATTTACACCTGCCATCAATTGGGCCATTGGATCGGCCGTACGCAAGCAACGCTGGTGTGGGGCAGCAGCGAGCAAGGTGTGGGGCAGCGGTGTGAGGAGTGTTGGGCAACAGGGCTATGGGGCAACAGCAGGCAGATGGTGGGGCAGCAATGGGCAGGATATGGAGCAACAACGAGCAGGGTGTGGGCTAAAGTGGGCATGGGCAGGGTGTGGGGCAGCAACGGGCAGGGTGTGAGGCATTAGCAGGTAGGGTGTGGGGCAGCAGCGGGCAGGGTGTGGGGCTGCAGCGGGTGGGGGCGTGGGGCAACAAAGGGCAGGTGGTGGGCAACAAGAGGCAGGGTGTGGGGCAACAGCACGCATGGGGTGGGGGTAAACGGGCAGGGGGTGTGACAGCAACGGGCAGGTGGTCTGGCAACAGAGAGCAGGGGGTGGGGCAGCAACAAGTAGGCGGTGGAACACAACAGGCAAGTGGTGGGGCAACAGAGGGTAGGGGGTGGGGCAGCAACTGGAAGGGTGTAGTGGTGTGGGTACCTACAAGGAATACAAGTGAAGCATGTCTAATTACATTGGGGCCCTCCTTCATCACAACTGCTTACCACCATGACAAGCGTCCACCAAGCGTCCACCAGGCACCGCACCCAGAAATTTCGTCGACACTTGAGAAACACGACGTTACAAGAAGTGGAATTAGCGCACGTACCTTCGGAATGCGTACCACAGAGCAAAGCAAAACACATACGCTCCAGTGTTTTTAGCTCGAGGTACTGCCTACAATAACCGGTGCCCTATTGCACCAAGCATAGACGCGGCAACTGCATTGCATCAACGTGAGGAGGGAATAGGCTTATCAGAGCATTGGGCGTCGAGCGAAGAATCATGGCCGTACGTAAGACGTACCTTCTTTAGGGGTAGCGCGTCCGCGTCTTTTTCCTCGTAAGCCTCAGCTAGAAACAACGCTAGTGATGACAGCTGCGGCAAGGCGATATAGAGCAGGAGCACCCCACCACGATTCACACTGACAGTGTGATGTTTGCTGAGCGCGGCTCCGCCGCGCATCGGGCTCTAAGAACGCACAAAAACGGAACTAAATCAGATAGTGGAAGCGCCCGGGGCGTTTTAGTCCCCCAAAAACACTCGGCCTCGGCGCTGGAGCGTAACAGCTCTCGACCTCAGCCAGCAGCCGCGTCGCTACGCTCCGCGGCTGCTGGCTTCGGTCTCGAGCTGTTACGCTCCAGCGCCTCGGCCTCGCGTTTTTAGGGCGCCTAAAACTACCGGCGCTTCCACTATCTACTACTTAGACGGTAAACGTTAGATTTGGCTAGTTAGATCTATCTAACCATCCAATCTACCAGCAAGATCTACGTAGATCTACGTAGATGGGACCACCCCTACGGATAAGTGAACTGTTTGCGGCAAACTACGCAAATATTTGACATCCGTTGCTTTTTTATTACGCGCACTTAGGTGCTCATTGAGTTTTGAAAGGATCACCTGGATTGAAACCACGAGGCTGAGACGCTTTGATTACCAGGGGTGGGTTTTCTGTTAGTTGGGGACACCTCAGAAATGGGGCGCTTGCGTCTCCTATTCGGCGACATCTCAAGGACTAAGCAACACTATCCTAACGGAGTGGCTGTACTGGGGTGTGCATCAGGTCGCCATCCAACCGGAGTGCCGGCAACCATTCGCCGTCTGAGGGAAAGTGGGGCAAATGTGAGATCCAGTTCACATACATGGATAGTGCCGGTTAGTGCCGGTTAGTGCAGGTTAGTGCAGGTTCCCTTCCGGCCATGTGCTGATGGGTCCTGGGCCGGGGTAGGGGTTACATCCCTACGTTACTAAGTCTTCACATACTTTGATCACGGCAAGATGTCAACCCCCATCATTTGCCATTAGTTTGCAGGTCCCATGTCACATTTGTCTGATGCTTCAGTCCCATTAGACTCTGCTGACCGGGACGCCAGGAGCAGCCTGGAGCCAGGAGCTAGCAACCCGGAGCAGAAGCTAACAGTACACAACTAATAGCCACTCCCCTCTCCTTTACCCCCTTCCCCTCTCTATCCAACTCTCTCCCCGGGCAATTCCTGCTTGTGTACTTGCAGATGCTGGTGGTTTTTGACAGATTGCTGCTACACCTGCACATGCACGTCGTTTTGTCCCACGTATACTGCATGTCTTGAGACAAGGGAGACGGCCTTCGATAGTAGGCTAGGGACCTTGGCAGATGGGTGAATAGGGACTGCAACGCAGCCCTCAATCTTCAGCGGGCAGGGGAGGCCCCATGGCGCCCCCTGGAGCTGTGTTGGTGGCCAGGTCAAGCAGCGGCTGCTGTCGTAGGCAAGGAGTATCCAGCAAGAGGCTTCAAGAAGCTTCGAGACCAAGCACCCAAGGCCCAAGCCCAGCAGCCTGTAGCACAATGACATGTGCACTAGGCACTTGAGCTTGTGTTTCATGCCAACGTCTAGCGCCCCACCTTCGAAAGGGGGTGGGGGCAGGTGATCATGTATTGGTCCGATCGTCAAACCCGAATGACAGATAAGGTAGCCCTGCTTGCAGGGGAGATATGCGCTGTGGTAGGGCTTATAAGTTCATACGAGGTTTGCAGCTTGCAGTGCAAGTGCCTAGTCAGAGTATACAGGCATGGCGATGCTTGAACCAATGGCAAGCCTGAACCAATACTTCAGCTCCATCCGACTCTGCTGACTTGAGTCTTCCCAGAATGACGTCTCGATGCGACGGTGGCAACATGCATGCATCATGCGTGAGGCCAACAATGCAGGTGCACAATGTGGGATTATGCAGCAGACGCTCCAATAGCTCCTCAGCCTCATCTGCTCTATGGCACACCAGCATATTGCTTGGCTGGTGGTGGTTGCAGGGAGGTCGGTGGGAAGGAGTTGCAGTTGCGGCTTCGAAACTGAGCCAAGAATTGACCAAACTCCGAGCGACTCAAATCCTGCAGGCAGTCAAAGCACAATGCAACACATGAAGGGGAACCAAAGGCAATACAACAGCACGACGAGATAGCACAAGGTACCTTCTAGAACACTCCCCTACACAACATGAGGCAGTATATTGCCTGTGGGTACTCTCCTTCGGCTACAGCTTAACTACACAGCTTCGTTGGGACACCATTAATGACTACAAACCCCATCCCTGATGGCATGTTCCATTCTCTGACCATCGGGCTAACCAGCAAGACTGATAGCTTAGCGCTTGTGAGGCTCAGTTTAGTCTTAGTTAGCTATAGGGTGATCAAGCCTTGACAAACAGCCTGCTATCAAGAGCCTTTTATACATTGTATTTATGACAGACAACTCAGATGTCTGTAGATAATAGCAAATGCACCATGCCTTGTCTTCACAAACCCCGTCTTTAGCCCAAACAAGCAAACAACAGCCCAAACAGCGCATGACTTGTGACCATGCATGACACTCACCCAGCTCATGGCTCCATCGCCTCTCTGGCCTTGCTGATGGCCTGGCCCGGACGGATGAGTCTTCGATTCTGTGCAATGCAGTAATGCTGGAGGTGAATGACTATGCACCACTCCGGCAAATGCCATGTAGTGATGATGGTGACATTGACATGGCAGAGTGACACACTGGTATGTGGCCCGTTGCAGCCGTGCTGTGCTGTGAGCCTCGCGCTGTGTGAGCTCACATCGCTGCTGTTCTTGCCAGAGCAGGTCCTTGCACCCCTCAAGCCAAGCAAAGAGAGGAGAGGAGGGACGAGTGGAAAACCCAACGTCGCCAGGTAGGCACGGAGTCGCATTGAGTGTCCCAACCTGGTGTCTTATCCACAATCAAGTTCTCACTATGTGCTGATACTGCTTCGCTTCACGTCATCAAGGTCTCGGGTGGCGTTGTGCTACGAGGCTACACACAAGCGAAGCGTAAGATCCTGGCGCACCTCCAGCTCAGGGTGGAAATCCACTCCCAGCTGCGCGTCATTGCCCCGCTATTCGTTCTACGCATCTTTATGAACTGCTTGGTTGGATACCCCACCCATGGGGTTGCCTGTGGCCCCACATTAACAGCAGTCCAGCCTTCCTGTGCACCTGATGCAACACCACTTTACCCTCTCCCCCTGCGTGCCCCTCCCCAGCCAGCAAGCATGGCCATGGACTATATTCCTGATCCTCATCGTGATATCCTAAGCCAGAGCCAACCCCACCCACGCTCAGGCCACCCAGTGCCCGCCTTGCTGCCCGCCACCAGCCACCAGCAGCACCCACGGGGCCACCCATGCCCCTTAACAGCGAAGACCCGGTGATGCTAGCGCAGCTGCAGGTGTTTTGCATGTACTTCGCCAACTCAAACTCTGACACCGTACAACCAGCTGCAATGCCGCCCTGGGCGCCCAAAGCAGAACCTCCACCCCATCCTCAAGCCTGCCATTGATGACCCCAGCAACCAGGAGCTGCTGGCCAAGCTGCGGCAGCTAGGGAGCACCAACTAAATCGGGTGACCACATCACCATCGCTGCGTACTCAATGCAGCTGGCGGTCGCTATGCAGCAACACTACTCCAACCCAGGCAAGTGATGGTGGTGCACCCAGGCCTGACCTGGACCTGACCAAACCTGACCTGCACCTGAGCTGACTTGACCTGACCCGACCTGACCTTGATGCACATGCAGAGCGCTTTGTCAAGCTCTACGCCAAGGCAGCCAGGGTCATGCTAGGCTGGAGCGGGGTAGAGGCTGGCGTGCGGGTACGCCCTCAACGCCGACAGCCCAGAGCTGCAGGCCTCAGACCTAATCCTGGGGCACGTGGATGCGCTGAAGGATGAGGCCGCCTAGCAGCATCGACAGCTGGTGGTGTTCTTTGATGCGGCTACCATTGGCACTGGGGGAGGCTGGGGTGCTGATGCGCTGCTGCGAGCCTGCTGCAAGGTGGTGTGCAGGCCCAGGGGCGCAGGCCAGCGGTGGGGCAGGGTTGTGCTTGTGGATGAGCACTGCACCAGCCGGGTCAGCTCAGCAGTGAACGGCCAAGAGGCCTGTGAGAGCCGGCTAATGAAGCGCAGGGCCACCAGGCCTGCAGACTGGAAGCCCCCAGCAGGGCAGGTGGAACACTGCCTGCTGCGCCCAGCCTGGAGCCAGCGGCGTGACCAGCCAGTGCGGGCCTGATGTGGTGCCCTGTAGTGGCACCACGCAAGCCCGCACAGGCCCCATGCAGCAGCCAGGCAGGCTCACAGCCAGGTGCCTCAGAGCCAGGGCCCAGCACTCCCCAGCCAGCCCAGCGCAGCAAGCACTCCCCAGCCAGCCAAGGGCAAAGGCAAAGGCAAGGGCAAGGCTGCTAAAGCCAAGCCAGCACCACAGCCAGGCAGGTGGTTGGACAAGGATTGCAATGCGGCATTGAACATGCAGCGCATTGGCGAGAGCAGGTGGTGGCCACTAGAGCTGTGCTAGTGGCCAGAGCAGCCAGCTCTGCCAGCCAAGGGCAAGGAGTACCCTGGCCTGGGCTACAAGCAGCTGCGAGACAAGCCACCCGAGGCCCACCAGCAGGAGCCTCCTGTGACACAGCAGTGTGTGGCCCGCCCCCCCATTTGAGCAGTCATCAGCTTACGATTAGTGCATGCAGGTCATGCCAACTCTACACAATAGCCCTCGGGGTCAGGCAATAGTGTAGGTGGTAGGCAACCAAGCCCATGTGCATGCCATGTGTATGCCATGTGCATGGGAACTCCACACAGATAACACAGTTGTGTAGTGGAGCACGCCTAGTGGTCCACGTCAAGGTGGGCCCTAGTGAGGGCCAAGGTGCTGACCTGGCCCCATGTAAGCTGCCACATGGCTGCTGATGACTCGCTGGTGGGCTTGGAACGCGGCCGTAGATGGGCTGGGCGCCAGCAGTGCTGAGAGTAAGGAGCTAGGCTGCTGGAACAGGGGCTGGGCAGGCTGACGAGGGAGCAGTTGGGTGAGCTGCAGGCAGGCAGGCATGCAGGCAGGCAGCCAGAAACCATCATGAGTACATGGCATTTGCATGTTTCTTCACACCAACATATCAACTCATTGATGCCACTGCAAAGGAACAAGGGTAAGCAGACAAGTGGCAGCAGGGTCAAGCCGCAGTTGCCATATGAGCAGGACAGAGATTCCAAGGTGTGGTATCATCCCTGTGAATTTGTTGTGAGGGGGTGGGTGTGAGTAATGCGTGATATCATCCCTGTGCACCCACTGCCTGGCCGTCCTGCCTGCTTCCTTCCTGCCTTGCATCCCGGAGCCACCCTCCTATGCTTCCTCGACCTCACATCTTCTCCTTTGCTCAGCAGCCCCGGCAGAGAGTGCAGTTTCTGGAGCACGCACCTCCTGCAGAGCCGAGGCCATGCCTTCAGCCATGGCACCCAGGTCGGCACGGCTGCAGCTGGCGAGGCGGTTGACTTCGCCTAGCTGTTGCTCACACTGCTCCATCTGCCTGCTGAGCTGCTGCAAGCTGCGCCCCGTGTCCTGCACCCCACAACACAACATACAGGTTCAGGGGGGCAGTCCAGCATCTCAGCAACCATCAGCACACTGGCAACATGCTTAGTGATGTGTAGGCAACAAGCAAACACACAAACGGTGCATACCACCACACACAACACACCAGTATACAATGAGAGGGAAGAGTGCACGAGGGTGGTTTGTTTTACACGGATTGGGTTGGCTGGAAGAGGCCTTCACAGCTCACATGAGGAGATCAAGCAAGCAGCACTGGGTGGCCATGAGTCTTTGGGCGTGTGCTAGTACCAGGAGGCATGGCATGCCCGCAATGAGTGAGCCTGCATGTGGGCGGATGAGTTCTTGACTTCGTGTGTTGCTGGCGGTGCACGACTATGCCACCCTCCGACAAATGCCACGCAGTGATGATGGTGATGACTCAAAGCCTAGTCCGTTGCATGGTGTGGCGAAAGCAGCACTTATGGAGCCGCTCCCAACCCGTCTATCATAGGGGCAGCTTGTCGCAGCTCCATTGTTCTGGGCACCCACCTCAGCACCTGCCTGCAGCTGGCGCAGCCCTGAGCCGGCCTCCTCCACCCCTTGCTTCACCTCCTGGACGCCCCTGTCAGCCGCCACTGCCAAGTGCCCCAGGCCCTGCAGGGAGTCCACTGCATGCTCTAGCTTCACAACGTGCTTCTTCACCTTCTTGCTGTCCTGCTCCAGGTGTGACAGCTGGCTGCACGCACACCACACACAAATGCAGTTGCTTGGTCACACATGCAGGTAGAAGCACACATCACACAGGGCGCCTGGCAGTGTGCAGTTGCAGTGAACACCTGGGAACCTGAACCCTGGTGGCTCATGTCACGCATGACAGGGAGGACAGCAGATCAGCTGACCTTGCCAAAGTGCCTGAATGTTTGTCCAGCCCTTCCACTTTACTGCTCAGGGACGCGCATGCCTGCAGGAGGCAACGAGTGCCAGCACATTGACGCAAGTAGATGGTAGACAAAATAGCTATTCACATTGGCTAGCACCTAATGCCTTTCTGCTCCATATATATGAACTACAAATGGTGGCAAGCCTAGCAGCTTACATTTGTTTGCCCAAAGGCTCTAGGGTACTCATGAACCCCAGGGTGTCAAGTAGCTGTTTAGCGTGCTAAGTCATGGCAAGTAAAACAGTGGAGTTCAAAACCTGCAACCCTGCATGGACCCTACATGCAGGGTACATACATACATGCATAGACCCTACATGCAGGGTACATACATACATGCATAAAACCCTACATGCAGGGTACATACATATATGCATGGACCTTGAGTGCAGGAGCAACTGTAAGACAAGCAAAGAGGCAATCCTATCTTAGCAAGCCACTGAAGGACGCTAGCCATCTAGCCATGCTCAGGTTGCATGGTAGGGTTTTGAGTCAGAATGGTACAGCCCGAGGTTGTAGCACGTTTCCTCTCATGTAACAGCCAATGGCTCTGTAGTGTTTGTTTACAGCCTCGCGAAGCCAGCATATCAGCAGGGTGCTGCAGAGGATGAGTGAGCCACACCGCTGTGTAGCTTGCCTGGCATGACTGAACAAGACAGGTCCAGTCCCACCTGCAAATGCGCCCGCAGCTTGCCTGCCAGGCTGGTGGTGGTCAGACTGGCTGACTCAGCTGTTGCACTGGCTGCGGCGCACTCAGAGCGCACCAGGCCCACCTCCTCACGCACAGCCTCCACTGCTGCCTGTCATGCACATGGGAGGTGGCCAGCCCATGCATGCAAACAGCTAGTGCTGCGGGTGAAACGAGCCCACTGAGACTTGGCAAGCCATTGATCTAGCTATAGGGGTTGGCGACAGGTGACAGCCACTTTTGCTCAAAGAAAACAATAATCCACAATCGCACAGCACACAACATCCTACGCTTATCAAGGGGCATCCAGCAGCAAACATGCAGCAGGAGGGTTTGCAGCTGCTGCTGGAGCTGTACCAATGGCACGGCTAGAAGGGCAGTCATCACAAGCATGGCAGCAGGCCAGCAGCAGGCCACACCCACCTTGACTGCTGCCTGCATAGCTGACATGACCACGGCCTGCATGCCTTGTAGCTGTCTGGCAACCAAGACCTCCAAGCTGCTGGCGGTGGATTCTTGCAGGCGAGCCAGTTCCGCTACCTGCAGCGCTCATCTGGATTGGGTGAGAAGCGAACTTCACATGGCAGAGCCTGTACCAGGGCACAAGCTTGGCTGCAGCCCTAACAGCCACCACACACTACAGGTTGTATAGAAGATCCCACATGTCAACACCCTCTAAGGATATGTAAAAGAAGCAGTGAAGATGCAGCGGACCAGGCCAGCTTCCACAGCCTGCAGGCTGCTGCCTAACAGGACTCTTCTTCACCCCTCCTCTGGTACTCCTCTTCAACTCTCCTCTCCAGCCACCGCATCTCTCTGCTGGTAGAAGCACAGCACGCCTAGTCCTCAGCCATTGCTAGGGGGAGGGCACCCTTGCACAGGTAGGGCATGCCCTGGCGAGTTCACAGCTGCAACACTCGCCATTCACAAGCCTTGGTATTCTTCCCCATCAAACCATCACTCACTCGCAGCCCCCCTGCACCTCGCGCTGCAGCTGCCCTGGTTATTCATCCTATCCGGCACTGCAACCACCCTTGCCTGCTATCTTACGCTCACGCTCAAACGCTCCAGCCTCACGGCTGCCTTTGCTTCTGATTCTGCATTTGCGTGGCCCAAAGCCATGGCAAACTCCAGGGTTGGTTGTTTGATTTGGCCAGGCTTCCCGTTTCTAGCAGGTTGTAAACCTTTGTAGCGTCAAGCTGTTAGTCATGAGGAGGTGCCCAGTGGTTGAGTGGGGAAATGCCCCCGGAGTGGGGGTTGTAGTCATCAAGGGTGCGACCGAGGATGCTTCAATGTAATCGGAGCGGAGTGAGATTACCCTCAGTCAAACAAGTTGTTCCATGTTGAATGAGTTTTGTTTGTCTGACAAAAGGTAGGGGCTGTAACACGCAAACACCACTGCGCACGAGCTCAGCAGCACCAAGCCGAGCCCCATCATCACCATCAGGTGACCAAGCATTTCGTCAGGAGATGCCTTGCGTGTGGAAGGTGTGTAGGAATATGTCATGCATGACGAGATGTCTTGCGTAAAGAGGAGTTTTGCTGCTGTGTAGGAAGATGCCTACACAGCTACCACACTGGGCCTGCCTTTAAAGCAGTTACTGGAGTGGACCTGTGTTGCTTGCAATTGTTTTCCTACCCAGCAGCTCCTCATTACCTAACCCATATGACATGTAGTGAATTGGCCCAGGCACACCTGTTGCTTCATCTTGTCCACGTCTGATTGCATGCGATTGAGCTGCAGGGACTGCGTGCCGCTTGACTTATCATCCTGGGGTCAGGGATGTTGGGCACTGCAGCAGTGGGTTGCACAGCACGCACATGAGTGCGCTGTCACCAAACTATGTGACACGTTGCCCATCATGATGCGTGACTCTAATGCTGCCAACCCACGTCTTCTGACTACTGTAGGCACCGTCATGCTGACAGAGCAAGCCTCTGCCGTACAAGAAGCTGACCAGCAGCCCCCAACAGGAAGTCTAGGGGAATGGGGTATCCAGGAGAGCAAGGAGGTGGCTCCTGTACCTGGCTGCGGATTATACGCCTTTGCGCTTGGCTGACATCCCTGCGCAGTGACTCCAGCTCATTGACAAGGTCTCTGTCCGTAGTTTGCTTGTTTTCTATGTCACTCAGTTTGTGAGAGAGTTCTGTGGTTTGTATGCCCTGGGAGCAAACCAGGGAAAACACACATTGTTCCTCTACTCCCAAGCTCCAGGGGGGGAATGAAGGCAGCCCATGACAGCTGCTCTACTACGAAAACTCTAAGAGAGTTGACTGTGCCTGTGAAGTCAATGCCGCACCAGTTGAGTAACAGCCTCCTCGTGCGATGTCAGCATGCGCGTGATGTACGCAAACTGTGCAGGGGCAGCTGGGCCAGGAACCGACATTTCCGCCCCGCCCAAAAAGAGTGGCACGTGTGCGGGGGCCATGGTTTCAGGCTGCACAGGTTACAGAACTATACCGGCACTTGCATTTCGTTTTCGTCATGCAAGCATTCATGCATGACATCGTCATTACTTCTGAGATGTGGGGCTGATATACTTTTACGTAAAAACACAGCGATACAACGCAACAGTACGATGCTGCATACTTGACATGTACCCCGCCATTGGCCCTGCACTTCACTTTGAAGTTCAGAATAAAGTTGTATCCCTATCCTTGGGAGCCCTACACTTCTCCTTAACAGGTAGAGAATGGTTATACTGTGTCCCTAACCTAGCTTTGACCCTAGGAGTGCTTGAGCCCTACCCTATGCATACGGAATAAGGACGAGCGGGATATAGACGAGAAATATGAAGTGTGGGGCCAATGGCATGGGTGACCAAGAAGTTCTGCCTGAAAAATTGCGCTGTGCTTCATGCAGACATCCAGGGGTATACATGACTTCATGCAGACATCCAGGGGTGTAAACGACCTCTTGCCACAAATGGCGCAGGCCCGCCCGTCAGACAATGGCTGACAGCAAGGTGGTCGGCAGCAGGCGTGCATTGAGGCAGCTGTCCACCAGTGCGCGCTTTTCCTCCTTGCTGAGCAGAGGCAGGAACCAACGCAACTTGCTGCACACGGCAACACAATGCACAGCTCCTGCACGTGACACCACATGTCCTTCCAATGCATGTGTTAACACATGTCATCCTGCTGGCCGACAGGGGTTTAGGAGGGGCAGGGAGCGTGCAAAGGTGAGGTGCAGGGAGTGAGAGCAGGATGCAGAGAGCGTGGCAAGGTGACAGGCCGGCACCGGTGAGTGGCTACTCACAATGCTGGTCTCTGCTATTGCACAGCTACTGCAACACTGTTTGCTGCAACACAGGAGCGCAGGGCAGCTGGGCAGGCAAGGAAGGCAAGGCCCAGAGAAAGCTAGAGGGCAGGCCAGGCACAGCAGGGTGTGCACCCCCTCTAATTTAGCTGTCATCAGCTTACAATCAGTGCATGCAGGTCATGCTAACTCTACATCATAGCCCTCTGGGTCAGGCAATAGTGTAGGTGGTAGGCGACCATGCCCATGTCTATGCCGTGTGTATGCCATGTACATGCCATGTGCATGGGAACCCCACACGGACAACACCGTTTGGTAGTGGAGCACGCCTAGTGGTCTACGTCAAGGTGGGCCCTGGTGAGGGTCAAGGTGCTGCAACACTGTTTAGCTTACCACAGCCATGACGCAGCTACCTTCCATTGCGCCTTTGCAGAGCGGGCTGGCCCCTGCCTATGCCCCTACCCAGCCCGTGTCCCAAGCCTAGCCAGCAGGTGGACATCATGATTTGTTTTCTGTTGGGGAAGAAGTCGTCACCATGGTGCAAGCATGCATGCATGCATGCATGCATGAGGCATGCACCAAGGCAATGGCGGTATGGTTGCAGGTGGCCTACAGTGGGTGGGGGTGAGGACATCAAGGCTGCACCCACTTGCGCCCAAACACATCCTCCACATTCCTCCGCCATCCTCTGTGATAAGGCCAAGGGTGGATGCGATCCTTTTCCTGCAGTGGACCCCAGCAGCCACAACACCAGGGTGCTGGCAATGTTAGCAGCAGTCGTCATTGTCAACAGCACCACCAGCACCAGCACCCTCATCATCATTGCCCTCATCATCATCAATACCCTCATCCTCATCCTCATCCTCATCCTCATCCTCAACCTCATCCTCAACCTCAACCTCAACCTCATCCTCATCCTCATCCTCATCCTCATCCTCATCCTCATCCTCATCCTCATCCTCATCCTCATCCTCATCCTCATCCTCATCCTCATCCTCATCCTCATCCTCATCCTCATCCTCATCCTCATCCTCATCCTCATCCTCAACCTCATCCTCATCCTCAACCTCATCCTCATCCTCATCCTCATCACCATCACCATCACCATCCTCCTCAACATCACCATCATCCCCCTCATGACGCAGCAGTCACTAGCTGTGTATACAGCAGGCAGGTGCCACCAGGGCTGTGTAAAGTGACTGGAGGTGGCAAGCTCTACGGTCAGGCATGTGGGGCTTCCTCCATGCCAGTTGGAGCTTTCAGTCTGCAAGCCAGCTGACGAGGGCTTGTCACCTGTGATCGACGAGGGCCACTTCCGTCCACAGGGTTGCACCATAGCAAGCATTTGCACCTTTCTTGCATGACATGGGGATTTGTAAGGTCCTGAACTGACGTCCTTTCTGTCTGGCTGGCGGGCGGGCACAAAGGGTGTCTGGTGGCACTCACATACATCTCAATGGTGGTGCAGTTGGCCGCCAGCAGCTGGGTGTGCATAATGAGGAAGCCTGCGACTGACGCGGCCAGCGCTGCATCCATGACCACAGCCAGGAAGATGAAGGGGGCTCTGCAGGGGTGTAGTAGCGGCAGGGGTGCAGCAGCGGCTGGGGGTGTTGCAGCGGCTGGGGGTGCTGCAGCAGCAGAATGGCTGGACAGCTGTCGTGACCATGATGTAAGCAGGGGGTGTGGTGGTAGGGCTAGGGGTGGAGCAGCAGGGTAGCAGCAGCAGCAGGGTAGCAGCAGGGTAGCAGCAGGGTAGCAGCAGCAGCAGGGTAGCAGGGGGGTGTCAGCAGCAGGTGGTGTGAGAGCTAGCGTGTGAGGGGTTAGGGAAGGTCAGGGTGCTGCAACAAGCGCTACGGTGGCTGCATGGCAGAGGATGTTTTTTGCTGAGCATGCTCAGGTCATGGAGTACGACTGCACAGCCAGACCAGGGTGAGGCTGGCTAGGACTATGACGCATGGTGTGCAGGGGCTTGCAGCAAGCACATCCTCCTGCTCACACGCCAGCATTCCTAGCGCTCTGACATGTGTAATCTCACAGCTGCACAAGCAAAGCAGCCATCCTCAACATGGACTTGTGTGACCTGAGGTTGAGGTGCAGGCTCCTGGCCACAGGCAAGAGTAGACCGAAAAGTGTCAGCCAGCTGAAGCCAGCATAGGGCCTGATGTGGTGCCCCTAGGTGCTTCCACACCAGCCCCCCAGCCTCCATGCAGCCAGCCAGCCAGCAGTCGCAGAGCCTGGGCCCACAGCTCTCCTGCCAGCCAATCTCAACAAACACACCAAGGTGGTGCAGGTGGCCATGCCCCTACAGCCCACCCAGGCCAGGGCCATGGATGCTTTGACCCACACCCCCAAGACCACAGCCGTGCAAGTGGCTGGGCCCTGATTGCAATGCAACTCCAACGTTCTTGTCCATATATTCCAAAGTTTCCAACAACAGTAACAATTTTTTCAAAAGCAGCATGGAAAATATCATACATTGCAGTACGTTACACAGGGAGAGCCAGTGGCGTTTGCTGGGGCTGTGATAACGGCCAGGGCAGCTGAGGCTGGCAGCCAAGGGAGGCAGAATGCCCTGGCTTGGGCTACCAGTGGCTGAGGAACCACCCTCACAGCCCAGCATCATTCTGTGGCACAGTAATGTGTCATGTGTTTTGACTGTGACGGTCTGTATGGGTCAGGCAACTGTGCAGAGGGAGGCAGGCAGGCGCAGCCTCAGGAGCACCATTCTGGCCACACTGGGACATGATGCTGATCTATCCCTTGACTGTGTCCGTGGCTACAACATTAGGGCATGCAGCCAAGCCAAGCACAGCACACTTGGCCAAGCACACATGGGGACGTGGAAATGTGGGAATGCAGCCATGCAAAGCTCATTTTGTATGCGATGACGGGGCAGTGTGTTGGGATGGCAAGTCATGCTCAGAGACTAGGAGTGGCCCAAGCAGCGGGACAAGGGCAGGGTGGGTCAGCGCAGATCAGGAGTATGAGCAGAGGGCAAGGCAGGCGAGGCAGAGAGAAAGAAGGGTGGGGAGGGGGAGGGCAGTGGAGGCAAGGCAGGGTGGGCCCAGGGCCAGGGCCACGTGGGCTGCTTACCCAGGACCATTCAAGCGGTTGGAGAAGAAGTCGATCAATGGCTTGAGCAGCAACAGTGCTGCCGCCAGCGCCGCCACCAAGGTGTACAGCAGGAATTGCAGGAAGAACTGCAGCAGGGGAGGGCAGGGCAGGGCAGGGCAGTGGAGCAGCGCAGCAGGGCAGGGCAGGGCAGGAGCGCGGGGCAGCTGGGCAGGGCAGGAGGGCAGAGCAGGGCAAATGACGGGATAGGTGCGTTCCTCTAACCCTTTGCCAATGGCAGCAGCCCTTTACCAACGCACATTGCCCCTCTCCCATTTGCTGAGGGCCTTGGGTGATTGAGCCTGGAGTGGGGCTTACCAGGGTTGCTGTCATGGCCTGCAGTTTGCTCGCGGCTGACGAAGGGAACCACCGCTGAGGGGTGGCGAGAGTGATGTGGCGGAGTGACACACTGGTATGAGTAGGTAGCTGGTATGACCCTACTGGGGGAGGCTGGGGTGCTGATGCGCTGCTGCGTGCCTGCTGCAAGGTGGTGTGCAGGCCCAGGGGCGCAGGCCAGCGGCGGGGCAGGGTGGTGATTGTGGATGAGCACTGCGCCAGCCGGGTCAGCTCAGCAGTGAACGGCCAAGAGGCCTGTGAGAGCCGGCTAATGAAGCACAGGGCCACCAGGCCTGCAGACTGGAAGCCCCGAGCAGGGCAGGTGGAACAGCGCCTGCTGCGCCCAGCCTGGAGCCAGCAGCGTGACCAGCCAGTGCGGGCCTGATGTGGTGCCCTGTAGTGGCACCACGCAAGCCCGCACAGGCCCCATGCAGCAGCCAGGCAGGCTCACAGCCAGGTGCCTCAGAGCCAGGGCCCAGCACTCCCCAGCCAGCCAAGGGCAAAGGCAAGGGCAAGGCTGCTAAAGCCAAGCCAGCACCACAGCCAGGCAGGTGGTTGGACAAGGATTGCAATGCGGCATTGAACATACAGCGCATTGGCGAGAGCAGGTGGTGGCCACTAGAGCTGTGCTAGTGGCCAGAGCAGCCAGCTCTGCCAGCCAAGGGCAAGGAGTACCCTGGCCTGGGCTACAAGCGGCTGCGAGACAAGCCACCCGAGGCCCACCAGCAGGAGCCTGCTGTGACACAGCAGTGTGTGGCCCGCCCCCCCATTTGAGCTGTCATCAGCTTACGATTAGTGCATGCAGGTCATGCCAACTCTACACAATAGCGTTCAGGGGTCAGGCAATAGTGTAGGTGGTAGGCGACCAAGCCCATGTGCATGCCATGTGTATGCCATGTGCATGGGAACTCCACACAGACAACACCATATTGTAGTGGACCAAGCCTAGTGGTCTAAGTCAAGGTGGGCCCTAGTGAGGGTCAAGGTGCTGGGTGCAAGGGACTAAGGGACACCCCACAAGTCCAGGTTCTTGGCAGGCTGCATCAGGCTGCCACACAGCTCCAGGCAGCCCAGTGCACCTTGTAGTTCAGCAGGCCCACACAGTTCACGATCCAGATGCAGTAGTGGTCTGCGCCAGCAGCAGCAGCGGCAGCAGCAGCAGCAGCAGGTGAAGAAGGGACAGGGAGGACATGACTATTTCAGTAGCTCTACTCAATCTGACATGCATCAGGGATGGAGCTGCTGCAGGTGGAGGAGCAGCAGTACAGAGCCGCACAGCAGCTACTACGTAGCTTCGCGCGCAAGGGCTTTTTGAGGCACACCCTGGATTGCCCTGGTCACGTGATGCTGCTGCGACCCTGCGTCAGCTTGCCAAAACCGCCACTGGCTAGCACTGCCCTAGCCCCTTAACAGCTCAGCACATGGTGTGGCATGCACTGTCATGTTGATTCCTGGCCACTGACGCAGTAGGTAGGGATAGGGGGTGGTACCTGTAGGGACCCTCAGTCATTTGCAGCCATGGCCAATACGGACTATCCACCACATGGCCATGGCCAGAGGAGCAATAAACCAAATGCTAGGGTTTAGCTGTTATTTAAGATGGGTGGCAAGGTGGCCAGGGTATGGCACAAGAGGCAGATGAGTGATTGAACCCAGTGGGTTTGGGGTTAGGGTTGGGGTTTCCAGTACCCCTAACTCGTAACCACAACCACAACCACAACCATAGGGGGGAGTAGCTCCCAGGCAAGTCAAGCAGCACAGCCTGGCTGCGGGGCCTGAAGCCCAAGGCTGTAGTGCTGATGATGGTGGGTGATGAGGAGGCTGTAGGGCTGGAGTGGGGTACTGTGGGGTGAGGGTGAGAGCTGACCTTAACCTAACCTAACACCAACCTCTGACCCTAACCTCTAAACCCTACCAGTGTTTTATGTCGCGCTATACATAGCATTCGCAATGAAATCCCATGTTTCAAAAGTCGCTTTGCGCTATAAATGATGCAACAGGAAAAAAACGAATAAAAGACTGAACCCTACACCAGCTTGGTGGTGCTGCTGAACACGCCAATTGACAGGCTTGGCTTGAGCAGAGGCTAGGATCGGTGGGGTTTGACTGCGGCAGAGCGACGTTGACATGTGTGTGGTTGATCCAGGCGAGCTGTGAGTGTTTGCGACGCACCCATCTTCAGGAAAACAAAACTCATTCAACAAGGACCCGCCCTTGCAAAAAGTGGCGAGAGTGATAGTCATGGACCCTGGTGCCATCCAGGCAGTCAGTGCAGCTTCAGGGGTGTGGCGTGCAGATGGCCGCTTGCAAGGCTTCTACAGGAGCAAGCTGACCAGGAGCCAGGTGCAGCATGACAGCGGCCTGATCCAGGCTCGCCACAACACTCAGCGGTGAAATGAGAACGTCAAGCTCGAGCTGCAGCACCTGGCAGCAGCCACCCCAGCAGGCACCTCCCTGGTGGCCATCCAGCGGCATGTGGCCGTCACGCTGGCCACTTGGGATGCAGTGTGGGGGGAGTACCTGCATCCCAAGTGGGCTGAGCAAAGGATGAGGCTGCATGGTGCGCAGGAGATGGTCCTGGAGCGCAACTTCAAGAAGGTGGGAGTGCCAAGGGTAGGGGGAAAGAGGCAGGACCACAGGCTGATGACTGCCCCACATGTGACCTGCTAGGTGCCCATGTCCCCAGTTCTGCCAAGGATGTCATCTGCATTGTGTGCCTTGTGTGCCATGCAGTTGGAGGAGGAAGCAGCCAGCGTGTCCCTGCAGGAGTGGGGGACCCGCAAGCAACTGGTGGTGTTCTTTGGCAACGCAGGCATTGGCACCCGGGGTGGGTGGGGGGCCAAGGCCGTGTTGCAGGCCTGCCGCAAGGTGGTGGAAAGGCCCAACAGCGGCAAGCCAACCGACAGGGTGCCAGGCAGGGTGGTGACAGTGGATGAGTTCCGCACCAGCAGGGTCAGCTCAGTCTTGAACAGCCCCTAGCCCTGTGAGGAGGAGCTGGACAGCAGCAAGCCCACCAGGCCTGAGGACTGGAAGCCCAAGCCGGGTCAGGTGCAGAACCGCTTGTTGCGGTCAGCCTGGAGCAAGCGGTTTGAGGCGCCAGTGCGGGGGTGCCCTTGGCTGGCCCAGGCCACCCCCTGGGGACCTTGGCAAATGGGTGGACAGGGACTGCAACGCAGCCCTCAACCTCCAGCGGGCAGGGGAGAGCAAGTGGCGCCCACTGGAGCTGTGCAGGTGGCCGGACCAAGGAAGACTTCCGGCCCAGGGCAAGGAGTACCCAGCATTGGGCTTCAAGAAGCTGCGTGACCAAGCACTTAAGGCCCAAGCCCAGCAGCCTGTAGCACAGTAGCATGTGTGCACCGCGCAATGCTGAAGCTGTTGCTTACATCAGAGCATGTGTTTCATGCCAACATAGATTTCCCGGCTTTCGCAAGCGGGTCGGGGTAGTGAATCAGGTATTGGTGCCAGATGCTTGCTGCATGCAAACAGTTCGGATTACAGATAAATCAGCCCCTGCCCTGTAGTAATTGTAGGGGAACAACTGTGCTGAAAATGGGTGCGTGTTTAATTCCGACCCAACATTGCTATATGTATAATAATATAATAAACATCCCGACCCAATATTACTAATTCCGACCCAATATTACTATATGTATAATAATATAACAAATATATACCGTACTCTCCCATTTGATTCGCGTCCGCGAATCCTTAAACAATGTGGTTTTTGACTGAATCGCGAAGTGGTCAAACAATTATCTGACCTGCGTAAATGGTGTTGCGATGGACCGCTTCGTGGTCCGTGGCATCAGTGCCGACGACGCAGCCGAATTTTTTTTGGGGTCGGGAACGAGTTTTTGCTTATAATATTCGGGGCCTCGCGAATCAAAAGGGAGAGTTCGGTATATCAATATAAATGACAATTTTCGACGCACCCATTTTCAGCACGCAGCGCCCCAGCACGCTGCAATGGTGCGCTCGCTCAGGCTTCCAGCACTGACAGCGCTTGCACCAGCGGGGCCGCCGCGGGTCACGCCGGTCGAAAGAGTAATCTGCAAACTGCATGCGCTCCAGCTCCAGCCGGGCTTGCTGCATGGCATACAAACACAGCCGGCGCTGGCTGTGCACATGCAGTGATGCGTCGAGAGCATTCCCAGTGGGAGTTTCCCACAATGGCAGGTGGAGGTCAGCTATGTAAGGTGGCCGTGAAGCTGGCACGGAGGCGGCAAGGGGTGGTGATGGTTTAAAGCCCCACTAAGCTGGTCTAAGCAAACTGTCTGTAGTACTGCTGCTGCCTAGTAGATGCTATGCAGTGCTGCTGCTCCTCCGCCTGCTCCTGATGGTTGTCGTGCTCCTGCTGCTCCTGCTGCTCCTGCTACTGGCGGTGTCGCTGCTGCTGCTGCTTTGGTGGTGGTGAAAGTGGTGGGGACCGACAAATGGCGTACATGGGTGGAAGCTGGGAGGACCGCAGGGGTGACAAAATCAGGGTTGCCATAGGGAAAGGGACATGCAGGGTGCATGGGGTGCATGGGCAGATGCTTGCAAGAGGAGTTGTGGGTAGGTTCCCTGCTCAGCCCAGCCCTGCACAGCCCACCCCCTGCTCACATGCTCGTCAAGGAAGGGATGCCACCCTGCAGGCACCTTGCCAGGGTCTGTGGCGACAGCCGCCAAGTAGCACCAGCACAGCAGCACCAGCTGCGGCCACACCGCACGCATGGACAGGATCCCACCCAACCCTTATGCAACCCATCTAAGAAGCTGATGCAAGCTAGGAAGAGGTGGGCTGTGCCAATCGCACATGAAATGGGAGTGTAGACGCAGCGCAGCT
The DNA here is from genome assembly GCA_030144725.1 of Haematococcus lacustris. NCBI lineage: Eukaryota > Viridiplantae > Chlorophyta > Chlorophyceae > Chlamydomonadales > Haematococcaceae > Haematococcus > Haematococcus lacustris. The sequence continues at coordinate 5,868,818 of JASKMD010000029.1, read as the reverse complement.
GGTGTTGGTGCAGCTGTGCTGCCCTAAAAGTTGGCGCAACAGTGTCTGCATGCAGCCAGGGTGGCACCAACCACCAGAGCCGGCAGCTGGAGGCACAGCATACACCCCATCAGCCATGCCAGCCCGACCCGAGAGAATACTATTTACTCACCCCACACCCCCTTCCCCTTTCACCCTCCCACCCACTCATCCACCCGCTCACCCATGGTTACTTTACATGCGGTGGTGTTAAGCAGGTGGCGTGTCTCACCAGGGCAGTGAAGATACAGCAGACCAGGCCCGCTCCCACTGCCTGCAGGCTGCTGCCGGACAAGAGGTAGGGGCCGTAAGTGGCAAACACCACTGCATACCAGCTCAACAGCACCAGGCCAAGCACCATCATCACCATCAGGTGCCCAAGCACCCCAAAGGCCTTGGAGCAATACTGCAGAGGGGCAGGGCAGGGAGGGCATCATCGACTTGCACCACATGGCAGGCAAGCAGGCCAGTTTGGCCGCGCCCCAGGGTGTCACCTGGAAGCAGTTCAGCCATTTAGATGTTCCCAGCATAGACATAGGCAGCTGCCCTATGGAATAGGAAGCGCGGAAAGCCGTTTGGGAGTGGTGGCCCTCTCAGGTGCTGCTCAAACCTCACAGACAATGCTGTCAGCTGTCCAGGCGCCAAGGCGCCCAGATATGGCGCGTCGACCAACGGCGCTTGATTTGGTGTGTACACTCTCTCAGCTCCGATGACAGCCAGCGTGGCTAAGTAATGCGAGGGACCGAGGGTATCTCGCGCTTGAAAGGCTGGATAGGAAGCGTGAGGTTCTCTACGCGGTTTGCTACCCTACTAGGTAGTGTTGTTTTTGTAAAATGCTCGCGCACGTGATAGTAACATTGAACATTTAGGCCTACATGCTAGATGCATTCCGCCGTGTCTGGGACGAGATGTAGGGGTCACGTTGGGCCAACCAGAGGTTCAGGCTGTACGGTGGTACACCTTTTTCCATGGCTGGTTATGGCACAGTTCTGGGCTGAGGTGAGTTGACAGCCTACCTAGCGCCCTTCCCCCCTCCAAACAACACCTTATCACTCCCAGCAATCACAGCTAGGTAGGACCACAGCCAAACATAACTCATTCAACATGGAACATGTTCGACTGTGGGTACCCTCACTCAGCTACAACCAAATAAAGCGTCCTCGGTCATACCCTCGATGGCCACGATCCCCACATCGGTGGCACTTGCATTCCAGCCAACTGGAGACCACTGGGCACCTCATCCAGCCAACTGGAGACCACTGGGCACCCCACATCGATGGCACGTTCCCCCATGCCCATTGGGCACCTCATCAAAACTAACAGCTTAATGCTCTGTGAGGCTTACAGCCTGTGCAAACTACCAGGCCCTATGCATTGTTGCGGGCCCGGCCATCAATGCCCCGCCAGTACTCTGCAGCCCGGTGCAGCCACTGCCTGACCTTGGGCAGCCGGTCATTGATCCGCTTGTAGCGCTGCTGGTACTCCTCGCCAACGGGGGCAGAGCCTCCAGGTTCTTCCATTGGCACAGCTCCAGGGGGCGCTGCATGCTCTCCCCAATGCGTTGCAGGTTCAGGCACCCGTTGGTGTCCCGGTCCAGTCACCTGCCCCCTTGGGGGGCCTGGGGTCGTTGCACTGGGCCAGGTGGGGGCTTGGCAGGGGGCTGGTCCTGGGCTGGGGGAGGTGGTGGGGCCTGGGTGGGGGGGGCCTGGGCTGGGGGAGGGTTGAGTAGCACCTGATGGCACCATGACAGGCCCCGCACATACTTAGCATGCCGCTAGCTCCAGGCTGGGCGCACCAGCCGCTGGTTGACCTGGCCTGCTGGGGGTACCCAGTCTGCGGGCTTAGGCCCGTCATTTGGCAGGTGCAGCTCACAAGGCTGGCGGGCATGCACTGACGAGCTGACACGATCACCAGCCTGTCAGGCCTGTCAAACGTGCTGGGCCCGCTGGGCTGCCCGCACCGCCCCCGCCTTCCACCCACCCTGGCTGAAGTTGCCCGCTCCCAGGAACACAGCCACTCCCCTCTCGTGATGGTAGTGGTGGCGTGACACCCTCTTCATCCCGTTCACCACCTGCAGGTCAGGGTCAGGTCAGGTCAGGTCAGGTCAGGTCAGGTCAGGTCAGGTCAGGTCAGGTCAGGTCAGGTCAGGTCAGGTCAGGTCAGGTCAGGTCAGGTCAGGTCAGGTCAGGTCAGGTCAGGTCAGGTCAGGTCAGGTCAGGTCAGGTCAGGTCAGGTCAGGTCAGGTCAGGTCAGGTCAGGTCAGGTCAGGTCAGGTCAGGTCAGGTCAGGTCAGGTCAGGTCAGGTCAGGTCAGGTCAGGTCAGGTCAGGTCAGGTCAGGTCAGGTCAGGTCAGGTCAGGTCAGGTCAGGTCAGGTCAGGTCAGGTCAGGTCAGGTCAGGTCAGGTCAGGTCAGGTCAGGTCAGGTCAGGTCAGGTCAGGTCAGGTCAGGTCAGGTCAGGTCAGGTCAGGTCAGGTCAGGTCAGGTCAGGTCAGGTCAGGTCAGGTCAGGTCAGGTCAGGTCAGGTCAGGTCAGGTCAGGTCAGGTCAGGTCAGGTCAGGTCAGGTCATACCTTTTTGCAGAAGCCCTCAATGATGCGCTCCTGGGCATGGTGCAGCCCCTACCCCCCCTGGCCCCTGGCCCCTACCCCCCCTGGCCCCTACCCCTGGCCCCTACCCCCCCTGGCCCCTACCCCCCCTGGCCTGCGCCAGCATGGCTTGAGGTACTCGTCCCACAGTGCGTCCCAGGTGGCCTTGAGGGCCAGGATGTGGGCATGGAGGCCCTCCAGGGTTGTGCCAGCTGGGGTGGCAGCCGCCAGCTGCTGCAGCTGTGGCTGGATGGCAGTTGACCAGCGGGCTGTGCCCTGCCTGGCTTTGGTAAGCCCGCTGTCATGCTTGAGCTGCCCCTTGCTCAGCTCCCACTCCCACTGCCTGAGCACCAGACCAGTGACTGGGTGCCGCTGTGCATGCCCTGCCTTGATGGCCTGTTTGACGCCTGGGTCCACCCCAACAACAATGTGGGTGGCTGGGTTGTAGTCGCTGGTGGCTGTCAGCTGACGCCCTATGAAGGGCAACTCCGCTGGCTCCTGGACTGCCTGGCTGCGCACAAAGTGAACACTGACGCTGACCCCATCTGTCTCTACCCTACGGGCGGGGCGGGGCGGGGCGGCCAGCAGTTGCGCTCATACCTCACGCTATGTGATGATAAAGTCCCTTATGAAGTTGTGCCCTTCGGTAGCTTTTCGGAGTGGGGGAGATTGTAAAAGTCTAGACACTTAGCTAGGATGAATGCGTTGTTCATTTCATTCCCCATGCAGGTTCTAGTGTGACATGTGAAGCACTTTGTTTTTACGCTGAGATCGGTTTTGATTCGGGGAAAAAAGATGTAAGAAAACACTGCTCATCTGCTCCAGCGTCCCTGTTACTAAATAAGTCCCCGGTTCATCTAGGCTCGCCACTACTAAAAGTACGTGTGTAGCCAGCGCCTCTATTCCCAGCCACAGCACCCAGCAGTTGCTTTCTAAATCTGTAGCTGCTCTAGCCGCATACGCGACAGCTAATTAGCCCAGCCAGTTCAAAAACCCTTTGGGGGAGGGGGAGGGGGAGGGGGAGGGCGAGTCGCCGCAACACCCAGCGGTGAACTGACAACATCAAGCTCCAGCTGCAGCACCTGGCAACAGCCACCCCAGTTCGCACCCCATGTGTACCTGCACCCAGTGGGCAGAGCAGAAGATAAGGCTGTACGGTGCGCAGGATAGGGTCCTAGAGCGCTTCTTCGGGGAGGTTGGTGTGCCAATGGCAAGGAGGGAGGGGCAAGGCCATAGGCTGATGACTGCCCCCCTGTGGCCTGCTAGGTGTTACCCAGGATGTCATGTGCCTTGTGTGCCTTGTGTGCTATGCAGTTAAGAGGAGGAGGCAGCCATTACGTCCCAATAGCGGTGGGGACACGCAAGCAGCCAGTGGTGATCTGGAGCAACGCCAGCATTGGCACGTGGGGTGGGTGGGGGGCCATGGCCGTGCAGCAGGCCTGCCGCAAGGTGGTGGAGAGGCCCAACAGCGGCAAACCGACAGACAAGCTGCCAGGCAAGGTGGTGACAGTGGATGCATCCCGCACCAGCCGGGTCAGCTCAGCTGTGGACAGCCCCCAGCCCTGTGAAAGCCTGCTGAACCGCAGCCAGCCCACCAGGTCTGAGGGCTGGAAGCCCCAATAGGTCAGGTGCAGCACTGCTTGATGCGGTCAGCCTGGAGCCAGCGGTTCAAGGCACCAGTGCGGTGCCACTGGGGGAAGATGGACACCTTTTGGGACCTTGCCAGATCTTTGCAAGGAGGTGGGGGCAGGAAGTTAGGTATTGGTGCGGGCGTAGATTCGGATTACAGATTACGTAGCCCTTGGTAGTTAGAGAGGTATGCGCTGTGTGCACCAGGTCACGCCGTGCCATCCTGTGGAGTTTGTCTAAGCTGATACATGTCTATCCCGGCTCGGCACCCTGGTGATGCCACACGGCTAGGGTCGTGCTGGGCCAGCGCCAGGCCTTATGGGTGGCAGAGCTCCTGAGCCGGCATCCTCCATCTCAATGCCGGGGAAGCTCCACAGCATGGTCTTGCCTACATGCCGCACAGCAGAGACAAAGCTGAGACAAGGCAGCCTGCAGCACCTGTCTGTGTGTGACAGCATGCAGCAGTGGCTGTGCTATCAGCACTGGCAATGGCGCCACAGGTTGACAGTGACAGGGCTGGCTGTGTGTTGTGGGACTCAGAGGGCTGAGTGCAGCTTGTCTGAGCACAAAGTCTGCAAGCAAAAAGCCGGAGTACCCATACACTGACCACCTGCCACAGCCTGCCATGCTGGTGTGTGTGGCTGCTGCAACTATTCATGGCCATTTATAGTTGGCCTCGAGCTGCTAGCAGCGTCCGCTCATGGAGCATCCTGCTCAGCAGTGGGTCGCGTAAAGGGGTTGGGCAGGGAAGGGTCCGAGCAACAATGGCCAAGCATTTGACCTGTCCCGTGTAACCCTTGCTCACCATCATCACCAGAGGTGAACAGCCGGTCTGCACACGCCTCAATGCAGCGCACAGCCCCCTGCGCTTGCCAAACGAGGCAAGCAGGCAGGCAGACAGCAGCTTGCTTGCATTGGTGATGACATTGATGCAAGAAGTAGGAAAAAAGAGGGGCAGCAGGAGCTCACAATGCTCAGTGGGCGGGGTATGACTGACTTGATGCCACCGTGTAAGAAACTTATTTCGCCCTGACCTAGGAGGTCGTCTGTTGGCATTGGGAAGGTTAAGCTTTGAAGACAAGTCATTGGTGCAGGCTGTAGGCCTGGGCGGCCAACAGTGGTTGGGCATGAGCCAGTCTCTCAGGCACGGCGTGCTTGCAGTAAGCATTGGGCTTTCAATCTCATGCGGTGCAGCAACACTTGTGGTAATTGGTTTAATGTTAAAGCCACAGACGTCCCTATGCCGCAAGGAGCTAGCTAGCAGTATGGGGTGCATTGGCTGTCAGCGGCGTGTCTATGCGGACTGCACCACCCGGGTCAGCTCAACAGTGAATGGCAAGCAGCCCTGTGAGGTGGAGCTGAACACACTCAGTGCCACAAGGCCTGCAGGCTGGAAGCCCCCACCAGGGCAGGTGGAACCCCGCCTGGTGCGCCCAGCCTGGAGCCAGGAGCGTGGCCAGCCAGTGCGGGGCATGATGTGGTGCCCAGTAGTGGCACCCCGCAAGCCCCCACAGGCCCCACGCAGCAGCCAGGAAGCCACACCGGCAGCAGCCTCAGAGCCAGGGCCCAGCACTCCCCAGCCAGCCCAGCGCAGCAAGGGGCAGCTGAGCCCACCAAGGGCAAAGGCAAGGGCAAGGCTGCCAAAGCCAAGCCAGCACCACAGCCAGGCAGGTGGCCGGACAGGGACTACAATGCAGCATTGAACATGCAGCGCGTTGGGGAGAGCAGGTGGCGCCCACTGGAGCTGTGCTACTGGCCAGACCAGGGAGCTCTGCCAGCCAAGGGCAAGGAGTACCCTGGCCTGGGCTACAAGCGGGTGCGAGACAAGCCTCCCAAGGCCCAGGAGCAGCAGCAACAGCAACAGCCTGCTGTGGCACAGTAATATGTGCCCCCTTTGTTGAGCTGTCATCAGCTTACAATTAGTGCATGTTTTGTCATGCCAACTCTACACGTTGCCCTAACGGGTCAGGCAATAGTGTAGGTGGTAGGCGGGCTCATGTGCCATGTGCACTGGGTTTACTCCACACAGCCTAATAACACTGTTTGAGTCGGATCTAGTCAGTGGCTGCTAGTGGCTGCTAGTGGCTGCTAGTAGGTACTTCTGATCCGGCTCAAATGGAGGCCCTTGTGAGGGACAAGGGGGCTGGACCTCGTGCATTCCTGTGCACAGCTTGGGAGTCGGGGAATGTGCAGAGCAGTCATGTGTGAGTCAGGCAGCTGTCAATGGGTGTGGATTGGCACCATGGCAAGTTACGTTCTAGCACGGTGTTGTCTGCGGGCTGGTTGACTTTGCTGCATATCGTCGAGTGCCATACAATGATGGGGAGGAGGTGCTCACATTGTGGGCTCCCAGGGCATACAGACGCTTGCAGTCCCTGATGTCAACCACAGACAGCGAGCCATCGCCACATCCCACCAAGGCCAGACCACCTGCAGCACCAGTCTCGGCAGGACAGCTCAGGCCAGGTGCTTTGCCAGGCAAGCATGGTGCGCACACAAGGTCAGGCCCAGCCATGTGATGCCGGCTAAGGATGGAAGAGGGGTCGAGTCCGGCTCACGTAACCTGGGTGCTTCAGATGGCTGGGCAGCAAAGGTCAGGGCATGGGCACGGGCAGTGACCCGACACACCATCAGGCAGATGCAGATGAGGTGGTGCAGTTGCAAGTCATGATGGCGCAGCATGCAAGGACCTGGGCAGCAACAGTGTCTCTCTCATTAAGACTGCAGTCAAGGACACATGCCTGCAACTGCCATGGAGTAAGGGTAGTCAGTGAGGCGCAGGGTGCTCATGAGGGCAAAGCCCTTGCGTGGCTCCAACACCCTGAGGGTCATGTCTGCTCCACACGTGACCACCTTGTTGGCTGCAGCCACACCGCCTGCACACCACATGCCATCACCACCAAGCCAAGGTGATGGGCGCAGCAATCTAGGTGCATACTGCATGGTTGGAGTTGCCATAAGGAGCTAGCTGGCAGGCCAGGATGCGTAATCCGCATGTTAGTAATGTGAGAGGGCCAGCCACCACATATGTCATGTTCGTGTAAACATGTATATTCAGCATCTGCCTGCTCTGTAAGGACGCTGATGGGTGATGATGCTCCTGGTTCCTCTCAGCCGCCGCCCACTTGCCTCCACAGATGCTTGTCACCGCACCCTTGCCCTCCTTGGTGACATGCAGCATGATGCGCTTGGGGTTTTTCTTCTCACGGGGATCCCAAACGCGCACATGACTACGGTCAGCAGCCCCACCATGATGCATGTGAGCTATGCCAGCAACAGGGGTGGAACCATCATCAGCTCACATCAGGGCATGTCAGTCATGCCAAATCTGGGCAACAGCCCTGTCACAGGTGTCAGGCAATAGTTTAGGTGGTAGGCGCCCATGGTATGTGTGTGGGAGGTACCCCATACGGACAAAACACCACCCCTAGAGAGGGTCCTCTGATTCTGCCTTTGCGTGGTACTTGTTGCCCGCTGGCTAGTGAGGCAGGTGCTGAGCACAATACGGTGACTCACCCGTCCTGGCCGCCTGATATGAAGAAGCCAGACAGGTCTGGGTCCTCAGCGTCGCACCAAGCCAGTGCGCTGACCTGGCCAGTGTGCACCCCTCGTAGCCGCCAGGACACGTCAGAGGCGGTGGTGTCCCACAGGATGACATGGCCGGAGCGGTCCCCTGTGGGCCCAGCCACCACCAGTGGCAGCACCAGCACCAGCAGATGACAATAGCTTTAGATACGAGTATGAGCTGATTGAAAGAGTGCAGCACACCATGCCGGCCTACCATGCATGGTTTCATGCAAGGGTGGCAGCCCATTGCTGTTATTCAAGCTGAGCCTGGGCGAGGTAAATCAGGTGCATGGCGCCACAACATGCACCATGTGCCCTGGCCATGCCACTGAGGAGTTGGCTGCCAGCGCCTCACCGGTGATCATCTTGCCGTCAATGGTGCTGATGCCGAGCTCCATGACAGGAGCCTCATGGCCCGTCAGCACCACACGTTGCTCGCCCCTGGACCCGCACTGCCACATGCGCACAGTCTTGTCTGCATGGAGCAACAGGCAAACGGTGGGCAGCGGCAATGGGCAGCCACAATTGCAGTGCAGCTGGCACAGCAGCGCATCAGCAGGCAGCACATGTCAGGGCTGCAGCATATCACATGGCATGCCAGGATGCAAGGCTGAGTAGGCAGCTGAGCCCACCCAGCCCACCAAGGGCAAGGTCAAGGCTGCTAAAGCCAAGCCAGCACCGCAGCCGGGCAGGTGGCTGGACAGGGACTGCAATGCGGCATTGAACATGCAGCGCATTGGGGAGAGCAGGTGGCGCCCAGTGGAGCTGTGCTACTGGCCAGACCAGGGAGCTCTGCCAGCCAAGGGCAAGGAGTACCCTGGCCTGGGCTACAAGCGGCTGCAAGACAAGCCTCCCAAGGCCCAGCAGCAGCAGCAGCAGCAGCAGCAGCAGCCTGCTGTGGCACATTAGTGTGTGCCCCCCTTCTTAAGCTGTCATCAGCTCACATTAGCACATCTTTTGTCATGCCAACTCTACACAATAGCCCTCAAGGGTCAGGCAATGATGTAGGTGGTAGGCACTCATGCACCATGTCCATGTGCACTAGGTATACTCCACACAGCCCAATAACACCACTTGAGTCGGTCGACTATTGCCCACTAGTGGTCACTAGTATTCCCGCTGGTGGCCACTAGTGGTCCCTGGTGGTCCGGCTCAAATGGAGGCCCTAGTGAGGGACAAGGGGGCTGCAGCATATCACACTTGTCCATGAAAAAGCAAAGAGGCACGGGTGTAAAGTACAGCATACACCAACACTGTGTAATGGACACTGGTGACGGCTGGGTGCACTGCGACCATGACACACACATGCCAGCTAGCACCTTCAGCAAGCTTGTGAGCTCACCGTAGCTGGCGCTGACGACCATGCCGGTGTGACTGTCATAGCACAGCTGGCTGATGGGTCCACCTAGGACCACAAAGCAAGCACGGCCCTCCAGATTGTGCAACAAGGCATGGCGGCTGTGGGCGTGCCATGGGCGTGTCATGAGCATCTCCAGCCCTAGCCTTGATGGTGCTCATAGGTGCACCGCTGCCAGGCTGTTGGTCCTGCAACACACGCAGCCCTGCTCAAGGCCTGTGAACGAGATTTCCCGCGGGCAAACAAGTTGTTCCATGTTGAATGAGTTTTGTTTGCCTGATAGGCCTGCGCAAACTGGAAAAGTGGGAAATCCAAGATTGTTGCATGGAAAATGCCGGCGCGTAACAAAATGCCCTGTGCATGGGGTTCAATGATGGTGTCCAGGCAGACAGGCACACAAAACCTGTCCAACATGGAACAACATGTCTGACTGTGGGTAATCTCACTCAGCTACTACAAACAAGCTGTAGCATCCTCGGTCGCACCCTTGATGACTGCAACCCCCATATTGCTTGGCCCTACAGCAGGCAGGCAGCAGCCTGCAGGCAGTGGAAGCTGGCCTGGTCTGCTGCATCTTCACTGCTTTTCACATATCCTTACAGGGTGTTGACATGTTGGGATGTGCATCAGATTGCCATCTAACCGGAGTACCGGCAACCAGAGTGGGGCGGAAGTGACGGCCATTACATATATATTACATGGTGTATTATATTGCAACGGGTGCAATGGAGGGACTGCAATGCAGCGCAGTGCAGTGCAATGCAGGCAGGCATGTCCAGGGGTGTCCCGACAGACAGGCCCAGGCGGCACTCAGCTTGCACTACCTAGCAACGACCCTGGCAGCCCCTCACGCTGCTCCCTTGGTGACCATGTGCAGTCAGTGCAGTTGCGTGCATGGGCAGAGCCTGGCGCGTGCCCAGCACCCTGTACAGGATGGCTGCATGGTGTTGTGCAGGGGCAAAACCTGGTTCATGTGAGTGGACATGTCATGTGGACTTCGCACCGTGGCCTTCCATCATGATGCCGCGAGTGGTGCCCAGTGGCCATAGCCACATGCGGGAATCCATGCCTCCGGACACTACCTTGCCATCTGGTGTGCATGCCACTGCAGTCACCCACCTGCCACACAGCAGCACAAGCAGCACAGCAGCAGCAAACCACATAGCAGCAGCAAACACAGCTCAGCAGCAAAGCTCCTCTTGAACACCAGCAATGTTTGCGGTGGCATGTTCACTAGACATGCCGGTTTTGCATTGTTGCTATGAAATGGTATCTGACATCTACTCTCACATTGATGGGTTTGCAAAGCAAATGGAGGACAGGCAGCACAGTGTGCACTAAGGCTGAGCAGGCACACTGGCACACCCAGCCCACCAAGGGCGAAGGCAGCCAAGCCCACCCCAGCCTGGGCTACAAGTGGCTGCGGACACCCAAGGCTCAGCAGCAGCAGCCTGTGGCACAGCAGTGTGTGCTAGGGGCATCCTTTTGAGCTGTTATCAGCTGCAACCAGTGCAAACATGCCATGCCATGTCTGGGCTACAGCCCTGTCACAGGGGTCAGGCAGTAGTGTAGGTGGTAGGCGCCCATGCCATGTGTGTGGGAGGTACTCAATACAGACAAAACACCACCCTTAGTAAGGGGTCCTCAGGTACTGCCATTGCGTGGTATTTGCACAGTGAGCGTCAGGGTGCTGGGTGGCTTGAGCTCTTGCAGTGTGGGCCAGGCAACGCACTCAGAGTGGCCAGAGCTCTTGTTGTACAGCTGGCGCTTCTTTGTGCCCTTCTCCGCATCAATCACATACAAAGCGTGGTCAGACGACCCTACCACAACCTCGTTCTGCATGTGCCGCATAACGCAACACATAGCCATGTGGCATGCACCATGCTCCAGTGCAAGCAGGAAGCAAGCAATGTGCGGCACACCAACACGCCACCTTCCAAAGGGTGCTTGCACACATGCCTTGCCCCTTGCAGCCGACAAAGTGGCCGAGTGGGATTGCAGTCACAAGAGGAGCAACAGCTCCCTACCCAGTCGAGGCCTGGCACACTTGACCATCACTGGCTAGGCCTCAGGCTGGACTACCTACCTTTCCCCAGTTTGCTGCAGAGCACAGGCTGGGGCGGTCGCTGATGTCTGCCAAGGTGCCTGCGGGCACAGGCAGCTGACATGGGTGAGGGTTCAGCATGGAAGAGCTGCATGGAGGGGGCAGATGGGGTCACTTGAGGGGGTGCTGACGGATGAGTTCTGGGCGACGTGGGTCAGCTCATCTGTGCAAGCTTCCCAGGCCTGTGAGTGACAGCTTTGGTGCCACACTCAACCCACCAAGCCTGAGGGGTGGGTGACCTTGGGAGTTGAGGTGGCTGCTGCGCTCACCCCGGGTGCTGATAGATAGTTTACCCCTCACATTCGTGCAGGGCTGAGTAGCACGTAGCACGGGGTTGAGCAGGGCGCATGTCCAGGACTAACGTGTGACATCCCTCCATGATTCTTTCGGGAAACCCAAGTCGCTTGAAAAGGCCACCGCCCGTCGCACTGCGCATCGCGTGATGGCTAAGAAGAAGCGGAAGGTTAGCGACAAGAAACAGAAAGGTTCATGTCCCTGGCCAACTGTGAGCTACGTGAACTACGCGCTGTGAGATAACCCGTCGCTCCTGTTCGCAGTGTCTCGTTCCTCTCAAGGCAAGCAACGCCAGGAGCGTCGGGATGGCTGGACCACGCGCAAACGTCAGGTGGCGCCCCCGCCCTATGTGTCCCCGCCCTGTTTGTGACCCCGCCTTGTGTCTTGGCCTGTCACAATGTCATCTTTGATTAGCTGCAAATCATCAAGGTCCCCGAGGGCACAGTGCTCCGCGTGTGCAAGAAGACGAGGCGCAAGCTGCGGGAGCACCTCCGGCTGCGGGCTGAAATCCACTCCCAGCTCCGCGTGATCGCGTCGTTGCTGGTGCTCAGAATCTTCCTAACGTGCCTGGTGGGCTACCCCACCCCGGGCTTCCCCAGCGCACCTCAGCCTCCAGCCGTGCAGCCCCCCCAACCCCCTGATGCTCCCCCCCTAACCCCCCTACCCCCACGGGCCCCTGCCCAGCCTGCCCCTGCGCAGCCTGCCAGCATGGAGTTTGACACTGACTCTGACTCCGAGTCAGACTGTGGCTCAGAGCCAGAGCCACAGTCTGACTCGGAATCAGAGTCAGAACCTGAGCCAGTCACGCAGCCCCCCCCAAAGGCATTGCAGCGCCCGCCTGGCAGCCCTTGCACCTGCAGCACCCACTGGCCCTCCCTTGCCCCTTGACTGCGAGGACCCCCTGATGCTCAGGCAGCTGAAAGACTTCTGCAAGTTCTTCGCCAACCCCAACTTCAAGACATGCTACAACCAGCTGCAGCGGCGCCTTGTGCGCAAAGGGCAGCGCCGCCACCCCATGCTCATGCCAGCCTTTGAGGACCCCAGCAACCAGGCGCTGCTGGCCAAGCTGCAGGAGCTGGGCAGCATCAACCTGGCGGGTGACGCCAACACCATCGACGCACACTCCATGCAGCTGGCGGTGGCAGGGGCACAGACCAGCTGCGGGGCAGGGTGGTGCTCGTGGATGAGCACCGCACCACCCGGGTCAGCTCAGCAGTGAATGGCAAGCAGCCCTGTGAGGTGGAGCTGAACACACTCAGTGCCACAAGACCCGCAGGCTGGAAGCCCCCAGCAGGGCAGGTGGAACAGCGCTTGCTGCGGCCAGCCTGGAGCCAGGAGCGTGGCCAGCCAGTGCGGGGCATGATGTGGTGCCCAGTAGTGCCCCCACGCAAGCCCCAACAGGCCCCACGCAGCAGCCAGGCAGCCACACAGCCAGCAGCCAGAGCCAGGGCCCAGCACTCCCCCTCCAGCCAAGCGCAGCAAGCCGGCAGCTGAGCACACCAAGGGCAAGGGCAAGGTCAAGGCTGCCAAGGTCAAGCCAGCACTACAGCCAGGCAGGTGGCTGGACAGGGACTGCAATGCGGCATTGAACATGCAGCGCATTGGGGAGAGCAGGTGGCGCCCACTGGAGCTGTGCTACTGGCCAGACCAGGGAGCTCTGCCAGCCAAGGGCAAGGAGTACCCTGGCCTGGGCTACAAGCGGCTGCGAGACAAGCCCCCCAAGGCCCAGGAGCAGCAGCAACAGCAGCCTGCTGTGGCACAGTAATGTGTGCCCCCTTTGTTGAGCTGCCATCAGCTCACAATTAGTGCATGCAGATCATGCCAACTCTACACGATAGCCCTTGGGTCAGGCAATAGTGTAGGTGGTAGGCGGGCTCATGTGCCATGTGCACTGGGTTTACTCCACACAGCCCAATAACACTGTTTTGAGTCGGATCTAGTTAGTGGCTGCCAGTGGCTGCTAGTGGCTGCTAGTAGGTACTTCTGATCCGGCTCAAATGGAGGCCCTTGTGAGGGACAAGGGGGCTGAGTAGCACGTGCGGTAGTAACATCACACAACAATGGCACCTGGCTGGCTGTAGAGGTGTGCCAGAGAAAGCAGCAATATAGATAGACGACCATGCCATAAGACGACCATGCTGTAAGACGACCATGCCGGTGTGACCATGCCGCCATGCACTCACCCACTGACTCACACTGGGGCCACGAGGTAAGTCTGGCAAGTAGTCAACAACACTGGGCCAGCACCCCTTCTGGTCGCAATGATTGTGATCCTGTGGCTTGAAAAGCCAGTGTGAGGCCTGATGTGGTGCCATGAAGTGCTACAGCCCAGGCCCTGCCCCTGCCTTCCCAGTCCTCCCCAACACTTCTTGAACCTGTTGTCCCACCTGCATCTGCCCTCTGTACTGCATGCATGCATGCCTGCAGGCGCTGAACGACATGTTGAGGTGCAGATTGAGTTTTGGCTGTTGCGGTATGGGTGGTGTGCCGCAAACTTGTGAAAGCAATGTAACCTCAATATATGTACCCAAAGACTGTACCCGGCTTCTTAGCTGCCCTGGCCCTTGACCCTGAACTCCGGGACACCAGACAAGAGCACAAGCTACACAACCCCTGGACCTGTGTCACTCAGATGGTTGCAGGCGTGATGGGATGACACCTGTCCTTGCACGCCGCTATCGCGATGTTGCTGCCTCCGCTGTTGATGGCCACTAGCAGAGTGAGAGCCGCTGGGTCATGAGCAGGCCACCAGGCCTGCAGGCTGGAAGCCCCCAGGGCAGATGGGCCACCGGCTGCTGCATGCCAGATGAAGCGTGACCAACCAGTCCGAGCCCGACATGGTAACTTGAGTGCCCCCATGCCAGCTCCCGCAGCCGCCACGCAGCCAGCCAGTCACACAGGTAGCAGCCTGTCGAGGACTTGTGACAGCGGCAGTGATGCTGCACAAGCCCCAGGTCAGGTCACCTGCTGGGTCTGTGGGGCCCTGGCGCCAGGTATCCAGAACTTGAGGAGGGAAGCGCGTGAAGCCGGCTAGCCCGACAGCTTTGCCTGTGTTGACTATCTGCATGGTGCATGGGGGGGTTTGTCATGGTTGTGGGCATGGGATGGCAGCAAGTTGGCCGTCCCACAAGTGATCAACGGCCATACGTGGGCCACCTACTCACATTACGAGTCCGTGCTTGCATGATAGCTGTCCTGGCTGCCGTGTTTGATGAGCCAGGGCGGATGGAGTCCACACCAGCTTTTGGTGCTGCCTGAATGCTGCAGTCATAGCAGAGTTCACCCCTCACAATTGTGCAGGGCTGAGTAGCAATGGAGGATCTGGGCAGCATCAACCTGGCGGGCCCACCAAGGGCAAGGGCAAGGTCAAGGCTGCTAAAGCCAAGCCAGCACCACAGCCAGGCAGATGGCTGGACAGGGACTGCAATGCAGCATTGAACATGCAGCGCATTGGGGAGAGCAGGTGGCGCCCACTGGAGCTGTGCTACTGGCCAGACCAGGGAGCTCTGCCAGCCAAGGGCAAGGAGTACCCTGGCCTGGGCTACAAGCGGCTGCAAGACAAGCCACCCAAGGCCCAGCAGCAGCAGCACCAGCCTGCTATGGCACAGTGATGTGTGCCCCCTTTGTTGAGCTGTCATCAGCTTACAATTAGTGCATGCAGGTCATGCCAACTCTACATCATAGCCCTAACGGGTCAGGCAATAGTGTAGGTGGTAGGCGGGCTCATGTGCCGTGTGCACTGGGTTTACTCCACACAGCCCAATAACACTGTTTGAGTCGGATCTAGTTAGTGGCTGCTAGTGGCTGCTAGTGGCTGCTAGTAGGTACTTCTGATCCGGCTCAAATGGAGGCCCTAATGAGGGACAAGGGGGCTGAGTAGCACTGTTGCCCGTTGTACTCACGTGAACACGTTACTTGACTTTCCACCACCGGCATGGGAGGTTGCAGAGGTGCCATTCAAGGCATTCCAGCCCTTCTCAAATTCGTCCATGTACTGATCGTTCAAAACATGCGACGAGCCAGCTCCATACTTCTCTGCACCACGCAGAACACGCAAGGGGCTTCAGATTGTGCCACATCTCATGGTAGGTAGCCAAAGGGTGTGAGATATTGTGCCTCGTTGAGTTTTGACAGGGAGCCCAGTGGTCTGGAAGTGAACGTGGATGGGGTTTGTATCTGTCAAGGGTGTGACTGATGACACTACAGTGACGAGGCTGTAGCTGAATAAGATTACCCACAGGCAAAGCCCTTGTTCCATGTTGAGTTAGCTGATGTTGACCTGCCTTGGGCTATGTAGGTTGGAGGTGCCCACGCAGTGAATTGCCGCATGAGGTGAAGGGGCCTGACTCTGCTTTGGTGTAGTTACCTCTTGCCCGCTGGGATGATGAGTGAGGTGCTGAGGACGTAGCTGCTGCTGCAGCTTTGCCTCACTTTGTATCTCCAGCATCTTCATCTTCATCGCCATGCGCTCAGCCTCCTCTGCTGCACGTGCCTCATCAATTCGCTGCTGCTGTTCTCTTGCTTTCTTCTCCCTGATAGCCTGAAAGGAGGCAGGCACATGCATGCGAGCCAAGCTAGCCAGGGTCAGAGGCAGAGGTTGGAACCGGACAAGGACTTACCCTTGCAAGTTCTGACGGGGATAGTGTTGGATCCAGTGCAGGGTCCATAGCTGGCGAGGCAGCCTGCGCTGCAGTGCGCCTTCGTCAATGCTTATAGTTGCAAAGAAAAAGCCTCGGGCACTACCAGACGTATTGGCACTGTCGTCACTTAGTTATTTGCACGATAACGCGACGCGCGCGAAGGAGATGTGCAAGGCATGCAGGATGTACTGCTTTCTACATGTTTACTGCACAGGGTGAGCATGTGGGGGCTGTGGCTTGCAGTCAAACAAAACTTGTCCAACATGGAACAACATGTCTGACTGTGGGTAATCTTACTCAGCTACTACAATCAAGTTGTAGCATCCTCAGTCGCACCCTTGATGACTGCCAACCCCACATCGATGGCACGTCCCCCCATGACCACAGGGCACCTCATCAAAACTAACAGCTTGATGCTCTGTGAGGCTTACAGCCTGTGCAAACTACCAGGCCCTATGCATTGTTGCGGGCCCGGCCATCGATGCCTTGCCGGTACTCTGCAGCCCAGTGCAGCCGATGCCTGCCCTTGAGCAGCCGGTCATTGACCAGCTTGTAGCGCTGCTGGTACTCCTTGCCAACGGGGGCCAGAGCCTCCAGGTCCTTGCATTGGCACAGCTCTATGGGGCGCTGCATGCTCTCCCCAATGCGTTGCAAGTTCAGGCACCCGCTGGTGTCCCGGTCTAGCCTCCTGCCCCCTGTGGGGGCCTGAGGTCGTGGGGCTGGGCCAGGTGGGGGCTGGGCAGGGGGCTGGTCATGGGCTGGGGGAGATGGTGGGGCCTGGGCGGGGGGGGCCTGGGCTGGGGGAGGGTTGGGCGGCACTTGATGGCACCATGACAGGCCCCGCACATACTTAGCATGCCGCAGGCTCCAGGCTGGGCGCACCAGCAGCGGGTTGACCTGGTCTGCTGGGGGTACCCAGTCTGCAGGCCTGGGCTGGTCAGGTGGCAGGTGCAGCTCACACATTGCGTCGCGTCGTCAGTTAGCTTCGGGGGGCCCTAGCCTTTCGCCAAGCTTTGTGGCTTACCGGCTGCACTCTGTGCGGGGGAGACGGGGCGCTTTCGTTTCCTCTTCGGGGCCATATCAGGGATTTAGTTACATTATCCAAGCGGTGAGGCCGTATTGGGAGGTGCATCAGGTCGCCATCTAACCGGAGTGGGGCGGAAGGAGGTCCATTACATATAAATTACATGGTGTTTTCCCCACAGTGGGTGGGGGAGGTCATGCACTGCCGTTGCCCTCTACTTCTCCGCATGACTGTTTCAGGTTGTGAACAGTAGTAGGCCACTATGCTCATACCGGCTCACACCTGCTTATACCGGTGTGTCACTCCGCCACATCACTCTCGCACCCTCCAAAGAGCACCTCCAAAGGGCACCTTCAAAAGGGCACCTGGTGTGGACCCCCTCCTGTTAGCCAGCAGGTACTACTTGTGGACGCTTCCGTTGCTTTTGAGATGTTGAAACTTTTATCTGCCTTAAATCCAGCTCCGAAAGTTTCGGCGAAACTCAGGCGTTCCCAACTACCTGAAAACCACCCCCCTGTGATACGAAGCCCGTATCTCCGCAGCCACTCAGTCAAAAATATATGTAAACAGTGCTTTGCACAGAGGAGAGTCATAGCTACGATATGGCAGACGCAGCAAAAACTATCTCGCTCTCAGCGGTGCTCAGTGCCTGTCCAAAGATAAGCATTTGAATTCATGCGATTTCGCCACATGCGAGGCGCGCCGCACTAGCACGCTTCGCCACGCTGTTGTGAGTGGCACCTGCAACACGCAGCAGCAGTCGGAACATGTTTTGCTTTTGGCATGTGGACGCTCCGAAACTTCTTCGACCTGGTAGCCCCAAGCAGCATGAAGAGCTCATTGGAGCTGGCGATGGTGTTGGCGTCACCCGTCAGGTTAAAGCTGCTCAGCTCCTGCAGCTTGGCCAGAAGCGCCTGGTTGCTGGGGTCCTCAAAGGCTGGCATGAGCATGGGGTGACGGCTGCGTACAAGGCGCCGCTGCAGCTGGTTGTAGCATGTCTTGAAGTTGGGGTTTGCGAAGAACATGCAGAAGTCCTTGAGCTGCCTCAGCATGACAGGGTCCTCGCAGTCAAGGGGCAAGGGAGGGCCAGTGGGTGCTGCAGGTGCAAGGGCTGCTAGGCGGGCGCTGCAGCGCCTTGGGGGTGGCTGCGTGACTGGCTCAGGTTCTGACTCTGACTCCGAGTCAGACTGTGGCTCTGGCTCAGAGTCACAATCTGACTCGGAGTCAGAGTCGATGTCACACTCCATGCTGTCAGGCTGGGCAGGGGCAGGCTGGGCAGGGCCCGTGGGGGTAGGGGGGGTAGGGGGGGAGCATCAGGGGGTTGGGGGGGCTGCACGGCTGGAGGCTGAGGTGCGCTGGGGAAGCCCGGGGTGGGGTAGCCCACCAGGCACGTTAGGAAGATTCTGAGCACCAGCAACGACGCGATGACGCGGAGCTGGGAGTGGATTTCAGCCCGCAGCCGGAGGTGCTCCCGCAGCTTGCGCCTCGTCTTCTTGCAGCCGCGCAGCACTGCGCCCTCGGGGACCTGCATGACCTGCATGACCAAGCAAAGTTGCCATTTTGACAGGCCAAGACAACAAGGCGGGGTCAACACAAACACTGCGGGGACACATAGGGCGGGGGCGCCACCTGACGTCTGCGCGTGGTCCAGCCATCCCGACGCTCCTGGCGTTGCTTGCCTTGAGAGGAACGAGACACTGCGATGACGCGATGCGCAGTGCGACGGGCGGTGGCATTTTCAAGCGACTGGGTTTCCCGTGAAAAAAAGCATGACCAGCCTCCCAACATGAGGTTCGAAGGTTGAAGTGCGGACAGTAGCACTATCAGAGCACTATAACATCATTTGCAATATTGCATCATCGACAGGCTCCCTGCAGATGGTGCTGACAGCGCCTCCAGACCCACCCTGTGGTCTTGTGATCTCACCCATCCACCACCACTGCACTTCAGTAGGGCGGGACCGATCATATGACTTGCTGAGGAATTGGTCATATGACTGAATATGATGGCTTAAAGATGTGATATGACCGGGTCTGTAGTCAAGAGGATAATGTGGCAGATCGACGCACTAACCCACCTGGGAACCCCGAGTGCACAGAGGGTTTGACGTCCTCAAAACCAGTACCACTCTCGGTGGCAGTTATCAACATTCCTCTACTCTCCTCCAAATTAAAGCACGATTGAGACCATGGTTGAAACCAGGTTGAGACCACGGCAATGAGGTTACGGGGGTTTGCGAGTTTTGGCTTAATTATGTTTCATCATACTCCATCATGCTTGATCATATGGGGTCATATCTTAAAGATTTTTTCAGATATACACTTCAGACACAAGCATTCATCCCTGGAAGAGATCGTCGCGGTTTGACAGCCAGCCCAGGCCTCCAGACACCAGTGCACCAGCCATCAATAACCCAATGCTCCCCTGCCACAAGCTTGGCCACAGAGGGTACCAGGCATCCAACACAGGACTGCTGCCTGTGCCGCTAGTGTTGGCCTGCAACCAGTCCGACAGATAGGCAGGCAGCTGGCTAGCAAGCAGGCAGGGTGCCAGCTGTGAGACCCTCTGCTTGTCAGTAGGGTACCAACATCATGTGCATGCTGTCCGTGTGTATGCTTCCACGCCAGAGATGAGCAAGGCAACCATGCAAACCAGGCTCATAGTCAACATAGGCAGCAGCGGTAGCAGCAGGAGGATAGCAATAGCTACTGTGCTGTGATCACCTGACTCACCAAGACAACGCCTACTCCCAGCCACAAGAGTGAGAATAAAACCAGAAAGAAGTCGGCGATTAAAACCTGTAGCACACACAAACCAAGGATGAGCATCCCTGCTATTCCTTATCACCCTAACGAGCCCCCACCTGCTGCTGTGTACGCCTGCGTCTTCATCAAAAGAGACAGGCGTGCCACAGAGCCTAGGCCCACTGTTATTGTACATGTTGTCTCTGCAGGCTCCTAGCTGCAATGCAGGAAGCTGTTGTGTCAGCCAAGCTCAACACATGCACACACCCTCTGGCATGGTGCATGTGACCATGACATGATTGCCCTCTGGCAAGACTTAGATACTGTGTGTAGGCTTGGGCATTATCTCCACACACACTGCTGTGCTACGCTCCTGACCTTGCTACTGCAGCTGTTGGGTACGTGGCTCACCTTGTCTACTAGCTCCTTGATGCCAGAGGAGGGTGGTGGAGTCCCATTAGCCTGCAGCACCAGCAGCACACTGCAGGGTGATCAACACGTAAGTTACAGCAAGAGTGTCATTGCAGGACATACCTGCCGTGATGAGCTGGCTGGCTGAGCTGCTCGCTGCAATGCCTCCTGCCTTCTGTAGCGCTCTAAATCAGCCTTCATGGCATCAGAGATTTCTGCATGTGAACACTGCGTTTCAATGCCAGAAGCATACTCATCTCTACATGGCAAATGGTACTGCAGCACCCAAAGGAGCGCTGCGGGGAGGGCATCATGGCTATGCAGGCATGGAGTCATGGGCTAATGGCTTTTGCCCACCTTCGCCCTGGGGAGGGAGGGCTGACATGGCTACACATGGCCTTGCGAGTCGAAGCCTGTCAATAATAATGCGGCTTCGAACGTTAGTGCGGACGTCTGATGTCGACGCGGAAACCTCTCTGAAAAAGCCGTGTAAGCAGTCTCATCACCTCGTGCATTCAGCTGCACTGCTGGGTGGTAAAGCTCGGGAGATGCAATACCGGCCGGTGGATGGACTGACGCCAGGTAAAGCTGACCGTTGTAGCATGAGTGCAAGCGTGGATGTACAGCAGCCACCCGGACTAGCGGTGCCCAACTGAGCTTGCATGGCTGCATGGACGGGGTCGGATGTCACTCATGTGGTTCGTGTGTAGGGAGCGGTTTTTCTCATTAGTTTCTCATGAGATCTCATTAGTTTCCGCGTCTCATTAGGTCGTCTCATTAGGTATTGGTAATCTAATGAGATTAGGTTTCTCATTAGTCGAGCGGCGACCGCTCCCTATGTGGTTCACTGCTGCCCTATGCCGCATAGTAAGCAGGACCTCCCGCAACCACTGCAGTGTCCGTCATGTCCACCATTAACAAGCACTGACACAACCTTCATTTCAGTGCGCCGTCATTTCAATGCGCCTGGTACTGAAAAGGATCATGAGGTTGGCAGCTGAGCTGATCAAGCAGCTGTGCTGAGCGAGTAGCTGAGTAGGGCGCTTGGTTCTCAAGCAAGAGAAAGCAGTACATGTGCAGACACCACAAAACACCCATCAAGCGCAGAGCGTGTTGAACACATCCCACACTGCAGCATTCCAATGCACTCTGAGTATGCTCTGCAGTGAGTAGGGATTGATTATGCTCCGCAGAGAGTAAGCTGTTTTGATAAGGTGCCCAGTGGTCTAGGGGGCTGTAGTCATCAAGGGTGCGACCGAGGGTGCTTCAATGTGACTGTAGCGGGCTGAGATCATCCACGGTACAATGTTGTTCCTTGTTGAATCAGTTTTGTTTGCCTAAAACAACCTTCAACTGATATAAAAACAGAGCTTCTTGACCGCAATGGACCTGCGCTTGCACCAGATAACCCTCATCCCTCGATCTTAAACTAACATCAGCAACCCTACTTCTCTCTCTGCAACGCTTGGAAAGACACGCAGCAGCACTCTTTCTCATGCAACACATCTCATGCAACACATCTCATGCCTTTTGTCTCCCTCCCTCCCACTACTACACTGCTTCATTGGGGCACCCTTGACAGCTGCCAATCCCATCCCTGGTGGCACGCTCCATCCCTGGCCACAGGGCTCCTTGTCAACCCACAACAGTCTTCAAGCGTGCTGCCAAGAGGTCCCTGATGCTGTGTGTTTCGCCTGGGGTCAAGCTAGGACCCATTGAGCATGTGGGGGCTGTGGCTTACTGCCAGCACCAGGGTGAACCCACCCCCTCTTGCCCTCTATTTGCCCATCTTGAGCCACTTTGGGATTTTGGGCTCCCCTGATGGTCGGCCCCCAGCCCCAGCCCCTGACCCTGCCTCAGCCAGGCTTCGAGTCCTTGCACCCGGTCCAGCCTGCCCTGACGCTGCTGCGGTTTGGCTGCCCCGTGTCGCCTGCCCCTGCTGAGCGTGGGGAAGGCTGCTGGGCTGCTGCTGGCCGGGCAGAAGCAAGCCGGGTTGTAACCGTGTGATGACACAAGGCTGCAGCTCGGGCCGCAGCCGCCCCAAGCCGCTGGGCTCACCAGCAGGCAGCGCCCCAGGCTGACCTGCGGAACAGGGGTACATGGCATGGCAGTAACGCTGTACCTTGATTAGCCTCAGCTGCCTTGCTGCTGCTGCTGCTGCTGCTGCTGCTATTGCCCCTACAGCTGTGACTGCTGTTGTGGCTGCTGCCGTTCCTGCCACCCTGCTGCCCCTGCTCACCAGGTAGCTCCAAGGCGCAATGCACGTGAGCAGCAGGCACCAGGCCTGCCTTGTAGAAAGACTGCGTCATGTTCTTCAGCACCTGCCCAGCACCACACACATCACACTGACACTCTTCGGTTGTGCAGGTTGCTTGATCCCTATGCCCTGCCTGCCATGCTGGCGACCATGCATCTTCTGCAGCTGCACGAATCACAACAGCAGCAGCAGCAACCACCAGTGCAGCAGCAGTGGTAGGCTTGCTGGCAGCGGCAGCAAGGGGAGCAGGGCGAGTGGTGAGGCACTCATCTGACCTCTCACCCGGCCTCTACTCCCACCCAGCCCCTCACCTGCTTAGGAGGGGTGACGAATAGGGTGAATGCTGTGCCAGGCAGCAGTAGCTGCGCCACAGCTGCCTGCAGCCACAGCGATGCGATCTAAGGTCATTCCATGCTGGGCAAGGCAAAAAGCACTGAGCTCCTCACATGTGGCCATGAGGGGTCACACTGGGCTATGTGAGGTCACACTGAGTGATGTGAGGTGTGCAGCAGGGTCAATTGCAGCACCAGCGTCGTGGTAACGGCATGCTGGGCCAAGGCAGAAGGATCCTCACCTTGAGTGCGCCTAAGGGCTCTGAAGCTGCAAAGGCGGCCTGCATAATGAGGCCGTCAGGGAAGCGCACTCTCACCGCAATGCTGCTGAAGGCCTGCGGTCACCAACAAGCCGGTGAAGGACAGGTCAGCGCGGTGAAGCCAGCTAGGGCCACAGCAGCTGCAGCTGCAGCACCTGCTCCCTGGCCCGCTCCTCTGCCTCCCTCATGGCCTGGGTCTTTAGCCCTGATGCCTCCTCCTGCAGGCAGGGCACATGGCACAGCCTGCATACTATAACAGTGGGCATCTTCAACATTACTGATGCCAAACGCAGCCAGTGTGAAGCCAGTGTCAAGGCCAGGGTCAGTGTCAGGGTTAGGGGTCAGGGTCAGGGTCAGGGTCAGGGCCAGTAATGTGCACCTTGCGTTTGACCTCAGCTGCTCTGGCCAGAGCCGCATAGTCCTCAGGCGTGAGATCATAGAACGAGTCTTCCTCCTCCTCCAGCTCTAAACCCCGCATGCCTTCCTGCCCCTGCTCTTGCCCCTGCCGCCTAGCTTCTCCCTGCCGGGTGCCAGCTGCAGCTCCTGTGCCGCTGCCTTGATCAGCTGCAGCAGCTGCCTGCAAGGCCTGCTCAGTGATCAGCACTGCGGGACGACCCAGGCTGAGGCCCAGGGACATCAGCGCCTGGGTCAGGGGCTGGCTCACATCTAGCACCACACTAATCGCAGGATCAGGTCCGGGGTCAGGGCCAAGGGCAGGGGCAGCAGCATGGCCCGCTTCAGGCTCTTGCAAGGTGCTTGCGGCTGACACTCTACGAGTCAGCTGCTGCACCTGCTCCAGTTGCTGGCTGAGACCTACATCTTGAGCAGGCCCCTCCTCCATAGGCTTGTCTACTAAGTCTTCGCCGATGGCACGCAGCTCAAGCGGCTGGTTGCCTGGTGCAGCTGCCGTAGTCTGCAGCGGTGCTGGGGCAACAGAGGCTGGGCTGGCTTGGGGGGCCTGAGGTGAGGCATCCTGCATGATGGCGTCCTCCTGCACTGCTGATGCAGCGCCTGGAGGGGCACTGGGTTGAGGTGCAGCGGCTGGGGCCTGGCAGTGAAGTGGCTCACGGCTAACGGAAGCTCCCGCCCCTGCCCCTGCCCCTGCCCCTGCCCCTGCCCCTGCCCCTGCCCCTGCCCCTGCCCCTGCCCCTGCCCCTGCCCCTGCCCCTGCCCCTGCCCCTGCCCCTGCCCCTGCCCCTGCCCCTGCCCCTGCCCCTGCCCCTGCCCCTGCCCCCGCCCCTGCCCCTGCCCCTGCCCCCGCCCCTACCCCCGCCGACCCAAGCCCAGCCCCAAGGCCTGCGCCCACCCCGGCCCCAAGACCACCTCCCTGACCTGCTCCCCAACCTGCTCCCCATCCTGCCCCTAGCCCTGCCCTGGCCTCTGGCATTCCCATTCCTGGCTGTGAAGGCCCTGAGCTAGAGACACCATGGGCTGGGGCTGATGCCGGGGCCGGGGCCGGGGCTGCAGCTGGGGCTGGGGCTGATGCCTGGGCCGGGGCCGGGGCTGCAGCTGGGGCTGGGGCTGGGGCTGGGGCTGGGGCTGGGGCTGGGGCTGGGGCTGGGGCTGGGGCTGGGGCTGGGGCTGGGGCTGGGGCTGGGGCTGGGGCTGGGGCTGGGGCCACAGTGGCAGGCCTGGCAGCTGCAGGCGGTCGGTAGGCAACGGCAGGTTTGCATGAGGCTACATGCAGCGAACTATTTGCGGGGATGTTGACCAGGCGGAACGGGCATGTCAGGTCAACCTGGAAAAAAGACGTGGTGACAGCACGCAGTGGCATCAGGCCCACTATACATTACTGTGGTGTCCAAGCATAGCCCAGATCTCTCCTTTTTTCTTGTTGGCATCCATGGCATGATGCATGCTACTCCCATGGCTTCATATGTCAATGGCCTAAGCAAGGCAGGCCCTCCCCCTTGGCTGCTGCCATGCCGCCGTGTCACCCATGATCATGACCATGGCCATGACAGGCCATCATCTCAAAACAGCTGCTGGCAGTACTGACTACACTGTGACCATGTCAGTTGACAGCGCCCCCCTCGCACCAACAGGGGCACCCCATTAGATCACACTTCAGTGCCATCTTACCGGCTTCTTTGAGTAAGTCAGGGACACGGTTGTAGGATCCATAGGAGGGCGGAATCTGGAGCTGACCTCCGCCCATGCGGCACCCAGGGTTTGCATGGCCGTCACCTTTGTAGATTGACGCTGTTCTGCAGGCAAGGCAGCGCTGTTGGTGAAACTGGTGGTGAGGTAGGGTGACATTAGCATGCCGCGCTGGTGGGCGAGGCGGGGAGAGGTGGAGTGGAGCAGTGCCTGGGCACTCGCTAGAAGTGTTGTGTGAGCCCCTGCCCTGATCGGCGCATCCCTTGCTACAAGGGAAGGAAAACCTAGTAAGGTGTGGCATGCGATGCTGGTTAACGTTATGCGATGTGTGCGGAGTGTGCACCGAGTTACCTGGCGGGCCAGGCCAGACGAAGTGGATGTTCGAGCCCATGGCAGCGAGTGTGTCGAGGGACTGTGCGGGTCTCTCGATCAGGAGCACAATCGTGTTGTGCCCATGCAAAACTAGCTTGGCCTGAACATACCCTGCTGTTCAGCAATCCTGCAGCTTTACGGGTAGCATGTGCAGGTCTACAAATGAAGCCCTGCTACTTCATGTATCCGCCCAGGTGCGCGGTGGATCAGTAGGCCAGGTACCCTCTACAACAACGAAATTTCGGCCAGCCGGTTTTCTGTATTGCTCAATCGTTTGTATGATTCTATTGTTGTTATATAGCACTCCTGCAACCAGACAGTGGCAGGGGCGCCTTTGCACTTTTGCAAAGTGGTGGTCTCAGCACGACCGTGATGAATGATACATGCCATCACGTGACACAGCTGCAGCTCGGGCCATGTGAACATCTACTAAGCATGCAACGCCAATGCTTAGCTACCTACTCATGTTGATGATAGGGTGTTAGAGATCAGAATGATATCCAAGCCACTCCTCCCTTGATGCCAGGGCTGCTCCTCACCTGCGTCAACTTGAACTCTACATCACAGCTAACAGAGAGCACTGTGCGCTTGAATGGGCATGCTGCTATGTGGTGGCGCCTAAGGATCTATCACCACATGGCTGCCACACAACAGCTCCACCTGCCCACGTCATGTTTCAATGAGCCAGGCAATAAGAAGATCATGAGGTGGGCAGCTGGGCTGATCAAGTGGCCGTGTGATGTAGGTGGTAGGCACTCATGCACCATGTCCATGTGCAATGGGTATACTCCACACAGCCCAATAACACCACTTGAGTCGGGCGACTATTGCACACTAGTGGTCACTAGTATTCCCGCTAGCGGCCACTAGTAGTCCCATGCAGCATGCAGCTCCACCTGGCCGAATCATTTCAATGCGCCAGGTACTGAGAAGATCATGAGCTGATCAAGCAGCCGTGCGGCCACCAGTGGTCCCTGGTGGTCCGGCTCAAATGAAGGCCCTAGTGAGGGACAAGGGGGCTGGGCGAGTAGCTGTGTAGGGCGCTTGGTTCTCAAGCAAGAGAAAGCACGGGACTGGCGGTGCACAAATGACCAGGTATAAGGTGCACTGGCACCTGCATTACATGGGACGGCACAGCACACGCGCAGAACTTGATGGGCGAGGGAAGCGGAATGTCGCGTGGACCACACTGCGTCGCGTCGTGAGGGGGGCCTAGCCTTCCGTCGAGCTCAGTGGCTTACCGGCTGCACTCTGTGCGGGAGAGAAGGGGCGCTTGCGTTTCCTTTTCGGGGGCATATCAGGGATTTATCAACACCATCCAAGCGTGCTAGGGGGGGCATCAGGTCGCCATCTAACCGGAGTGCCGGCAACCGGAGTGGGGCGAAAATGAGATCCATTACACGATCCATTACACAATCCATTACACAACCCTATTAACGCATTGATAGGGCGCATTGATAGGACGCTGAGTAGGGCGCTTGGTTCTCAAGCAAGAGAAAGCAAGGGGACTGGCGGTGCACAAATGAGCGAGTACATGTGCAGACACCACAAAACACCCATCAACCACAGAGCGTGTTGAACACATCCCACACTGCAGCATTCCAATGCACTCTGATTAGGCTCTGCAGTGAGTAGGGAGAGGGTAAGCATACAAGGAACATCATGCACCCCACAATTTGTCATGCATGCTGCTGTGGTAGAAGCAAAATTACACAAATACCTGCTCCTGGCCTATCCCTTGACCTGGTGTTCCTCCGCAAGACTGTTTCAGGTTGTGAACAGGTGCGCCACCATGGCTGCAGCTGTGCTGGTGTGCTTTGGTTGCAGTGCTGGAGGGTGGGCCACAGGGTACCCACCAGGCTCTATGGGTCGCCCAGACCAAGGTGGGCCTGCATGCACAACAGCAGCAGCAGCAGGGTGTATTGGTGTGTGTAGTAGTTATATGTATTAGGGAAGCAGGTGGCACAGGGTGAGGGAGGGTGTAATGCACAAGGCCCAGCCAGCCACATGTACATGCACAACACGCACAGACCACGCCGCGGTATTGCAAAGATCAAAGTCCTCATGCCTCATCAATTCGCTGCAGCTGGGGGAAAGAGTGCCACCGGAGTGGGGGCTGGACACACTGTGGAGTTGGTAGTCAAGCCCCTGCCGCCTAGCTTCCCCCTGCCAGGTGCCAGCTGCAGCTCCTGTGCCGCTGCTCTGCCTTGCCTTGGCAACTTCTGCCTAAGCAGGCTGAGTAGCTGTGTAGCCTGGACTAGAGCAGCCCTGACAGGCACAGGACTGCTGCAAGGCAGCACTGCTTGCTGCCCATGGTCATACGCATGTTGAGCTGTGCCACAACTGCATCAACTTGAGCTGGGCTGAGATCAGGCCGAGCTGCCTCCACAAAGCCATGCGAGGCTGCCTTGATGACCTGGCGCCGCTGTCCAGCTACCTCTGATTACCACTGCTGCGGATTTGATGTCCACGCCATCCCGGGTCGTGTGTTGACACCTTGTGTCTACTCCTAGAAACAGCTGTCAAAATGCGGACCATGAGCAGCCCACCAGGCCTGTAGACTGGAAGCCCCCAGCCCCCATGCAGCAGCCAGGCAGCCACACAGCCAGCAGCCTCAGAGCCTGGGCCCAGCACTCCCGGCCCAGCCAAGCGCAGCAAGTGCACCAAGGCTGAGCAAGCTGCTGAGCCCAGCCAGCCCACCAAGGGCAAGGGCAAGGCTGCCAAAGCCAAGCCAGCACCGCAGCCAGGCAGGTGGCTGAACAGGGACTGCAATGCAGCATTGAACATGCAGCGCATTGGCAAGAGCAGGTGGCGCCCACTGGAGCTGTGCTACTGGCCAGACCAGCCAGCTTTGCCTGCCAAGGGCAAGGAGTACCCTGGCCTGGGCTACAAGCGGCTGCGAGACAATCCAACCAGGGCCCGACAGAAGCAGCAGCCTGCTGTGGCACAGTGGTGTGTGTCTCCCTTTGAGGCATCAGCTGGCCTGTCATCAGCTTACAATCAGTGCATGCAGGTCATGTCAACTCTAGACCATAGCCCTCGCGGTCAGGCAATGGTGTAGGCGTTAGGCACTCATGCACCATGTCCATGTGCATTGGGCATACTCTACACAGCCCCTGCACACCATCTGAGAGGTCCCGCTATTGATCCCTATTGATCCCTAGTGGTCCGACTCAAATGGAGCCCTAGTGAGGGACGAGGGGGCTGGGTAGCTGTAGACTAGCTTGCTGGCTGCCAGCTTTGCCCACCGCTGACTTCCTGGCTGGCGATCTGACAAAGGACGTGTTCTGTGCGGGCAGCACAGTGCTCGGGATGCCAGGCCGCTACCTGCATCATGAGGGACTGCCATTGTCATCAAAAAAGTCGGCCAATAACCACGTCATGCCCGCCACGATGCCCCCGCTGGTGAGCATGCAGAGGATGAAGCCAGTGGGCTGCATGAGCAAGAGCAAGCATAGGGTGGGTGGGCTGGAGCCTTCACCAGGCATGGTCCTGCAGGGACAGCAAGACACACAATAAGCGGGCCCACAAGCTGGCATCAGGGTATTAGCTAGTAGGCTGGGCACAGCCATCCACAATGTCCAGCTAGCATCCCATACTGTGAGCCCTGCTAGAATATGCTGGGTCATGAGGCTGTCCAGGGTGCGCATGGGTGAATGCTGCCTCATGAGTTACAAGGACACCCTTCACAGTCCAGTAGCTTGCAGGGCAGTCTTGCTTGTGTGGGTGTGGGTCAGGTTGGGCGAGTGATGGTAGCAGGTGGGCTGGCTAGGACATGAGTGAGAGGACAGCAGCTCAGGTCATTGATCTGAGATGGCCGGCATGACTAACATCGACATGCAAGGAAAGGGGTTGGGTGAAGCATCCATTCCTTGCATGGCATCCAGGCTGAGTCCAGCTTGCTGGAGCTTGAAAAGCTTGAAACGGTTTAGTGGTGATGAAAGCAGGTGTAGTGGCAGGTGATGGGGTGCTGGGGGTAAAACATTGCTGAGGGGCTTCAAACCTCACATCTGCAGAAAAAGAGTAGTTGTCCAAGGAGGTCTTTAGCCCAAACGTCAAGGACCCCAGCACAAAAGACGCTGGGACATAGTACCTCTTCAACTGTTCCTGGTACTGTTGCCACCCCTGGTCAACACACTGGGACCAGCTCAATATGCTCCCTGACACAATGTTGGCTAGAGGGTGGCTCACCCTTGCTGGCGGGGAGGGGCGCTTGTCGTCTGGTTGCGACCGGGCTACCCAGCGCTGCTTCCGCTGACTTCGCGGCACCGAGCTAGGCACATGCCGGCTGCTGCGAATAAGCCGGTGGCTCTTGGCGAAACTCAAGGACATGCTGCGGTCCGCAAAAAGTGGCGGACTGGTCGGTACTGAAGTCGGAATGTATGACTGCAGCGGGTGAGCGCATGCGAGTTGCAAATGTATACTCATGCTCATATGCCCCGTTCATGGCTCCCATATCCATTCATGCCTCATGTCCATCGTATCTGTCATATCAGCTGCCGTAGCCCAACGATAGCGAAGCAGTGACTAAGCGAACCAGCTGGAACCCTGCTAGCTCACTGTGCGGAAGTCATACCGAAGGCAACGGTCCAACAGACGGACAAGGCGTTGAGAGTCCTAACAAATGGCAACGCACCAAGGATACGCAGCCAAACATATACAATCTAACATGGAATAACATGTTTGGCTGTGGGTAATCTCACCCGACTACAAGGGGGGGGAGGGGGGCCTGGGCTGGGCCTGCTGCTGGAATCCTGGACTGGAGCAGGCCTGACAGGCACAGGACTGCTGCTAGGCAGCACTGCTCGCCGCCCATAGTCGTACGCTTGTTGAGCTCTGCCACAACTGTGTCTACTTGAGCTGGGTCGAAATCAGGGACACGGGAAAGCACAACAGCTTGATGTACGGAGTCGCATTGTCGCGTCGTGTACACACTGCGTCGCGTCGTCACTTAGCTTCGGGGGCCCTAGCATTTCGTCCAGCTTTGCGGCTTACCGGCTGCACTCTGCGCGGGGGGAACGGGGCGCCTGCGTTTCTTGCGGGGACATCTCAGGGACTAAGCAACACTATCCTAGCGGAGTGGCCGTGCTGGGGTGTGCATCGGGTCGCCATCCAACCGGAGTGCCGGCAACCATTCGCCGCCCGAGGGAAAGTGGGGCGAAAGTGAGATCCAGTATTGATACACGGATAGTGCCGTGGTACCGCTCCGGCCATGTGCTGAGGGGTCCTGGGCCGGGAGAGGGGTTACATCTCTACGTCATCAAGACTTTACATACTTTGACCACGGCAAGGTGTCAACCATATCAATCAAGGGTACACAGGACACGCTAACGCTAGTGTACAAGAAGCATGAAGAGTACACAACGTGGCAAATCCCAACAGTACAGCTATCACTCACTAGCAGGAGATCAACATGGAACAGGATGTTGCCTGTGGGTAATCTCACTCAGCTACTTTTCCAGTGCATCGATATGTGGAGCGAGGATTGTCGCTCTATACTCCCGCTCAACCCATGCATTATGCCCATCTATGCCCTACGCAGGGGGCGCAAGGGCTAGTCAAGGCAAATGCACAGGATCACGCATCACATACGCCCTTGGCCAGAATATGGTCATTGATACAGCCAGGGCAGTGGCAAGGTGTGCAAGGTGTTTACTGACATCGTGGCAAGGCCAAGCAGCTTGGCTAAGTGTCACTGGCCTGCAGCGTGATACTGAGGTGCTCTGTGGCATTGCCCCTCAGTACTTCTAGTTCTACCACGTCCCCCACCTGCGCACAGGTGGACCATTGTGAAGGCTGCAGGGCAGATAACCAGCATGGTGCAATCCACGGTCGCAAATCATCACCCACATCCAGCAAGAATGGCCATGTGCAAAGTAGGCATACGACTTTTCCAGTTTCAGCGTCTTCAGCATGGCTTACCTTCGATTCATCCAAGACACGGAATAAGTCAGATGAAGTTTTCATTGGCTTGCCATTGACCGCACATATGATGTCTCCCAGTACCAAACGGCCATAAGAGTCTCGCGTGGTGCCCTGCATGGTACATGCAAGGTGCAGACCAGGTATGTGAGGAAGGGGACAAAGCAAAGAAGCAATGCCTACAGCAAGCAACAGCCATCAGTCTCGCCTGTATGCCTGCACGCCATGCCGGCCCACCCTCGCTGCTGCTCAACACCATGACGCCTGCAGTGATACATACATCAACACCAAAGCTATGCATGGGCAAAAGCAGTATGCATTGATGCCTGTGCCACTCTATTGGGTTTTTCATACTGTCACATCCCATGCATGTGGCAACTGATCACGAAACACATGTTGGGACATGCCTGCTCACCTTGCAGTCCAAGCGCATCCACAGCTTGCTGGGGAGTCAGGGAGATGCCGAGCACGGGACGAACAACCTTTCCATGGGCAAGGATTTGAAGAACGCTGGAGCGAACAGTGTCAGCAGGGACAGCAAACCTGAAGCACGTGTGCAAGGAAGAGGGAGACATTGCGATGATAAGTAACACACCAGAGGCAGACATTGTAATCGCGCTCAGATCATGGGCACGCACCCGACTCCTGTGTTGGTGCCTGAGGGTGAGTAGATGGCTGTGTTGATGCCGATGACACATCCAGAGCTGTCCAGCAGCGGGCCGCCACTGTTGCCTGCATGGCAGCCAAACAAACGGCACACAACTGATGTCATGTGCATCTGAACATGATCATCATTACTGACAGCCCCATGCTTACAACCTCTGCCCCAACATTACTTCACACTGGCCTGCAGCTCATGGGGGCTGGCAGCCGCACCTGGATTGATGGCGGCATCAGTCTGAATCACACCCTGGATGGGGCGCCCGCTGACTACTGAGTTCATTTCGCGACCAAGAGCTGAAGGGCATGATAAGACATATAATGAAGCAGCAATCACAAAAATGAACCAGGCCCAACCTTGGCTTGCTAGGTCCTGACCTGACACCACCCCGGTAGTTAATGTGTGGTCCAAGCCAAAGGGGTTGCCGATAGCGTACACTCGTTGGCCGACCTGCAGCAGCCTTATTTATCCAATCTTAATCATTTGAAGTCGCTGGGAAACAAGCAGCAGACAGCATCGCCCTTACCACTCACCTCAAGGTCGTCAAGGTTTTGATGCACACACAAGGGTGCCATGCTAACAGTTCGAGATTTTTGAGAAGACCCAATGCTGACAGCTACCACAGCAGGATCTCCTTGAACGGTGCCGTTGTTGAGAGTGACCTGCAGTGAGTAGGAAGAGGGTAAGGATACAAGGAACATCATGCACCCCACAATACGTAATGCATGGTGCTGTGGTAGAGGCAGAACAACACACATACCTGCAACACCGCAATGTCTTTATCCTGGTCAACCCCGACAACTCGTGCCGAGTATTCATTGGCACCAAGTGTAACATGTACATTTGTGTGGTCTTGGATCACATCTGCGTAGATAGGCAATCAATGTGCACGTCTCACACAAACAGTGTGCGACAATGCCCATAGTAGCTGCCTTGACATAGCTCTCACGGTGATTTGTTACTATGTGACCTTTGTCGTCCCAGATAAACCCTGTGCCGCTTCCTTGTGGGACGTCGATGAGGTTTGTTGTGAACGTGTCCTGCACAAGTGCACAACGCCGACTCCTCAGCTCAGTTGGGCTTGCATGCGAACCTGACCCATCTGCAAGTCAACTCACGCGCTGCTGGGTGAGACTGGTGACGCCGACAACCGCATCACGAGCGGCACGGAAGATGCTGATGGTGGTTTGTTCATCGAGGGTTCTTGCGCAGCCAACCTCGGCGCACCCACACCAGGCAGCAATGCCCACCACCAATGCGGCGGGGAAGGCAATGGGATGTGGGCTGCCAGCACCCGGCCAGCACGCCATCACTCTCGATGGACGCCGAGGACGCTGGAATGACAGGGAAGCTTGCTTGTCAGTGGTGATAAGCTTCGGTGATGAGCCTGCGGGGGCAGCAAAGGTTTGACCCGCGCAGCACACAATATGGCGCAACAGCACATAGGACTCAAGCTGGTATTTCAAGTACTGCAAAACTAGTCAGCACCTTTGGGGGTTGGACCTATAGGAGTAGGCGTGCATCGGCGCATGGTCAACATACAGGGCAGTATGCGTCTGGCGCAGACAGGATAGACTGTAGCGGTGTCAAGCAAGTCTGAGACGTTGGTCGTTTTCATTTGTACTGGTATGATATTTGCGACATTTGTGACGAAACCTCACGGCCTGTGGCTGAAGTTAGCTGCCGCTACGCACATAATGAACTTGATGGTTAGTCACATCGGACATGCCTTTGATCTGCAGCTTGTTTCGCCAGCCTGCTTCACCATCCCTAGATTCGAAGGACTTACTTTCAATGCCCATATTGCCATCGAGGGGTTAGCCGATGATGCCGGACACTGCATATTTGCTCTGCCACGTATTGCACTAGGGAGCCACCAGATAGCCCAGACAATCCTCTGCCCTTGTTTTACAGGATCGACACTCCTTCCCACACCAGACACCTCCTGCAAGGTTTTGGCCTGTGAATAATCCTCCCTCCCACAGCAAATCCTCCTACATCCATATGCACTACTTACTTTACAGCCTGCGTTGTCATTTGTATGGACTCTGGACCCTTATCGGTATTCACTCAAACATACCACGACACCTAATGATACAAGCGGTCTCCTCACTCACTCACTTTATAACACTACAAGCTGCACTCTCACACAGCCCACTGCCCTACTTCCCTGTCAACCTGACACATGAGGCATGAGCCATGACCCAGCAGCGCCTGGACATGGACCCCTCCAAAAAACCACCTGGGCACATCACTGCTGGCTAGCATTACGCATCACTGGGGGCCAGTGTTACGTTCACATGCTCGGTGGAGCTGCCTCTCAGCACCTCGATGTCCAGTGTCTCTCCCACCTGGGGCCACACATCGCAGCCACCTGACCGGCTTGACCAACATGAGCACAGCTGCATGCATGCACCTCCTCTTCACAATGGCATGGCATGGTATGGCATGGTTTGGGTAACGCAATAAACACAGAGGCTGACAGGGGCTCAGTGTGGCCACTTGCCAGGCCTTAAAGCCTCAATCGTGGCTGTCTAGCCATGCACTGCCAATGGATGTGTAAGGCTGCACCAGCGCTGCGCGTCAGGAGTCAAGGTGCAGCCTGAACAAGCACAGAGGCAAGGGGCAGCCCCTTGCCTGCCTGCCAACCTGCTGCATCCAGCACTGACCTGAGCCTTGTCCAGCACGCGATAGAGGTCAGTGGAGGAGCGGATGACGGTGCCGTTGACAGTGCGGATGATGTCGCCCAGCACCAGCCGCCCGTACTCATCTCGGGAGGTGCCCTGCAATGGCACACAGCGGTTCAACCAGGTGAGGTAAGACCCTGCGCATGCTCATACCACGCCAGCTGAACGCAGGCCTCCTTGCATGCTACAGTCAAGGGACATGGCCCTGCTGTCACCATGTCACAGGTAGGACCAATGAGGAGTCAATGGAGTGTGGATAGGGGTGACCATCATATCCTAACCAGGCAGCCTGCCAGCTGCATGGCTAGCAGCTGAGGCAGGCACCTTGGCAGCATGGTCACCCAGTCAAACAGCAAGCTGGCAGTCAGCAGTCAGGCCCCATTTAGTGGGGCTGTGGAAGCCGCGGGCCCGCCCCAGGCCAGCAGCTGGGACTGTGACTCACCACAATGCCAGCCTTCCAGGCAGGGCCGCCCTCTCTCGCATTCAGCACCATGATGCCTGGGGCAGGGTGCAGCAGCAAACCTCTTCAGGAGCCTTGCCAACAGTCAACATGCTCATGCGACCGCATGCAAAACCATAGCACAGAAGTAGCTGAACAGGTGCCTGACAATGTGTCCAGTGCTGCACCCTGCTGCTGCTGCTGCCGCCACCACTGCTGCCGCTGCTGCCTCTCCCGGCTGCTGCTGCCACTGCTGCTGCCGCCACTGCTGCTGCTGCTGCTCTGTGAGGGCCTACCTGCCTGCCTACCTGCCCCACATACCTGTCAGGGCCTACCCCAACCTGCCTGCCACCACCTGCCTGCCTGCCCACTGTCATGCTCAACGCCCTTGCCTGTCTGCCTTCCTGCCCACCCATCCGACCAGCCGGACTGGGACCAGCCCTCTTCACCCATACCTGGCTTGCCTCCCTCCTCACCTTTGACACCCAGCGCCTCCACCGCCTGGTCAGGGGCAAATGCGATGCCCAGCATGGGGCGCACCACTTTGCCAAACTCCAGGATCTGAGTCACACTGCTGCGCACGGTATCAGCTGGGATGGCAAAGCTGCAGTGCAAGCAGATCCCAGCAACAGCAGCACAGGCACAGCAGCTTAGGTCACAGAAATAAATGGGTCCGTGCCAGCATGTAACGCAAGGGGAGGTGTCATCAGCCTTGATGATATCATTATTCTTCAACAGGCTCTTATCAACAGCTGCTGCCTCATCTTGTCTCCCCGCCAGCCCTTGTGAGCCCTTGTTGTCTTATTGGAATGCAATGACATAGATCATGGGGGGTGGCAGACTCATACAGGCCATGCCGATGTGGTGCAGTGCGCTCTCTCTTGGCAGGTGGGCAGGTGGGCAGGTGCTAAGCACCACAGCAGAAGCGTCAGCAGCAGGCTGATCTCAACAAAATCATAACGCAACACGAGGGGAAGAGGACCCCTCCCCTCCCCTCCCTATCCCCACCCCGCCTTGCGTACATGCGCCTGGGACCCCTGCCCTCCCCTCCCCTCACGCACCCGACCCCAGAGTTGGTGCCTGAGGGTGAGTAGATGGCTGTGTTGATGCCGATGACACATCCAGAGCTGTCCAGCAGCGGGCCGCCACTGTTGCCTGCATGGCAGCCAAACAAACGGCACACAACTGTCGTCATGTGCATCTGAACATGATCATCATTACTGACAGCCCCGTGCTTACAACCTCTGCCCCAACATTACTTCACACTGGCCTGCAGCTCAGGAGGGCTGGTGGGCTGCACCTGGATTAATGGCGGCGTCAGTCTGAATCACCCCCTGGATGGGGCGCCCGCTGACTGACTGTATCTCCCGGCCTGTGCCTGCGCACACACCACCACCACTCCCATCAGGCCCTTCACACTGTGAGCTCTGATAGCCCGCCAAGCATTAGCGTGTACAGGCCCCACCCCGTGACAATAGTAGGGGAGCCTAAGCGGGGTCA
This sequence comes from Haematococcus lacustris, assembly GCA_030144725.1. Taxonomy (NCBI): domain Eukaryota; kingdom Viridiplantae; phylum Chlorophyta; class Chlorophyceae; order Chlamydomonadales; family Haematococcaceae; genus Haematococcus; species Haematococcus lacustris. The sequence continues at coordinate 5,831,915 of JASKMD010000029.1, read as the reverse complement.
GGGCTGCCCTGCCGCTGCACTCACACATCAAAGACCTCGTTCAACACCACCAAGACCCATGCGCACATGGCTCATGCCTATCTTGGCTTGCTAGGGTCTTACCTGACACCACCCCGGTAGTTAATGTGTGGTCCAAGCCAAAGGGGTTGCCGATAGCGTACACTCGTTGGCCGACCTGCAGCAGCCTTAGTTATACAATCTTAATCATTCGAAGTTGCTGGGAAACAAGCAGCAGACAGCATCGCCCTTACCATACACCTGCAGCAACCCAACGACACCATATGCTGAGTCCACGCTGCTGCTGCTGCTGCTGCTGCTGCTTGTCGTTATGGTGTGCTTGTTTGGCCTAGCCCGACGGCAGCACTGGGGCTGGTTGGAGTGCTGGCCAGCAGGCCGCCCACCCAGCAGGCCAGGTTGAAGGGTCAGGGACCGCCAACAGGAGCAGTTGATGCCTCTACCTCATAGACTTCTGCTGATCGTAGAGTGCCAAGGAAGGGAGCCAGGGCAAGCGACACACAACTGTTTCAGGTGATGGCCTAGGTGCGCTTAGACTGAGCCTACGACTGAGCCTCTTGACCATGCTGCATGCCCCCTTGCCCTTGCCTGGCGGGTGGTGAGAAGTCACACATTCCAGGTTGACCCACCTCCAAGTTGTCAACACTCAGCTGCACACACAAAGGTTGGACCTTGGGCAGGTCCTGGGATAAGGGCGTGGTGACTGGAGCCAGCTTGGGATACACTGGGCGTGGCATGGTGTTGCCGCCGGGCATGGTGGCCGGGATGGTGGGCTCCACACCCTGACCAGCAGGGCCCAGCTGTGCTGGCTGTGGCAGCACCACCTGCGAGGCCAGAGCGGACAGGGGCTGCAGCATGTGGATGTTGAACACGCACAACTCCAGGTTGAACTCCTTGGTCTATACCTACATCGACATTAGTTACCAAACCCTCCTAACATGCTGCCCAGCACCCTTGCGGGGTTTGATTCCCCGACCCCTCCCTGTCATGGTAACACCAACCCTATATCTCACCACAGTGCTACAAGGGAGGGAGTGAACTTGGCTATAAGCCCCATGGGCTGCACTAGTTGTTCACACCTGCAGCACTGCGATGTCTTTGTCCATGTCCACCCCTACCACGCGAGCCATGTATTCGTCCTGGCCCAGGGTCACCCTCACGTTGGCACTCTCGTTGATTACATCTGGCACACAACAGCAGTAAAAGGTGGGAAAGCTGTTTGAGACCTTCCTGCAACCACTTTTCATGTTGTGTGATGTAATGGGGTGCAGGGAGAGTGCTGTGGCTGGTCCACGACGAGCACGGCCAACCACAGCCAGACCTACAGGGTGCTCAGGTGGCTTTCCAGCAGCCCTGCTGGCATGCACTGCCAAGCAGTCAGCCTGTTGCGGTCGCTGGGTGGTTCTGGCCCCTGGGCAACTCACCTCTCAGCCACCCAGCTGCTCCCTTGTGCCCACGTATTCCTCACTTTGAGAGCCCCACGCCCATGCCCATGCCCATGCAGGCTGGTGCATGCTGACAACATGCTGCCCCCTGGCCACTAGCAGCCCATTACCCGCCACCCATCCAATGACTCACGGGCATTGGTCACAATGTGTCCTTCCCTGCAACCAGAAGATGGTGCAAAGGTCTGAGTGCTGACCACAGGAGTGAGGTAGGTGCAACACAAAACATGCTGAGCAGAGAGGAGAGGCAAAGAGCTGCCAGTGGCCCTGTGCAGGCCTGGTGCTGTGCAGGCCAAGGCTCAGCTCCTACAACCAAGAGCTGTGGCAACTGGGGTGTCAGAGAGCCCTGTGAATGGTCAAGCTACAAATGTGGGGCAAGGCAGGGCAGGGCAGGGCAGGGCAGGGCAGGGCAGGGCAGGGCAGGGCAGGGCAGGGCAGGGCAGGGCAGGGCAGGGCAGGGCAGGGCAGGGCAGGGCAGGGCAGGGCAGGGCAGGGCAGGGCAGGGCAGGGCAGGGCAGGGCAGGGCAGGGCAGGGCAACAGTGCACTCACTTGTCCCATACGAAGCCAGACCCAGCGCCCTGTGGGATCTCCATCATGTTCATGGTGAACGCATCCTGCACATTATGCAGGGGCCAGGCGCTGGGTATCCCATGGGTTGGGGTGTGTGTGTTCACATGCAAACCTACAATGACTAACTGGCGATGAGCAGGCTACACCCATTGCCCACATGCAGAGTGCTACAAGTGAGTAGGATGGAACTGGGATCATGGTGCAAAGTTGTTGGCTTGCTAACAGCTGTGTTGGTGGAAGGGCGTGACATGGCACATCACTTGCTGGCATGTGTTACACCACTCACTCGTCGTGTTGCAAGGTTGGTGACGCTGACTACAGATGGGGTAGCTCTGCAGAGGAGTGTGACACACAAGCTGGCACATGGGCCATGGCATGGCTAGCCTGCATGATCAGGCATGCTGACGCACTTTTTGAATAGGTTGATCGTGGTGGACTCTTCTGCGGTGAAGCTACGGGCCTGGCTCATCGCATGCGCTGCGTTGCTGCCATAGGGGCCAAGCAGCAAGGAGGCTGCGCATGCTAGGGAAGCTGCACAGGTCATAAAGCTTCTAGCTGGTAAGGCAGGGTTTGAGGCTGAGGCTGGGCTTGAGCCTGAGCTTAGGGTTTGGGCTTGGACGTCGGGCTGTGACGTGCGTGGCTGCGGCAGATCTGCGCGGTGAATCGCTGATGCCACGCGCAAGATGGCGGGCGAGCAGCTTGTGCGTTGGACACCTCCTGTGGGGGTCCACACAGCTAGGTACAGGTTGGCGTGTTTCAGCGTCAATACGGCAGATGTTTTGACACTCACGGCCACGCAACCCGCAGCTCTCCTTCTCGAACCTTGGCCCAAGCATCGCTGAACTTGCAGAGAGGTTGGTGGGGCGATGGGGACTAAATGGCGATGAGGAGGGATCGTATGACTCGGATGCATGGCTGGTTCAGGATTTGATCCCTACAGCCCTCATGCAACACCAAAATAAAGCACGAGTTGTAATCAAACACAGGCTGCGAGATCATTATTGTAAAGGCTACTGACGGTGTGCCTAATGCCCACTCCAGCTCAGCCTTCTGGTGTGTGTGCCTCCAGGCTACTACCAGCAAGAGCTCTACCCTACTCTATAGCTCTTACTCACACACATCCCCTTTGTGTAAGTTACTCACACACATCCCCTTTGTGTAAGTTACTCACACACATCCCCTTTGTGAGGGGTTTGGTATCTTGGTTTCTTGGATTGTCTTGCTGTAGCTGGCTATCGCCGCCACTTGCGCCGCCACTTACGCAGCAGGGCCTTGTCACGCAAGTACACCCACTCCTGGCCTGGCCGGCCTGGCTTTGGCATGGCTGGGCGGCCATCCCAGTAGCACAGCTCAGTGGGGCGTGGGCCTGGGCCGACTGCACAGCGGCGGATGTTTAGCGCGGCTGAGACGTCCCGGTCATAGAACCTGCACATGGGTGTGGGAAATGCATGAAGTCAAGTCATGGCCCATGTCATGTGTCACTTCATGTTGGATATGTTGCGGCCATGCACATGTGCAGTGTCAGGCCATTGCTTACCTGATGTTGTTGCTTGTTGAGCACATCAAGCCCCGGACTTGGGAACACTTTGTCTTGCTGTACACTGGCCGCAGCCACCTGCATGGACACATGGGGCAATGCACATTTGTAAGATTTTTCCTTACCTTCCTAATCTAGACCCTACCCAGCCACCTTGACTCCACCACCTCCCAGCACTACCCTGACCCTCCCCCACTGACCCTCTCACCTGAAGGACTCAGGCGGCTGCCCAGGGAGGGCCTCACTGGGGTGGCTGTAGGCTGAGCTGACCCGGCTGGTGCGGAACTCATCCACCAGGAGAACTCGCCCTGCTGGGTACTGCCTCAGCGCCTCCTTCAGCATCTGGCTGACTGGGACACCCCTGCAGCCAATGCTGCCGCTGCCACTGAAGCCAGCAGCCCCATAGGCCAGTGCCAGGGGACGGTCTGGCCACCGCTTCTTGGCCTGCTTGATGAGCTGCAGCCACACATGGTACAACACACAAGGCACACATGTGTAAGGTCAGGTTTAGCAGCAGCAGCATCAACAGCAACAGTTGGCCAGGTGTAAGAGCATGAGCTGACTTTGGTTGGCTCCTGCCTAGCTTCTAGGCCTGCTGCTAATAAGCCTTACCTTGGACCAGAAGCCTGCCACCACGCGCTTCTTGCCACAGTACAGCCGGAACTTGGCATTGGCCCAGCGAGGCTTGGAGACCTCGGCCCACATGGCGTCGTACGTCGCCAGGACTGTGTACCCCGGCCAGGGACACTGATTTCTTGAGCCTGCCAGCGAAGAGGAGAGTGAGCATGTTGCTGAAAGCTGTCTCCAGCTGCTTGCCGACGTGGTCTACCATGTTGCAATCAGAGGGGTAGCGAGGGATGGCTGCGAGGCGATCGCGAAGGTCGGGGTGCGCGGCCAGCACGGCAGCCACTGCCGCGTTCGGCCGAGTGTGCGCGCCATTTCCGGGCAGGCCCCGGACCAGCTGTAGGAACAGGTTCCTGCAGCTCAGGTCCGGGATGGCTGCCTGGGAGACTGGGATGTCTGTGTACACGGGCTGGTCGTGCAGGCCGAGCGGGTCGGCTACGTGAATGGTAAATAAGCCGCGCACGAGTAAGCCAAACAGCAGGCTGGCGAGCACCGCCCGCTCGCTGCAGGCCTCCACTCGTGGCTGCACCGCGTCGGCCAGGAAGGCATCCCAAAGTTCTTGCGGCAAGTGGTCGATGAGGTGGGCTATCTTACACTTCCTGCCGTGGTATGTGTTGTCCCTACCGCGGGCGGCGCGGGCCTCTCCGGAAACCTTTCTATTTCGCTCCGCTTCGGTGAGGTCCGGCTGTAGTGCCTCGTCGCGGTCCTCAATATCACTGTCCAGGTCCTCCGGCACTGGCCTAGGCACGGTTCGTCTTTTTCTCTTAGCCATAGAAAACAACATCGTCAAGCCATCACAAATACTGTGAATTATCGGTTTTGTTTGTTTGCATTTAATTTGTTTGCCTGACATTAATTATCTGTCCTTTAATCTGGCATAACAACATCATGGTTTAACAGGTAGCTGCGCATTTGGTCACAGATTACACAACAGAGTCCAGGGATTGTAAACTGAGAGATAGCCACCGCTCCAAAAAGCTCCTGTTTATCGCAAGTGGCAGCAATGCAATGCGATATAACCACAGGCAGGTCACATGTGCTTCACATGGTGGAGGGAGGAATGGAAAGGTAAGCGGGATTGCATCTCCCAGCATCTCCATCTCGACTACATCCTACCCGCATGTTGGTTTCTGACAGGCGAACGTGTTCTTTGGGAGTGTCCATGAGCAGTGCCTGATACAAACGAGTCATGCCTTGCACATGTCCCAGACCACAGATTGCTTTGACTGCGCAAGGAGCATGCAACCAATACCTGCTCTGTCTAATGACCTGCACCACGCGTTGGGCAGCATCATATTGCTATCCTCATTGCCAGCCACCAGTCGGACTAAACAAGACGGCATCACATTATCAACGGCCAGCATGACACGCAGCGTGCATAACATGGAGCATAAGAGAAGATCTCTGCTTCGGCTTGCCATGGCCCATCCCATGCCCCATTCCATGAGACCCAGCCTCCATGAGCATGGCTGATGCCCCTCAAGCACTAGGGCTTGCTGCTGTCTGCCTCGCCTGACTGGCAGCTGCTGGGGCCTGCTGTAGAGCAGTGGGCGAAGGCTGCTTGGACTGCCTGCGCTGCCTGCTCGCCGTCTTGGCGCCAGTTAGTGAGGGTGGTGGAGGGACCTCCACCTCTGGCTTGCTCTCAGCTGCGGGGCCGCCATTAGCTGTTTCACCGGCACCATGCTGACCCCTGCCCACACTGGCAAAGCCGTTCCCTGCGTCAGGCGCGGCTGCTGCGGGGGGACCAGGGGGGAGGGAGTCAGGCGCTGGGGCCGAGGCTGGTGGGGTCTGTGACTGTGTGAGATCCAGGGTAGGGTCGTGGAGAGATGCTCGTCTGCTGCGTTTCTTCGGCGAGGCCTCTGGGGCGACAGCAGCGCTAGGGGGTGTGCTGTGTTGAGCCTGGGGTGCAGGGTCTGCTGCAGCCACCCTGCTGCTGCTGCTGCTGCTGTTGGTGGCAGGGTCAGGGGAAGCGCTGGCTGCGGCAGGCCCACTGCCTGCCCTTCCCCGCTGCCCCTTGCCTGCAACAGACTGCTCTCTGGTTTTGCTGGTTGCTGGAGGTGCTGGCTTTCCTCCTGCTCCTCCTGCTGCTGCTGCTGACAAGGGTGTGGAGGGCGGGGCAGAGCCCTCTGCTGTGGGTACCTTGGTGCTGCCTCCTACTGCTGCTCCTGCTGCCTGGGCTGCTTGCTGCTGCTCAAGCGCCTTCTGCTCTGCTATTGCCTTGAATGCAAGCATGTTCTCATGCAGGATTTGGCGTAGAGTGGTTTGCACACCGAGCTTGCCCACTTTCATGTCCACCAGCACTTCTGGCATCTGAAATTCGAAATGAAGGGCGACGGCTGTGAATGAGCTGTCCATCTCCAAAAACGCCACCTCGCCTGCACGTTTGCATGATCACACATGTGAGACGCCGTGGGCAAGGCACTGTGCAAGCCAGCAGTCCTAAAGACAACTGGCAGGCTGGGGGCTGCAAGGGCCATTAGGCCCTGGTGGAGGTCAATGCTTGCTAATTGGTCATAAAAAGTTTACATGCATGGGGAGTAAGATGAATAACTGGGGTGGGCATGCATGTGGAAGGATATGGTGATGCTCTGGCGGCTGTCTCACCGCGGGAAAGGCATGCCATGCCATGCCATGCCATGCCATGCCATGCCATGCCATGCCATGCCATGCCATGCCATGCCATGCCATGCCATGCCATGCCATGCCATGCCATGCCATGCCATGCCATGCCTGCCTGCCAGTGCATGCATACAACCGCTCACCTGCAGCTGGCATGCCCCAACGGGTTTCAAACAGGATGCGCTTGTCGAGCTCTATCTCTGTCTTGTGCAGTAGGAATACAATCTCCAGGAGTGGCATGCGCCCTGGGGCGCACAGGCACGCATGGTGTGGCTGTCTCTTCACCCAACAGCTGTGCAGCTCTGCCTTGCGACACCCTGTCCTGCTGTCAGCTGTGTTGCTGACTTGCCATAAGCTGCATGGATGCTGGAGCATCCAAGGGCAGCGGTGCAAGGGCAGCGATGCAAAAGCAGCCCAGAAGTGGCATGTAGCACAGTTCCAAGCTGTGTATTCGACCTACCCCAACGGTAATAGCATTGGAACAGACCCATATCTGGCTGCTCTGGGTCTAACCCAATCTGCATGGGGCAAGAAAGAACCCGGTTGTAGTGGCTGCAGCTATTTGCTGTGCACAAACAGTGCACACTTCTCTCACCTCAGCAACCAGGTCAAGGAATCCAAGCAAGCTATTCCAATCGTTCCAGAGGCTGAAACATGTGCTCCGAGAGGCCTCAACCTCAATCAGCACAGCCAAGCTGCAGATATGCTCATCGTCTGTAGTGAAGGAAATGTAGTTGGCAGGAGTGTACCCCGTGATGGGCTCGCTGGATGCTCGACACGGCAGACGCTGCCTGCACAATATGAGCTTCGACAATGCTAGTGGCACTGCTGGCACTCAGCGAGGGTTCAGCCGGACAGCGGCTGCACCTGCTGGGCTCAATTCGTTGTCTCCAAGGGCTGTATTTGACTAATGAAACCATCGCTGCATCCCCGCGGGATAAAGGTGCATTCAGCCGCAAGTGGCCATCCCGCAACGCAACGCCATGTCTGTAAGCCCGGCCTGCAGGCAGTGCATGATCCATTAGACGACAACGAGCGCTGCCATCATAGCGATCGCAGCCACCGGGCAGTATTTGTATTGTGTGATGAGTACCTTGCGGCGACTTGCGGCGACTGCGTACCTTGTCGCGCTCGTCTTGACTTACTGAAATGCAGCAAAAGCTGGCAGCATTGTCCACGTCTATGACTGCAGTTTGACCGTGGGTTTTTAGGGATGGTAATCCTGTACCGTACTCTCCCTTTTGATTCCCTATCCCGAATCGTTTTTTGTCCTTCGGGAAACCGGGAATGATTAAACAATGTATTTCTCTGGTCTTTCGGGAAGTAGTCAAACAATTAGTTGACTTTGACGAAAGTGCCAGCAATGGACCAGTTTGTGGTCCGGGGCATCAGTGCCGCCGACGCAGCTGATAATCTGCACCGCGAGCTCCTTATGCACGATGAACAATGCTTCCAAATGTCTCTTGATCGTCAAGCGGCAATTATTGAGAAGCGACTACCTGAGACCACTAAATTTTGGGCCTTCTCCACGCCTTAATCTTGCCGCATCGCCCAGCACACCTCCTGCTCTCGCACGCACCGGCAAAGCGTATGAGAACTGGTAGCAAACTGCTAGGATTCAGCCCACCCTGGGCTGGGCCAGAGGGAGGCGGGCCAGGCTGGGGCAAAGGCTAGTGCGGCGGGCCAGGCCGGGGTGGCAACAAGGGTGGCTGCTATGCCCAGGGCAAGGTCGAGGGAGGTGGGCCAGGCTGGGGCAAAGGCTGAGGTCACAGGACAGGCAAGGGTGGCAACCAGGCTGGCAACCATGTCAAGGGGGGAGGCGACTGGTCATACTCAGGATGTCCCAACATGGGGTTTGTAATCTTCATGCAAGTACTCGCTACAAAGTGCACCGATTATGTTAGCGTTTGTTGCATTGACACCGGCGAATCACTCCGCATCTACTGGCAAGCGGCGAGTTAATCCTTGCATCAGAGTCCATGCCGGCGCAAGCGAGCGCGGACACACTTCAGCTGCTCACTATCGATTGGTCTAGTGGTGAGTAGAGGCACCAATGAGCGAACTGCGCTTGGCATCGAGCCGGAAGTACAATCACATTTCAGCCCGCCAGGCTCGCTCCGCGAGCCTCTTATTGGTGCAGGCGGTGTTGGAGGGCCATCGTTGGGCAAGTTACTACTCGACATTGTTGCATACGCGTGAAACGTGCGTCTCTCTCTCAGGAATGGAGACCCCCATCCACAAAATGGCATGTTGTGAGCTGACCATTGTGAGTTTCCAGACTTTCGACTAGTAACTCTGTTCCTTACTCAACGTCACAGCTGCTGGAGAAGAAAGCATGGCAATTAGAGGATCAGGCCTGCTCCAAATGACATTGGCGTGACATAAATGCTGACAAATGATATTGGCGTGACATAAATGCTGACAAATGACATTGGCGTGACATAAATGCTGGTGCCGCCCCTGACCTGCCCCCCCCTCCTGCTGCACCCCCCTGGCAGCAGCAGGCAGCTGGTGCTGGTGCTTCCCCTGGGCTGCCCACCCCTCCAGCTGAGCAGCAGGGGGTCAGGGCGGAGTTGGACTCGAGCTCGACACGCAAGCGGAGGGCGGGCGGGAGGGATCGGACCCAACATATCGAGCAAGGTAACGTAGCAATGGCCCACACACCTTGAGTGGCCTTACCGAGTGGCCAGGTAGTAGGTACTACTCACGTAGCGGTCAAGCAATGCAGCAGCCTTGTATACTTCCGAGCATGGGTTGAGGGGCGTCGTTACATCGGTTTTGCGTGCCATGTGCATTGTTTTGACTGCGGCGACTGTCCCTGACTGTTTGCAGAGGCTACTGGGCCACGTCGGTCGCGGCGGTCGGTCGCGGCGAGGCCCGCATGAGCAAAACTGGCATGCATTTGAATGTCAAGATTTGAGCCGCCTTAGCACTCAGCACACTGCACAATACTTAATGATACATGTTTCACCGCATAGCTGACGGAGTCCTCTATCCAGGCATGTGCAAAACATAAATAGAAACCACGTGGCTGAGACGCGGCGTCGTTTTGATTACCAGGGGTCGGTTTCCTATCATTTCCTGTCATTTTTTGTTAGTTGGGGTCGCCTGACTCATACACGGTCAGCCGGCCAAGGCGGGGTGCTTTGGCCAAGGCAACAGAATGGGTGGCGGCAGGAGTACGCAAGTCTGAATGCTCTTAGGCAGATGATAAGATATGCCGCCACTGCTAGCAGCGGCAGGAGGACCACGACTGTATTAGCGAGGTTTAGTGCCCCATGTGACGTGGTCAGGTGATAAGGCCACTAGAAGAGAGGCCACGACAGTAGACTATGTGGATCATATGATTTTGATGCGAGATTAATGGAGTGGGAGGCTTGATTATTTCTATGCACGAAGACGTTCTCAAAACTAACTTTTGACGTACTTTGGCCATCGGGGAATTTGAAACAATGAAAAATATGGCTCGGGAGTAATATTTTAATTATAGTTTCCGAGGCCTCGGGAATCAAAAGGGATAGTACGGTATCCCTATTCTTGGGAGCCCCTACGCTTCTTCACAACAAATTTTGATAGATGGTGTTTTGCAAAAAATAAAACATATTGTTTTTTGAGAAATATTTTCAAAAAACGATATGTTTTATTTTCTGCAAAACACCATCTATCAAAATTGCAGCCCGATCGGACAAGGTTGGCCAAAGGTGCAGGGAAGAATGCAGGGACTAATTTGTAGGAGTGTAGGGTCAAACCTAGGTTAGGGACACAGTATCACCAGTCACTACCTGTTGTGGAGAAGTGTATGGGCTCCCCAGGATAGGGATTAGGGCGTTCCCGGCCAGGTATTAATAATACCCAGGTATTAATACCCTGAGGAATTTGAACGAGGTATTAATACCTCACCGGCCCACCGGTATACCTCACCGGCCCACTAGCGATATGGCTACGACTGTCAGCCCTACACCGCCCGACACTCATCCTGCAGCCGAAGCGTGGCTGGACACAAAAGTACCCAAAAGTACTAATGAGTACCTATGCAGTAGCCTATGCCGGATGTTATTGTATGAGTGTCGGTGTGCCGTGGTGCACCAGGGCAACCCATCGGGAACATCGCGACCACGCCGGAGCGCCCAACGCCCAACGCCGGAGGCTTACAGTGTGATGAGGCTGACAGTGCCAATGTAACATAGCCGCAGTCACAACCTTGCTTTAAGGTTGCTCTCACAGTAAGCGAGTGACCAGGCCGCAAACTCGGCCCCATTCCTGCTGCGACGCCCATCCTGTTCAATGCAGCGCGCTGATGCCGTTTCTACAAGGAACGGGCGCCACAGCGTCAGGCCGCAAACTCCCTCACTTGCTCACACTCGGCCGCCAACATCGTGTGTTCTAGATAATTCACACGGTTAGAAATCGGACAATACTCGGAATCTGTACATCAGCAAAAGGCCGAAAAGTTGGGGGCCCCAACCGCCAGCCCCGCCAGGCCGCAACCGCACCCACCCGCAGCAAGACTCTCCCAGGACGTTGCGGGGCCCCTGCGCCCGCCCCCACCCCAACGCTGAATGTGATCAACAACGCAGTGCAGCCAGGTTACCCACGCCGAGAGCGGGGCGCAGGCCACACCGTAAAGTTCAGCATGGGCGGTGCTGCCCCGCTGCCAGCCCAGCCAGCCCAGCCAGCCCAGCCTATGCGAAGGAGAAACCGCCCTGGTCAGCCTGCTCCCCAGCGTGCGTCTCAACGTGCAACCCACGACCCGCCGGAGCTCTAGGACCGCCACATCCCAGCCCTGCCCCACCCCCTCCCAGCCTTGCGTTGCCCCTCCCCTCCCTGCCAAACCCTGCCCTGCCCCACCCTCTCCCAGCCCTGCCCCACCCCCTCCCAGCCCTGCCCCACCCCATCCCAGCCCTGCCCCACCCCCTCCCAGCCCTGCCCCACCCCATCCCAGCCCTGCCCCACCCCATCCCAGCCCAGCCCTGCCCCACCCCCTCCCAGCCCTGCCCCACCGCATCCCAGCCCTGCCCCACCCTCTCCCAGCCTTGCGTTGCCCCTCCCTGCCCAGCCCTGCCCTGCCCCACCCCCTCCCAGCCCTGCCCTGCCCTGCCCTGCCCTGCCCTGCCCTGCCCAGCCCTGCCCTGCCCCACCCCCTCCCAGCCCTGCCCTGCCCTGCCCTGCCCAGCCCTGCCCTGCCCTGCCCTGCCCTGCCCTGCCCTGCCCTGCCCTGCCCTGCCCTGCCCTGCCCTGCCCAGCCCTGCCCTGCCCTGCCCTGCCCTGCCCTGCCCTGCCCTGCCCTGCCCTGCCCTGCCCTGCCCTGCCCTGCCCTGCCCTGCCCTGCCCTGCCCTGCCCTGCCCAGCCCTGCCCTGCCCTGCCCTGCCCTGCCCTGCCCTGCCCTGCCCTGCCCTGCCCTGCCCTGCCCTGCCCTGCCCTGCCCTGCCCTGCCCTGCCCTGCCCTGCCCTGCCCTGCCCTGCCCTGCCCTGCCCTGCCCCACCCCCTCCCAGCCCTGCCCTGCCCTGCCCTGCCCTGCCCTGCCCAGCCCTGCCCTGCCCTGCCCAGCCCTGCCCTGCCCTGCCCTGCCCTGCCCAGCCCTGCCCTGCCCTGCCCTGCCCTGCCCTGCCCTGCCCTGCCCTGCCCTGCCCTGCCCAGCCCTGCCCTGCCCTGCCCTGCCCTGCCCTGCCCTGCCCTGCCCTGCCCTGCCCTGCCCTGCCCTGCCCTGCCCTGCCCTGCCCTGCCCTGCCCTGCCCTGCCCTGCCCTGCCCTGCCCTGCCCTGCCCTGCCCTGCCCTGCCCTGCCCTGCCCTGCCCTGCCCTGCCCTGCCCTGCCCTGCCCTGCCCTGCCCTGCCCTGCCCTGCCCTGCCCTGCCCTGCCCTGCCCTGCCCTGCCCTGCCCTGCCCTGCCCTGCCCTGCCCTGCCCTGCCCTGCCCTGCCCTGCCCTGCCCTGCCCTGCCCTGCCCTGCCCTGCCCTGCCCTGCCCTGCCCTGCCCTGCCCCACCCCCTCCCAGCCCTGCCCTGCCCTGCCCTGCCCTGCCCTGCCCTGCCCTGCCCTGCCCTGCCCTGCCCTGCCCTGCCCTGCCCTGCCCTGCCCTGCCCTGCCCTGCCCTGCCCTGCCCTGCCCTGCCCTGCCCTGCCCTGCCCTGCCCTGCCCTGCCCTGCCCTGCCCTGCCCTGCCCTGCCCTGCCCTGCCCTGCCCTGCCCTGCCCTGCCCTGCCCTGCCCTGCCCTGCCCTGCCCTGCCCTGCCCTGCCCTGCCCTGCCCTGCCCTGCCCTGCCCTGCCCTGCCCTGCCCTGCCCTGCCCTGCCCTGCCCTGCCCTGCCCTGCCCTGCCCTGCCCTGCCCTGCCCTGCCCTGCCCTGCCCTGCCCTGCCCTGCCCTGCCCTGCCCTGCCCTGCCCTGCCCTGCCCTGCCCTGCCCTGCCCTGCCCTGCCCTGCCCTGCCCTGCCCTGCCCTGCCCTGCCCTGCCCTGCCCTGCCCTGCCCTGCCCTGCCCTGCCCTGCCCTGCCCTGCCCTGCCCTGCCCTGCCCTGCCCTGCCCTGCCCTGCCCTGCCCTGCCCTGCCCTGCCCTGCCCTGCCCTGCCCTGCCCTGCCCTGCCCTGCCCTGCCCTGCCCTGCCCTGCCCTGCCCTGCCCTGCCCTGCCCTGCCCTGCCCTGCCCTGCCCTGCCCTGCCCTGCCCTGCCCTGCCCTGCCCTGCCCTGCCCTGCCCTGCCCTGCCCTGCCCTGCCCTGCCCTGCCCTGCCCTGCCCTGCCCTGCCCTGCCCTGCCCTGCCCTGCCCTGCCCTGCCCTGCCCTGCCCTGCCCTGCCCTGCCCTGCCCTGCCCTGCCCTGCCCTGCCCTGCCCTGCCCTGCCCTGCCCTGCCCTGCCCTGCCCTGCCCTGCCCTGCCCTGCCCTGCCCTGCCCTGCCCTGCCCTGCCCTGCCCTGCCCTGCCCTGCCCTGCCCTGCCCTGCCCTGCCCTGCCCTGCCCTGCCCTGCCCTGCCCTGCCCTGCCCTGCCCTGCCCTGCCCTGCCCTGCCCTGCCCTGTTCTGCCCGGCCCGCCCTGTAGGTGTGTGGCAGTGCAGGCTGCAGGTGTGCTGCAATGCATGAGCAGTAGCAGCAGCAGGCAGCAGTGCATGTGCTGGAGTGCATTAGCAGCAGCAGCAGCAGGCTGTAGTGCATGAGCAGCAGTGCATGCGCAGCAGCAGCAGTGTATGGGCAGCAGCAGCAGGCTGTAGGTGTGTTGCAGTGCAGGCTGCAGGTAGGAGGAGGCTGCAGGTGCATGTGCTGCAGGTAGGAGGTAGGAGCTGTGCTGCAGGCTGCAGGTAGGAGCATGCAGGAGGTTGTAGGTGGGTTGCGGTGCATGAGCAGCAGCAAGAGCAGCAGGCTGTAGTGCACGAGCAGTGCATAGACAGCAGCAGCAGGCTGTAGGTGTGTGGCAGTCAGAGCCCATCAGTGCCCGGTCAGTGCCCATCAGTCAGAGCCCATCAGTGCAGTCAGAGCCCATGTAAGAATAATGTTGCATGGTACAAAAGCTTTCAAAAGGTTGTCCTGAGCTTCCATTCAGTTCCATGCTACACAACGTGATTTGTAAGCTATGATTGGTCAAGATGTAATGAAGAAAACGGTGGTGGTTATCAGCCGTGTATCCTCGTCATGGATGGTACCTACGCCCCTTGTATGGACAACACCACCACGCGGTGATGCGCTAAGGCTGCAAACGTGGTAGCCACCTGCTACATGCCCCCTTTGCATGTATGCATCACGGTCATGCTTAGCAAGTGCAGGCTTGGCAGTGATCCACACCCAATGTGTCACAGCTAGCTGGACTACGGATGGTATCTATAGTGGAGGCTCACCAGATCCAGCCACATGCTAGGGTGTGGTGCGCCACATGCCCCTTGTATGGACAACACCACCACGCGGTGATGCGCTAAGGCTGCAAACGTGGTAGCCACCTGCTACATGCCCCCTTTGCATTATGCATCACGGGCATGCTTAGCAAGTGCAGGCTTGGCAGTGATCCGCACAAAATCCAACCATATGCCACCACGCGGTATTACATCGACGCTGCAACTGGCACGGTCAAGGACGCTAGGTCTATTGTATTGGGAAATTGTCTTACACAGCCAATGTGGTGTCCATATGCGGCTACACAAGCAATGGCATGGTTGAACAACCGCAAATTGCATGCCTTTATTTGCATGGAGCTACCAAGACCACCGCAAACCATGCCAGATCTATGCCTTATAATCTTCCCTGTCGTAGCAGTGTTGGGTTGCCACTCCAGCTTTGTGCAGGCCACCAGACACACACCGGACATGGTGCTGTCCTTGCACTGCTGGTCATGCATTACAGCCTGTTGCTGCTGCCGCTGCTCATGCACTGCAGCACATGCACTTGAGCCTGGTGATGCTGCTGCTACTCATGCACTGAAGCACAGTGCAGCCTGCACTGCCACATAACGACAGCCTGTTGCTGCTGCCCATACACTCCTGCTGCTGCCCATGCACTGCTTCTCATGCATTACAGCCTGCTGCTGCTGCTCCTGCTCATGCACTCCAGCACATGCACTGCTGCCTGCTGTTGCTGCTGCACATGCATTGCAGCACACCTGCAGCCTGCACTGCCACACACCTACAGCCTGCTGCTGCTGCCCATACACTGCTGCTGCTGCCCATGCACTGCTTCTCATGCATTACAGCCTGCTGCTGAAGCTGCTCATGCATTGCAGCACACCTGCAACCTGCACTGCCACACACCTACAGCCTGCTGCTGCTGCCCATACACTGCTGCTGCTGTCCTTGCACTGCTTATCATGCAAAACAGCCTGCTGCTGCTGCTCCTGCTCATGCACTCCAGCACATGCACTGCTGCCTGCTGTTGCTGCTGCACATGCATTGCAGCACACCTGCAGCCTGCACTGCCACACACCTACAGGCCGGGCCGGGCCGGGCTGGGCAGGGCAGGGCGAGGCAGGGCAGGGCAGAACAGGGCAGGGCAGGGCAGGGAGGGGCAACACAAGGGTATGAGGGGGTGGGGCAGGGCTGGGGGGGGGTGGGGCAGGGCTGGGAGGGGGGGGGGGGCAGGGCTGGGAGGGGAGGGATGGGGCAACGCAAGGCTGGGAGGGGGTGGGGCAGGGCTGGGATGGGGTAAGGCAGGGCTGGGATGGGGTGGGGCAGGGCTGGGAGGGGGTGGGGCAGGGCTGGGCAGGGAGGGGAGGGGCAACGCAAGGCTGGGAGGGGGTGGGGCAGGGCTGGGATGTGGCGGTCCTAGAGCTCCGGCGGGTCGTGGGTTGCACGTTGAGACGCACGCTGGGGAGCAGGCTGACCAGGGCGGTTTCGCCTTCGCATAGGCTGGGCTGGCTGGGCTGGCTGGGCTGGCAGCGGGGCAGCACCGCCCATGCTGAACTTTACGGTGTGGCCTGCGCCCCGCTCTCGGCGTGGGTAACCTGGCTGCATTGCGTTGTTGAACATCGTTCAGCGTTGGGGTGGGGGCGGGCGCAGGGGAGCCAGCGATGTGGCTGCCCCGCACCGTCCTGGGAGAGTCTTGCTGCGGGTGGGTGCGGTTGCGGCCTGGCGGAGCTGGCGGTTGGGGCCCCCAACTTTTCGGCCTTTTGCTGATGTACAAATTCCGAGTATTGTCCGATTTCTAACCGTGTGAATTATCTGTGTGTTCCATGGTGCACCAGCCGCCGTTGCGGGTTCTGCCACTGTTGTCAACCCCCACCCCTGTAATCCCGATAGACTAGCTCAATCGACTAGCGATCCTATACTTATTCCTTCATTCTATCGCTCCGAAGGTGAGCATACCCAACCCTGACAGGATTCGATCTAGGGACCTCTCGCATAAGTGCCACTTCCAGGTATTAGTTCCGTTTTCATGCGATATAATAGTTATACTGGAGGTTTGCGACGGCCGGTGTGAGGGGAGTGAGGAGGTTTGCGCCCCGACGCACCGACGGCCGTTCTTCGCGCAGCGGCTATCAGCGCATTGCGCTGATCATTATGGGCGTCGCAGCTCACGTTGAAGTTAGCTTGCAGGGTGTGACCCGAACCTGCTTGAGGAAACAAGCCAGTCCATCACCAGCTATGAAAAATGCTATGTAAGATGCTATGTTTCGGCCGCAGTGGTCCGCAAGGGTCCGCAGTCCGCAGCCCGGGCCAAAGAATTCGCACGATATCCAATGATGTCGTTGCGTTCGAGCTAGTCATCGCCGCACACAGAACACCAGTCTCCCTGGGGAAGAACACTCGAGTTTCATGTGCAATGTCAATGTGCCAGGCCTTGTTCCCGTGACTGCCAGGCCCAAGCCTCAATGCAGATATATTCATGAGCATGTTAAGATTGATATGCTAAAGAGCGTGCGCACACGCGCAGCCTCCAGATAGGATTCATACATACAAGTCATATGGTCAAGATGCCTACTCATCAGCTCCATCCTGCTGCCTGCTATGCTCCTGTTGTTGCCAGCACCCCTGAAGCTAGTGGGTAGGGTGATGCTGCTGCCAGCTGTGCTCTTGGTGGTGCCAACATTCCTTCAGCTAGTGGGTAGGGTGGTGGTGTTGCCTGCTATGCTCCTGGTGGTGCCAGCACTCCTACAGCTAGTGTATAGGGTGGTGTTGCTGCCAGCTGTGCTCCTGGTGGTGCCATCACCCCTACAGCTAGTGGGTAGGGTGGCGCTGCTGCCTACTATGCTCCTGTTGTTGCCAGCACCCCTTCAGTTAGTGTGTAGGGTGGTGCTGCTGCCAGCTGTGCTCCTGGTGGTGCCATCACCCCTGCAGCTAGTGGGTAGGGTGGTGCTGCTGCCTACTATGCTCCTGTTGTTGCCAGAATCCCTACAGCTAGTGTGTAGGGTGGTGCTGCTGCCAGCTGTGCTCCTGGTGGTGCAAGCACCCCTACAGCTAGTGGGTAGGGTGGTGCTGCTGCCTACTATGAACAAGAGCAGAGCGGGTGACAACTGTGTAGTCATCAAAGTCAATTGTGCAGCCTCACCGGCCTATGGCTATGGCTATACCAGGCAATGGCTACGACACATGTACCTGGCCAACCTACACTTAGCAGCCTAGTCTCTTCTCCAAGTTGTTCAATATTGCTGCGTATGCTGCATACACATCTTACATCTTGAGCTGCGCCCTGCCAGGCTCCTGAGAGGGCATGACTGCCAATCACTGCCCGCTTCATGCCACTCTATGGCTGCTTACCAGCTGCATCATCTTTCACAGGCAGCTGCAGGGCTTGGCAAGCGCCTTCTTGACATGGGCAGGCATTCTTGTGAGAACTTCTTTAAGGGCCTGGGATTGCTTGCATCCTCTCTCACGCGCTGCGCGTACCATCTCAGTCACAAGCAGGCCAGGTAAGGCTGCAATGTGATGGGTTGCTGTACTTGAGGAGCCTGCAGCAGTGCCCAGGGCTGTCAGGGCAGTTGGTGAGCCAGGGGGTGGTGCTGCAGTAGTGGCCCGAGCTGCTAGGTGCTCAGGTGAGCTCAGAAGGTGCCCCTGCAGCAAGCTGGGCCCTTGGGCTGGTTGCGACCCAGACAACATGCCTTGCAGTTGTTTGTGGAATGAGTAGGGCAGCATGGGGTCCCCAGGGCTGGGCAGCAGGCCTGCCCTAGGGCTGGGCAGCAGTCCTGCCCCAGGGCTGGACACCAGGGCTGCACCAGGGCTGGGCAGCAGGGCTGCACCAGGGCTGGGCAGCAGGCCTGCCCCAGGGCTGGGCAGCAGGCCTGCCCCAGGGCTGGGCAGCAGGCCTGCACTAGGGCTGGGCAGCAGGGCTGCACCAGGGCTGGGCAGCAGGCCTGCACTAGGGCTGGGCAGCAGGGCTGCACCAGGGCTGGGCAGCAGGGCTGCCCCAGGGCTGGGCAGCAGGCCTGCCCTAGGGCTGGGCAGCAGGCCTGCCCCAGGGCTGGGCAGCAGGCCTGCACTAGGGCTGGGCAGCAGGGCTGCCCCAGGGCTGGGCAGCAGGCCTGCCCCAGGGCTGGGCAGCAGGCCTGCCCCAGGGCTGGGCAGCAGGCCTGCCCCAGGGCTGGGCAGCAGGGCTGCACCAGGGCTGGGCAAAAGGGGGGCCCCAACTCTAGGCTGGGCTGTGTTAGGCGACTGGCTGGGCTGGTGGCTGCTTCCAGGCTGCATTCCCTGAATCATTGGAGCACTGCGAGTCCTAGATTACCCGTAAGGGCAAGTGGCATCTGCATGACAATCTGCTGTAGTGTTGTCATAGTGTCATTGTGTTTGGCTTCACCTGCTGACGCCTGTAATGGATGAGCTCCTCACGTTGGTCTGACGAGAGTGTCCCTCTAGTGCTCCTGTGCAGCATCGCGCGACAAAGCTCATTAGTGCAGTGCCAGTGCCAGTGCTTCCACCCACCCAGCGGGCTGTCTAGCCAACTGCAATGGCTACACTACTTCGTCGTCGATATCGCTATCAGGTTGGGTCGCTTCTTGCTAGTAGAGCCAGCGGGCCTCTTGTCTGGGCCATCTTTGCGCTTACGACCACAGCCTGGCCCGCCCATCGGAGAACCAAAAAATAACCCCCCCGGCTTTTGGTTAAAAGATGTTTTGCACCGCGGCCGTGCAAAAAGTCCGTGCAAACCATCTCGGTGGGGGGTCACACCCCGTGCAAAACATCCGGTTTATTGCCCAGTTAATAGCCTGCTGTTTAAGAGACTTAGTTCCCTTGCCGGAAGCCTATTAAGTTCTTGAAAACGTCGGGACGCGGACCATTTTAGAAAAGTGCAAGCAAAAAGTGATGTAAAAAATACCAACTCGATATCGCTCAACGTCCACAATGCACTTCCACATCTCGACAATCCTTCTTGAGCGTCCTTCTTCGTCAATCTTTCTTGGGCAGCATGCTTCGCTACATGACTTGGTCTTCCATCATCAAGCTAGTGACCTGCATCTAATTGCTACGATATAACCAACGAGAGAAGACTACATAGCCTCCCCGTATTCCACCCCATGGTTAGGGTGTGGGGCAGCAACAGACAAGTGATGGGGCAACAATAGGGTGTGGGGCAACATCAGGCAGGATATGGGCAACAACGAGCAGCGGATGGGGGCGTGGGACAACCAAGGGCTGGTGGTGGGGCAACAGGAGGCAGGGTGTGGGGTAGCAACAGACTTGGTGTGGGGCAACAGCAAGAAACGAGTGGGGAAACAACTGGCAGGGGGTGGGGCAGCAGCGGGCAGGTGGTGAGGCAACATACAGCAGCGGATGGGGCAGCAGCAAGCAGATGGTGGGGCACAGTAGGCAAGTGGTGGGGCAGCAGAGGGTAGGGGGTGGAGCAGCAGCTGAAAGGGTGTAGTAGTGTAGGTACCTGCAAGGAATACATGAGGAGCATGTAACAACATTAGGACCCTCCTTCATCACGACTACTTACCACCATGACTAGCGTCCACAAGCACCGCGCCCAGAAATTTCGACGACACCTGAGAAACACGATGTTATAGGGAGTGGTACTAGCGCACGCATCTTCGCAATGCGTACCAAAGAGCAAGGCAAAACACAGCGGCTGCAGTTTTTTAAGCTCGAGGTACTGCCCAGAACAACTGGTGCCCTACTGCATAGACGCGGCTATAGCAATGCATCCACGTGAGGTGAGATTAGGCTTATCAGAGCATTGGGCGTCGAGCAAAGAATCACGGCCGTACGTAAGCCGTACCTGAGATAGGGGTAGTGCGACGAGAGATGACATCAATGCCCAAGGCTTCACCTCCTAGCGTGTAAAGCTCTGTGCGTGCAAGGCTCACTCCTCGTCCGCGGCTTCTTCCTCGTAGGCCTCAGCTGGAAACAGCGCTAGTAATGACAGCTGCGGCAAGGCAATATAGAGCCAGAGCACCTCACCACGATTCATTTCCTACTTCTCACACTGGCAGAGTGGCGTTTGCCCAGCGCGGCTCCGCCGCGCATCGTGCTACAAGAACGCACAAAAACGGAACTTAATTAGATAGTGGAAGCGCCCGGGGCGTTTTAGGCGCCCCAAAAACACTCGGCCTCGGCGCTGGAGCGTAACAGCTCTCGACCTCAGCCAGCAGCCGCGTCGCTACGCTCCGCGGCTGCTGGCTTCGGTCTCGAGCTGTTACGCTCCAGCGCCTCGGCCTCGCCTTTTTAAACCGCCTAAAACGACCCGCGACACCATTATCTACTACGTTAACAATTTCATTCTATCGCTAACCGTGTGAATTATCTGTGTGTTCCATGGTGCACCAGCCGCCGTTGCGGGTTCTGCCACTGTTGTCAACCCCCACCCCTGTAATCCCGATAGACTAGCTCAATCGACTAGCGATCCTATACTTATTCCTTCATTCTATCGCTCCGAAGGTGAGCATACCCAACCCTGACAGGATTCGATCTAGGGACCTCTCGCATAAGTGCCACTTCCAGGTATTAGTTCCGTTTTCATGCGATATAATAGTTATACTGGAGGTTTGCGACGGCCGGTGTGAGGGGAGTGAGGAGGTTTGCGCCCCGACGCACCGACGGCCGTTCTTCGCGCAGCGGCTATCAGCGCATTGCGCTGATCATTATGGGCGTCGCAGCTCACGTTGAAGTTAGCTTGCAGGGTGTGACCCGAACCTGCTTGAGGAAACAAGCCAGTCCATCACCAGCTATGAAAAATGCTATGTAAGATGCTATGTTTCGGCCGCAGTGGTCCGCAAGGGTCCGCAGTCCGCAGCCCGGGCCAAAGAATTCGCACGATATCCAATGATGTCGTTGCGTTCGAGCTAGTCATCGCCGCACACAGAACACCAGTCTCCCTGGGGAAGAACACTCGAGTTTCATGTGCAATGTCAATGTGCCAGGCCTTGTTCCCGTGACTGCCAGGCCCAAGCCTCAATGCAGATATATTCATGAGCATGTTAAGATTGATATGCTAAAGAGCGTGCGCACACGCGCAGCCTCCAGATAGGATTCATACATACAAGTCATATGGTCAAGATGCCTACTCATCAGCTCCATCCTGCTGCCTGCTATGCTCCTGTTGTTGCCAGCACCCCTGAAGCTAGTGGGTAGGGTGATGCTGCTGCCAGCTGTGCTCTTGGTGGTGCCAACATTCCTTCAGCTAGTGGGTAGGGTGGTGGTGTTGCCTGCTATGCTCCTGGTGGTGCCAGCACTCCTACAGCTAGTGTATAGGGTGGTGTTGCTGCCAGCTGTGCTCCTGGTGGTGCCATCACCCCTACAGCTAGTGGGTAGGGTGGCGCTGCTGCCTACTATGCTCCTGTTGTTGCCAGCACCCCTTCAGTTAGTGTGTAGGGTGGTGCTGCTGCCAGCTGTGCTCCTGGTGGTGCCATCACCCCTGCAGCTAGTGGGTAGGGTGGTGCTGCTGCCTACTATGCTCCTGTTGTTGCCAGAATCCCTACAGCTAGTGTGTAGGGTGGTGCTGCTGCCAGCTGTGCTCCTGGTGGTGCAAGCACCCCTACAGCTAGTGGGTAGGGTGGTGCTGCTGCCTACTATGAACAAGAGCAGAGCGGGTGACAACTGTGTAGTCATCAAAGTCAATTGTGCAGCCTCACCGGCCTATGGCTATGGCTATACCAGGCAATGGCTACGACACATGTACCTGGCCAACCTACACTTAGCAGCCTAGTCTCTTCTCCAAGTTGTTCAATATTGCTGCGTATGCTGCATACACATCTTACATCTTGAGCTGCGCCCTGCCAGGCTCCTGAGAGGGCATGACTGCCAATCACTGCCCGCTTCATGCCACTCTATGGCTGCTTACCAGCTGCATCATCTTTCACAGGCAGCTGCAGGGCTTGGCAAGCGCCTTCTTGACATGGGCAGGCATTCTTGTGAGAACTTCTTTAAGGGCCTGGGATTGCTTGCATCCTCTCTCACGCGCTGCGCGTACCATCTCAGTCACAAGCAGGCCAGGTAAGGCTGCAATGTGATGGGTTGCTGTACTTGAGGAGCCTGCAGCAGTGCCCAGGGCTGTCAGGGCAGTTGGTGAGCCAGGGGGTGGTGCTGCAGTAGTGGCCCGAGCTGCTAGGTGCTCAGGTGAGCTCAGAAGGTGCCCCTGCAGCAAGCTGGGCCCTTGGGCTGGTTGCGACCCAGACAACATGCCTTGCAGTTGTTTGTGGAATGAGTAGGGCAGCATGGGGTCCCCAGGGCTGGGCAGCAGGCCTGCCCTAGGGCTGGGCAGCAGTCCTGCCCCAGGGCTGGACACCAGGGCTGCACCAGGGCTGGGCAGCAGGGCTGCACCAGGGCTGGGCAGCAGGCCTGCCCCAGGGCTGGGCAGCAGGCCTGCCCCAGGGCTGGGCAGCAGGCCTGCACTAGGGCTGGGCAGCAGGGCTGCACCAGGGCTGGGCAGCAGGCCTGCACTAGGGCTGGGCAGCAGGGCTGCACCAGGGCTGGGCAGCAGGGCTGCCCCAGGGCTGGGCAGCAGGCCTGCCCTAGGGCTGGGCAGCAGGCCTGCCCCAGGGCTGGGCAGCAGGCCTGCACTAGGGCTGGGCAGCAGGGCTGCCCCAGGGCTGGGCAGCAGGCCTGCCCCAGGGCTGGGCAGCAGGCCTGCCCCAGGGCTGGGCAGCAGGGCTGCACCAGGGCTGGGCAAAAGGGGGGCCCCAACTCTAGGCTGGGCTGTGTTAGGCGACTGGCTGGGCTGGTGGCTGCTTCCAGGCTGCATTCCCTGAATCATTGGAGCACTGCGAGTCCTAGATTACCCGTAAGGGCAAGTGGCATCTGCATGACAATCTGCTGTAGTGTTGTCATAGTGTCATTGTGTTTGGCTTCACCTGCTGACGCCTGTAATGGATGAGCTCCTCACGTTGGTCTGACGAGAGTGTCCCTCTAGTGCTCCTGTGCAGCATCGCGCGACAAAGCTCATTAGTGCAGTGCCAGTGCCAGTGCTTCCACCCACCCAGCGGGCTGTCTAGCCAACTGCAATGGCTACACTACTTCGTCGTCGATATCGCTATCAGGTTGGGTCGCTTCTTGCTAGTAGAGCCAGCGGGCCTCTTGTCTGGGCCATCTTTGCGCTTACGACCACAGCCTGGCCCGCCCATCGGAGAACCAAAAAATAACCCCCCCGGCTTTTGGTTAAAAGATGTTTTGCACCGCGGCCGTGCAAAAAGTCCGTGCAAACCATCTCGGTGGGGGGTCACACCCCGTGCAAAACATCCGGTTTATTGCCCAGTTAATAGCCTGCTGTTTAAGAGACTTAGTTCCCTTGCCGGAAGCCTATTAAGTTCTTAAAAACGTCGGGACGCGGACCATTTTAGAAAAGTGCAAGCAAAAAGTGATGTAAAAAATACCAACTCGATATCGCTCAACGTCCACAATGCACTTCCACATCTCGACAATCCTTCTTGAGCGTCCTTCTTCGTCAATCTTTCTTGGGCAGCATGCTTCGCTACATGACTTGGTCTTCCATCATCAAGCTAGTGACCTGCATCTAATTGCTACGATATAACCAACGAGAGAAGACTACATAGCCTCCCCGTATTCCACCCCATGGTTAGGGTGTGGGGCAGCAACAGACAAGTGATGGGGCAACAATAGGGTGTGGGGCAACATCAGGCAGGATATGGGCAACAACGAGCAGCGGATGGGGGCGTGGGACAACCAAGGGCTGGTGGTGGGGCAACAGGAGGCAGGGTGTGGGGTAGCAACAGACTTGGTGTGGGGCAACAGCAAGAAACGAGTGGGGAAACAACTGGCAGGGGGTGGGGCAGCAGCGGGCAGGTGGTGAGGCAACATACAGCAGCGGATGGGGCAGCAGCAAGCAGATGGTGGGGCACAGTAGGCAAGTGGTGGGGCAGCAGAGGGTAGGGGGTGGAGCAGCAGCTGAAAGGGTGTAGTAGTGTAGGTACCTGCAAGGAATACATGAGGAGCATGTAACAACATTAGGACCCTCCTTCATCACGACTACTTACCACCATGACTAGCGTCCACAAGCACCGCGCCCAGAAATTTCGACGACACCTGAGAAACACGATGTTATAGGGAGTGGTACTAGCGCACGCATCTTCGCAATGCGTACCAAAGAGCAAGGCAAAACACAGCGGCTGCAGTTTTTTAAGCTCGAGGTACTGCCCAGAACAACTGGTGCCCTACTGCATAGACGCGGCTATAGCAATGCATCCACGTGAGGTGAGATTAGGCTTATCAGAGCATTGGGCGTCGAGCAAAGAATCACGGCCGTACGTAAGCCGTACCTGAGATAGGGGTAGTGCGACGAGAGATGACATCAATGCCCAAGGCTTCACCTCCTAGCGTGTAAAGCTCTGTGCGTGCAAGGCTCACTCCTCGTCCGCGGCTTCTTCCTCGTAGGCCTCAGCTGGAAACAGCGCTAGTAATGACAGCTGCGGCAAGGCAATATAGAGCCAGAGCACCTCACCACGATTCATTTCCTACTTCTCACACTGGCAGAGTGGCGTTTGCCCAGCGCGGCTCCGCCGCGCATCGTGCTACAAGAACGCACAAAAACGGAACTTAATTAGATAGTGGAAGCGCCCGGGGCGTTTTAGGCGCCCCAAAAACACTCGGCCTCGGCGCTGGAGCGTAACAGCTCTCGACCTCAGCCAGCAGCCGCGTCGCTACGCTCCGCGGCTGCTGGCTTCGGTCTCGAGCTGTTACGCTCCAGCGCCTCGGCCTCGCCTTTTTAAACCGCCTAAAACGACCCGCGACACCATTATCTACTACGTTAACAATTTCATTCTATCGCTAACCGTGTGAATTATCTGTGTGTTCCATGGTGCACCAGCCGCCGTTGCGGGTTCTGCCACTGTTGTCAACCCCCACCCCTGTAATCCCGATAGACTAGCTCAATCGACTAGCGATCCTATACTTATTCCTTCATTCTATCGCTCCGAAGGTGAGCATACCCAACCCTGACAGGATTCGATCTAGGGACCTCTCGCATAAGTGCCACTTCCAGGTATTAGTTCCGTTTTCATGCGATATAATAGTTATACTGGAGGTTTGCGACGGCCGGTGTGAGGGGAGTGAGGAGGTTTGCGCCCCGACGCACCGACGGCCGTTCTTCGCGCAGCGGCTATCAGCGCATTGCGCTGATCATTATGGGCGTCGCAGCTCACGTTGAAGTTAGCTTGCAGGGTGTGACCCGAACCTGCTTGAGGAAACAAGCCAGTCCATCACCAGCTATGAAAAATGCTATGTAAGATGCTATGTTTCGGCCGCAGTGGTCCGCAAGGGTCCGCAGTCCGCAGCCCGGGCCAAAGAATTCGCACGATATCCAATGATGTCGTTGCGTTCGAGCTAGTCATCGCCGCACACAGAACACCAGTCTCCCTGGGGAAGAACACTCGAGTTTCATGTGCAATGTCAATGTGCCAGGCCTTGTTCCCGTGACTGCCAGGCCCAAGCCTCAATGCAGATATATTCATGAGCATGTTAAGATTGATATGCTAAAGAGCGTGCGCACACGCGCAGCCTCCAGATAGGATTCATACATACAAGTCATATGGTCAAGATGCCTACTCATCAGCTCCATCCTGCTGCCTGCTATGCTCCTGTTGTTGCCAGCACCCCTGAAGCTAGTGGGTAGGGTGATGCTGCTGCCAGCTGTGCTCTTGGTGGTGCCAACATTCCTTCAGCTAGTGGGTAGGGTGGTGGTGTTGCCTGCTATGCTCCTGGTGGTGCCAGCACTCCTACAGCTAGTGTATAGGGTGGTGTTGCTGCCAGCTGTGCTCCTGGTGGTGCCATCACCCCTACAGCTAGTGGGTAGGGTGGCGCTGCTGCCTACTATGCTCCTGTTGTTGCCAGCACCCCTTCAGTTAGTGTGTAGGGTGGTGCTGCTGCCAGCTGTGCTCCTGGTGGTGCCATCACCCCTGCAGCTAGTGGGTAGGGTGGTGCTGCTGCCTACTATGCTCCTGTTGTTGCCAGAATCCCTACAGCTAGTGTGTAGGGTGGTGCTGCTGCCAGCTGTGCTCCTGGTGGTGCAAGCACCCCTACAGCTAGTGGGTAGTGTAGTGGACATGCGCAGCATGGACGGCTTGCATCTTTTAAACTGACTTGCATGTCTGGTCTTTAGCGAACTGAGTACTTGTTCTTTTCTTACAGTGGATGCTTCTGTTGTTCTCTGTGCAAGGTGCTCCGAACCTAGGCGGATGCACCGAGCACAGAAGTTCACAGTTTACGTACACCTTTTCCCTTTACACGTGGATGACTAAGAATGCGAATGGTTTTGAGTACTTAAGGCTCTGTGAGGGCAGAGACAGGTACCTTGGCTCAGAACTCTATCTGACCCCGGGTCCTGTCTCGCTCTCCCGCCCTCACAGGTAAGCCGTGCTCTGTTGGTCATCTCTGCTATGTTGTAACCTTGGCTCAGAACTCTATCTGACCCCGGGTCCTGTCTCGCTCTCCCGCCCTCACAGGCTCCCTGGTCTCAGCTCCGTTACATTGGTGCCTTCTCTCTCGGGAACCGCTGTGCTCTTCCCTCGTCTCTCCCACTCCACCGCTCCTCTCTCCCACTCCGCATTCTCTCCGATAATCCCGCGCCGCCATGAACGCGGAAGAGATCGCTCAGATGCAACGCGTATTTTCGGAGCAGCAGGCCACAATCCAGCGGCTGGAACAGCAGCTCGCGCAACTGTCCCTGCAGCAAACCACTCCGGCGGCGCCCGCGCCGGCTCCTGCTCCTGCTCCTCCTCCTACTCCCGCTCCTGCCCCTCAGCAGCGTATGCCCCGTGCCAATCCACCCGCCACTTTCTCTGGAAGCCGCACCACGGACGTGGCGGCTTGGCTATTCGCAGTGGATCTCTTTTTCACTATCTCCGAGCTGACGGACGCCCAACGGATCGTCTACGTCGCCACCCTCCTCTCCGGCCATGCTCTCCTGTGGTACCGCAGCAGCGTCAGCTCTTTCACCTCCTGGACGCGTTTTGTCGCTGCGTTCGAGCGGCAGTTCGCGCCTGTCAACCGGCTGCGCCATGCAAGGGACCGCTTGGCAGCTCTCACCCAAACGAGCTCCGTGCGGCGGTACCTTGGCGAGTTCACAGCGCTCTGCCTGGAGGTCACGGACCTCTCGCCCGCCGAACAGCTCGACCGGTTCATCCGGGGCCTCAAGCCCTCAGTGCGGCGTGAGCTGGAGCTGCGCGAGCCAACCTCTTTCTCCGAAGCCTCCACCATCGCGGATCGGGTGGACGCCATCTCCTATTCCACCTCAGCCTCCCGCTCCTCCTATCGCCCTCCCTCCACTCCCCGCCCTCCCCGCCCTGAGACTGCCGCGGTGCCCATGGAGCTGGACGCCATGCTCCACACCAGCCCAAGCCGCAGCCGTGGCACTCGTCTCTCCGATGCTCAGCGTGCGGCTCTGCGGGACAGCAAGGCGTGCTTCTACTGCCGCAAGGCGGGGCACACCATGAAGGACTGCCCCATCCGCCCTCCCCGCCCAAACGTCAGCAGCGGCCCACGGAAGGGGGACCGCCGCTAGACGTCGCCTTCCGGACCCTCCCACCACCCCCTTCCACCACCCCCTCCCACCCCCTCCCACCCCCTCCCACCATCCCCTCCCACCCCCCCCCACCCCCTCTCACCACCCCCTCCCAGCCCCTCTGCTTTTCCACCTCCTCTCCTTGTCCTCCCCGGTGCGCTCGTCCCCACCGCG
This sequence comes from Haematococcus lacustris, assembly GCA_030144725.1. Lineage (NCBI taxonomy): Eukaryota > Viridiplantae > Chlorophyta > Chlorophyceae > Chlamydomonadales > Haematococcaceae > Haematococcus > Haematococcus lacustris. The sequence goes on along the minus strand of JASKMD010000029.1, from coordinate 5,803,577 downwards.
CACCTTACTTCCTCCTCCCTGCCCCTGCACCCTCCTACCCTGGTCTGCATCCCACCTGCCAGCCGTACACTGGTAAGGTGGACACTGCTGGCCGGCCCTCCCTGCAGGTTGTCAGATCCATGCCCTTACCCCTGCAGCATGTTAGACCTGCTGGCAGCATTCGGAAGCAGCCTTCTGTGGCTGGCTCCACGCCACCGGGACGACCTCGTAAGGTCGTGCGGTTCTCCCTGCCCCTACCTGCAGCTCTAGGTGGCAGCCCTCCTCGCCCTCCCCAGCCTGGCCGGACAGCCCGCCCAGCTGTGTTGCAGCGTGCCAATGCTGATGCACCTGCCTTCCTCCATGTCAACTCTTTTGCCGTGCTGGCTGCTCAGGACCAGCCGCCGGCCGATTCTCTCGCTCCCCGGTCCTTACCTCCTCCCCCTACCCCTCCGTGTCCCCCTCCTGCTCCTTGTCCTTCCCACACCTCCCCGCCCACTCCCACCCCCACCCCCACCCCTTCCCCCGCCGCTGCGCCCTCCCCCATCGTGCTCACTGCCCTGTCTGCCAGTGGCAGCAGCCCCTCTTCTGAGCTGATCATCCTCCATGGCACCTTTGCTGGTCACCCAGCCAGGTTCATGGTGGACAGCGGCGCCACCGGCAACATCGTCAGCCAGCAGTACCTCATGCGCAATGGGCTGTACTTGGCTACCACCCTCTCCCCCCGTCGCCTCCTCCTCCCAGGCCCTAAACACACTACCCTACCCACCTACACCCTCCCACCGTGCTCCATCCGCATGGGTACCTACCGCGATCGCTTACAGCTCTCCATGGCAAACATCCCCAACCCCTCCTTTGACATCGTCCTCGGCAAGCCGTGGCTGGCAGCCAAGAACCCGTGTGTGGACTGGATCAACAACGTCGTACGCCTGGATCACGCCGGCTCCACCCACACCATGACCCCACCCCCACCCACCCCACTCCAAGCGGATCAGCTGAACCTGCTGTCGGCGCCACGCTTCCGCCGGGCAGCGCGGCATGATGAGGTCTTCATGGCCCTGCTCACCCAGCAGCCCAACCCCTCTACCTCTACCTCTTCCTCCACCCCTGCCCCTGATCCACCCCCTCTCCACCCCAAGGCGGCAGCACTGGTGCAGCAGTACCCCTCTGTCTTCCCCAAGGAGCTACCTGCAGTCCAGGACATGCCCCGCCGCTCCGTGGACCACACCATCCATCTCACCGGCCCTGCCCCCTCCCCCCGTCCCATCTACCGCATGTCACAGCCAGAGCTGGACCAGCTGAAGAAGCAGTTGGACGACCTCCTGACCAAGGGTTTCATCCGGCCATCCACCTCCCCCTTTGCTGCCCCTGTGTTGTTTGTGCGCAAGAAGGACGGCAGCCTGCGCCTCTGTGTGGACTTCCGTGCCCTCAACCAGCAGACCCTCAAGAACCGTTACCCCCTCCCCCGCATCGATGATCTGCTGGACCAGCTGTCAGGTGCCCAGGTCTTTTCCAAGATCGACCTCCGGTCTGGGTACCACCAGATCAGGGTGGCTGAGGAGGACATCCCCAAGACCGCCTTCCGCACCCGGTACGGGCACTATGAATTCACTGTCCTCCCCTTTGGCCTCTGCAATGCCCCAGCCACCTTCCAGCAGCTGATGAACGATGTCTTCAAGCCCCACTTGGATGACTTTGTGCTTGTCTACCTGGACGACATCCTTGTGTTCTCCAAGTCAACCGCTGACCACGAGCGCCACCTCCACCTTACCCTCTCTCTCTTGCGGCAGCACCAGCTGTGCGCCAACCTGGCCAAGTGCGCATTCTGGCTGGACACCGTGGACTTCCTCGGCCACGTCGTCTCCGCCGCCGGCATCCAGCCAGACCCCACCAAGGTCAAGGCTGTGCTGGACTGGCCTGCCCCACAGGACAAGCACCAGCTACGGTCGTTTCTCGGCACCGCCAACTACTACCGGCGTCTCCTACACCACCATGCCCACCGTGTTCTCCCTCTTACCGACCTGCTGCGTGATGAGCAGCCATGGCGTTGGGGCGAGGCTGAGCAGCGTGCCTTTGCCGACATCAAGGCAGCCATGGCCAGCTCCCCCGTCGTGCGTCCCCCTGACTTCTCCCTCCCCTTCACTGTCAAGACTGATGCCTCCCTCTTTGCCATTGGTGCCGTGCTTACCCAACAGGACTCCTCCGGCGCCGAGTACGTGGTGGCCTACGAGAGCCGCAAGCTCAACCCGGCTCAGGTCAACTACCCAGCCCATGAGCGTGAGCTCTTGGCTGTGCTCCATGCCCTCACCACTTGGCGCCACTACCTACTGGGTCGTCCCTTCATTGTGGAGACTGACAACAGCGCCACCACCCATGTGCTCACCCAGTCCAACCTCACCGGGCGCCAGATGCGGTGGACCCAACGCCTTGCGGAGTTCGACATCACCTTTGTGCACAAGGCTGGCAAACACCACACCGTGCCGGACGCCCTCTCCCGTCGCCCTGACCACCAACTCACCGCCCTCTCCATCGTTGACCCTGACCCCTCCTTCTTCTCCACCTTTGACCGCCATGCGCCCGAGGACCCGGCCTACCAAGCAGCCCTGTCCCAGGTCCTCTCCCCCCCTTCACCCTCCAGCCCTACCCACCTGCAGGTCATTGAAGGCCGCCTCTACACCACCTCCACCCCTCCCCGCCTCTACATTCCCTCCTCCCCTCTCCGCGCCCAGCTGTTGCATGAAGCTCACGACGCCCACACCGCTGCCCACCTAGGGCGTGCCAAGACTCTGGCGCGGCTGCAGCGTCACTTCTATTGGCCGCAGATGCACAAGACTGTCCAAGAGTACGTGCGCACATGTGACAAGTGCCAGCGCAACAAGGCCAGCAACCAGCTGGCCCCTGGCCTGCTGCAGCCCCTCCCCATCCCCTCGCGCAACTGGCAGCAGGTCAGCATGGACTTCATTGGGCCCCTTCCAGCCACTCCCCACGGCCACACCATGATCTTCACCGTCGTCGACAAGCTCAGCAAGATGATCCACCTCATCCCCACCACCACCACCGCCACCGCCCAGGACACCGCCCGCCTCTTCTTTGACCACATCTTCAAGCACCATGGCCTGCCGGAGGCCATCATCTCTGACCGTGACCCCAAGTTCACATCTGACTTCTGGACCTCCCTCTTCCACCTCACCGGCACCCGGCTCCTCCTCTCCTCTGCCTACCACCCCCAGACCGACGGCCAGACAGAACGCGCCAACCGCACAGTGGAGGACATGCTGAGGCCCTACGTCAACGACCACAAGTCTGATTGGGACCAGCACCTTGCAGCCGTGGAGTTTGCCTACAACAGCTCTGAGCACGCTGGCACCGGCTTCACCCCCTTCTACCTCAACTACGGCCAACACCCCACCACACCCTCTGCCCTCTTGCTCCCCCCTCCCACCCTTGTGCCCAGCCAGGCAGCTGAGGACTTCGTCACCTCCATGCGCAACAACCTTACCGCCGCCCGCTCAGCCTTGCAGCGCTCCATTGACACCCAGAAGCTGCATGCTGACCAGCACCGCCGGCACGAGGAGTTTGAAGTCGGTGATCTGGTGCTGCTCAGCTGTGCCAACCTGAACCTGCAGACTGCTGTCAACAGCGCCAAGCTCCAGCCTCGCTTTGTGGGGCCCTTCAAGGTCCTGGCCAAGCACTCCCCGGTCTCCTACAAGCTCGACCTCCCTTCCTCCATGCGTATCCTCCCCACCTTCCACATCAGCCGCCTACGGCCCTATCTTTCCTCCTCCTCTTTCCCTGAACGCGCCGTGGAGCTTCAGCCTTCGCCCGTGATCATCGATGGCGAGGCTTACTTCACGGTGGAAGCCATCCTGGGTCGTCGCTGGAACGACGCGCAGCACGCTTTTCAGTACCTCATCAAGTGGGCTGGCTACGACGACTCTTTCAACTCCTGGGAGTGGGGCCCAGCACTCGCGCAGCAGGACGCGGTCGCCGCCTTGATCCGGGATTACACCGCCCGCCACCATGCCCCAGTTGACGACGACCCTGCCTGCCAAGTCTGCGCCAGCCGTTCACCGCGGCCTCCGATGTTGCTTTGTGACCAATGCGACAAGGGTTTCCACATCACGTGCCTGTCACCCCCACTTCGTTCTGTGCCTCGTGGTGCCTGGCTCTGTCATCAGTGCAAGCAAGCTAAGGCTCCTAAGAAGCGCAGGTAGCATGTTTAGAGGCTAAACATCTTTTTTCCAGGGGGGGTGAATGTAGTGGACATGCGCAGCATGGACGGCTTGCATCTTTTAAACTGACTTGCATGTCTGGTCTTTAGCGAACTGAGTACTTGTTCTTTTCTTACAGTGGATGCTTCTGTTGTTCTCTGTGCAAGGTGCTCCGAACCTAGGCGGATGCACCGAGCACAGAAGTTCACAGTTTACGTACACCTTTTCCCTTTACACGTGGATGACTAAGAATGCGAATGGTTTTGAGTACTTAAGGCTCTGTGAGGGCAGAGACAGGTACCTTGGCTCAGAACTCTATCTGACCCCGGGTCCTGTCTCGCTCTCCCGCCCTCACAGGTAAGCCGTGCTCTGTTGGTCATCTCTGCTATGTTGTAACCTTGGCTCAGAACTCTATCTGACCCCGGGTCCTGTCTCGCTCTCCCGCCCTCACAGGCTCCCTGGTCTCAGCTCCGTTACAGGTAGGGTGGTGCTGCTGCCTACTATGAACAAGAGCAGAGCGGGTGACAACTGTGTAGTCATCAAAGTCAATTGTGCAGCCTCACCGGCCTATGGCTATGGCTATACCAGGCAATGGCTACGACACATGTACCTGGCCAACCTACACTTAGCAGCCTAGTCTCTTCTCCAAGTTGTTCAATATTGCTGCGTATGCTGCATACACATCTTACATCTTGAGCTGCGCCCTGCCAGGCTCCTGAGAGGGCATGACTGCCAATCACTGCCCGCTTCATGCCACTCTATGGCTGCTTACCAGCTGCATCATCTTTCACAGGCAGCTGCAGGGCTTGGCAAGCGCCTTCTTGACATGGGCAGGCATTCTTGTGAGAACTTCTTTAAGGGCCTGGGATTGCTTGCATCCTCTCTCACGCGCTGCGCGTACCATCTCAGTCACAAGCAGGCCAGGTAAGGCTGCAATGTGATGGGTTGCTGTACTTGAGGAGCCTGCAGCAGTGCCCAGGGCTGTCAGGGCAGTTGGTGAGCCAGGGGGTGGTGCTGCAGTAGTGGCCCGAGCTGCTAGGTGCTCAGGTGAGCTCAGAAGGTGCCCCTGCAGCAAGCTGGGCCCTTGGGCTGGTTGCGACCCAGACAACATGCCTTGCAGTTGTTTGTGGAATGAGTAGGGCAGCATGGGGTCCCCAGGGCTGGGCAGCAGGCCTGCCCTAGGGCTGGGCAGCAGTCCTGCCCCAGGGCTGGACACCAGGGCTGCACCAGGGCTGGGCAGCAGGGCTGCACCAGGGCTGGGCAGCAGGCCTGCCCCAGGGCTGGGCAGCAGGCCTGCCCCAGGGCTGGGCAGCAGGCCTGCACTAGGGCTGGGCAGCAGGGCTGCACCAGGGCTGGGCAGCAGGCCTGCACTAGGGCTGGGCAGCAGGGCTGCACCAGGGCTGGGCAGCAGGGCTGCCCCAGGGCTGGGCAGCAGGCCTGCCCTAGGGCTGGGCAGCAGGCCTGCCCCAGGGCTGGGCAGCAGGCCTGCACTAGGGCTGGGCAGCAGGGCTGCCCCAGGGCTGGGCAGCAGGCCTGCCCCAGGGCTGGGCAGCAGGCCTGCCCCAGGGCTGGGCAGCAGGCCTGCCCCAGGGCTGGGCAGCAGGGCTGCACCAGGGCTGGGCAAAAGGGGGGCCCCAACTCTAGGCTGGGCTGTGTTAGGCGACTGGCTGGGCTGGTGGCTGCTTCCAGGCTGCATTCCCTGAATCATTGGAGCACTGCGAGTCCTAGATTACCCGTAAGGGCAAGTGGCATCTGCATGACAATCTGCTGTAGTGTTGTCATAGTGTCATTGTGTTTGGCTTCACCTGCTGACGCCTGTAATGGATGAGCTCCTCACGTTGGTCTGACGAGAGTGTCCCTCTAGTGCTCCTGTGCAGCATCGCGCGACAAAGCTCATTAGTGCAGTGCCAGTGCCAGTGCTTCCACCCACCCAGCGGGCTGTCTAGCCAACTGCAATGGCTACACTACTTCGTCGTCGATATCGCTATCAGGTTGGGTCGCTTCTTGCTAGTAGAGCCAGCGGGCCTCTTGTCTGGGCCATCTTTGCGCTTACGACCACAGCCTGGCCCGCCCATCGGAGAACCAAAAAATAACCCCCCCGGCTTTTGGTTAAAAGATGTTTTGCACCGCGGCCGTGCAAAAAGTCCGTGCAAACCATCTCGGTGGGGGGTCACACCCCGTGCAAAACATCCGGTTTATTGCCCAGTTAATAGCCTGCTGTTTAAGAGACTTAGTTCCCTTGCCGGAAGCCTATTAAGTTCTTAAAAACGTCGGGACGCGGACCATTTTAGAAAAGTGCAAGCAAAAAGTGATGTAAAAAATACCAACTCGATATCGCTCAACGTCCACAATGCACTTCCACATCTCGACAATCCTTCTTGAGCGTCCTTCTTCGTCAATCTTTCTTGGGCAGCATGCTTCGCTACATGACTTGGTCTTCCATCATCAAGCTAGTGACCTGCATCTAATTGCTACGATATAACCAACGAGAGAAGACTACATAGCCTCCCCGTATTCCACCCCATGGTTAGGGTGTGGGGCAGCAACAGACAAGTGATGGGGCAACAATAGGGTGTGGGGCAACATCAGGCAGGATATGGGCAACAACGAGCAGCGGATGGGGGCGTGGGACAACCAAGGGCTGGTGGTGGGGCAACAGGAGGCAGGGTGTGGGGTAGCAACAGACTTGGTGTGGGGCAACAGCAAGAAACGAGTGGGGAAACAACTGGCAGGGGGTGGGGCAGCAGCGGGCAGGTGGTGAGGCAACATACAGCAGCGGATGGGGCAGCAGCAAGCAGATGGTGGGGCACAGTAGGCAAGTGGTGGGGCAGCAGAGGGTAGGGGGTGGAGCAGCAGCTGAAAGGGTGTAGTAGTGTAGGTACCTGCAAGGAATACATGAGGAGCATGTAACAACATTAGGACCCTCCTTCATCACGACTACTTACCACCATGACTAGCGTCCACAAGCACCGCGCCCAGAAATTTCGACGACACCTGAGAAACACGATGTTATAGGGAGTGGTACTAGCGCACGCATCTTCGCAATGCGTACCAAAGAGCAAGGCAAAACACAGCGGCTGCAGTTTTTTAAGCTCGAGGTACTGCCCAGAACAACTGGTGCCCTACTGCATAGACGCGGCTATAGCAATGCATCCACGTGAGGTGAGATTAGGCTTATCAGAGCATTGGGCGTCGAGCAAAGAATCACGGCCGTACGTAAGCCGTACCTGAGATAGGGGTAGTGCGACGAGAGATGACATCAATGCCCAAGGCTTCACCTCCTAGCGTGTAAAGCTCTGTGCGTGCAAGGCTCACTCCTCGTCCGCGGCTTCTTCCTCGTAGGCCTCAGCTGGAAACAGCGCTAGTAATGACAGCTGCGGCAAGGCAATATAGAGCCAGAGCACCTCACCACGATTCATTTCCTACTTCTCACACTGGCAGAGTGGCGTTTGCCCAGCGCGGCTCCGCCGCGCATCGTGCTACAAGAACGCACAAAAACGGAACTTAATTAGATAGTGGAAGCGCCCGGGGCGTTTTAGGCGCCCCAAAAACACTCGGCCTCGGCGCTGGAGCGTAACAGCTCTCGACCTCAGCCAGCAGCCGCGTCGCTACGCTCCGCGGCTGCTGGCTTCGGTCTCGAGCTGTTACGCTCCAGCGCCTCGGCCTCGCCTTTTTAAACCGCCTAAAACGACCCGCGACACCATTATCTACTACTTAATACCTCTAGTACCGGTATTAATACCGATAGTACCCAAAACATCAGGCAGGTATTAATACCGGGCACGCCCTAATAGGGATACAGGTTTCCTGTACGGCAGTTTCACCATGTTTCATCATGGACATCTACCACACTGCGCTGCACTGATCGTGTAGCGTGCTGCACTTGGGTCTTGTGACGTGCACCAGGCTGGCGCTCGCGGGAGGACCTTACGTGATATGGTCCACCTCCAATACCCCCGCGGCCTGTTTTCAACCTGTTCTAAGCCCGTAGATCAGGACTTCGCATAGCAGCTCATGGCAGGAGCCCCGACGAGCAGCGAGCAGCATCAGCTGCGTTTGGAGCACTCTGGCGCTCAGGCCGATGACTTGCCCCAAGAGAGAAAGAACCCAGAGCCTCGGACCACCCCCGCGCCCCGTCCCAAGCACCGCGGACCGCTAGAATCCTGCAAGCTGCTGTTTGCTGGTGAGCACATCACATCAGCCCCTGTCGTTTGCTAACAGTGGCCGCCAGGTAGAGAGGCCACACAAGTGCTGTTGCTACAATCACACCTGTTGTTGTTAGCAATAGCTTAGAAGGGCAATGGTGCCGCTTGCAGGGGCCATGTCAGCAGTGGTAGCACGCACCTGTGTGGCCCCTTTGGAGCGTGTGAAGATGGAGCTGGTAAGGCTCAGGCATCCATATCGACACCAATCTAGGGCGCAGCTGGCTTGCATCAGGCAGGGTGTGACAAGCGGCAAATGGTTGGCACCAGCTATCGGGCGGTGCATGCAAGGCACCAGCCCACAGCTGGCAGCCTCAGGTCGAGCACTGTGCAAGCATGGGCCAGCACTCAACATGGCCAGGGTTGAGAGGGGGAGGGTATAGAGAGTGATGGGGGTGACGCAAGCAGGTGGTGATGAGAGGAGATGGTGATATGGCGACGGCTGATAGGCCAGGGCCAGTAGAAGGAGGCAACTTGGTTGGTGGCGAAGGGAGCAGTGCCCTGGACGCAACACTACCTAAAAGTGCCCCCTCCTCCAGCTGCTGCTCCATGACCTTGCTTGCCCAGCTTGCTCCAGTTGTGCTGGCTGTTTGGGCTCTGACTTGCTGACGACCTGTGACGCTCCAGGTGCTGCGTCAGGGCCAGGGCAATGCACTGAGCACTGCAGCCCAAGTCTTTCGGGTGGAGGGGCTGCCGGGGTTCTGGAAGGGCAACGCCCTCAATGTGCTGCGCACCGCCCCCTTCAAAGTGGGTGCAGGGACCCTCCTTGTGTGTGGGACCAGGGCCATCACTGCATGTGCCATGGCCATGGAACGTGGCACCAGATCTGACATCTAAGTCACAAAAATGATCAAGGCCGAGCAACAATGCCAGGCACATGGTTGTGACCATGTGTATCACTATGGTCATAGGTTTAGGCACGTGGTACTGGTGTAGAGGGTTCGCTAGGGAGTAGCTGCAAGTGTCATGTAATGTGTGGTGATGGCAATGGCAATGATGATGATGTTGATGATGATGATGGTGATGGCAGGACCACGCACACACCTGATGCCCTGGCCTGGCCTTGTGTCGCAGGCCATCAATTTCTGCGCCTTTGACTCCTTCCACACCCTGTTGACGGGCCTAACACGGCAAGACGACAACACGGCTCGCTTTACTGCAGGCGCTCTAGCAGGTGATTTCATTTCTGGCAGGTCACACTGGCTCTAGCAGGTCATTCGCATCATCCAGCATGGTGCTGCCTGTTTGGCATGCTTCGCCTGGGTTTGCTGCAGCACAGGGCTGCTCATTCCCAGCCTGGCCCCAGTCTGGCTCGCCTGACACTGAGCAGCGGGCACAAGCAGCTGAGCCCATGATATTGAGCACAAGGCTGGAGCATGGCAGCCTCCTCCTGCCTGTCTGACTCTGATGCCTGTTAACCTGTTCATATCACAGTGTAGGGAGAGAGGAATGCTGCTCACATGCTTGCATGGACTAGGGGGTGGGGTCATGGTGTGGCTGTACAGGTGGTGGTATGTGCAGCTGTCACCTTGCAGGGCTTGCCAAGCATGGGAGCCAGCTCACCTCCTGCGCTGTGTCCAGCAGTCAGCAAGGCAGACTAACGGCCTGGCTTTGCTCAACCAGCCCCTGCACGTTCATTTCCTATCACTCTTCCAAGGACACACCATCTGGGGTGTGACCACAGGTGTGACCGCCACCCTGATCTGCTTCCCTCTGGACGTGGTGCGCACGCGGCTGCTGTCCCGCGCACACACCTCCCGCTATGGCAGCAACCCGTTCGTGAACCTGGCCGGTATGCTGCGGGACGAGGGGCCAGGCGCCCTGTATTCAGGTGAATGCATGCGCCGCTGCTGCATCCTGCAAGAGGTGGACAGCTGAGCGTGGCACACACCGGGGTTGCTGACAGCACGCTGACAGGACCAGTGGCAGCGAATGAAGCACTGTTAGCAGCACATGCTCGTGTCCCCTGCTCCCTGGGACAGCACCTGGATTAACGAAATGAACTTCTTGAAGCACAAGGTGGCATAGTCCTTGCTTGAGCGCCTAAACACTTAACTACCACCCAATCTATTTTGCAAGCTTACAGGCTTTCACCGCAGATGGTGATTACCGTTCGACATTTTTTGACGCTTAGCTCCCGTTTGACGATCCTTAGACTCTGCTAGAGATGGCATAGTTAGTTAGGTGGCTTAGACCGCTTCAGTGTGTACCACGCCGTCCTGTGCCGTCCCATGTAATGCAAACGATATGGCTTACACCGCTTAAGCCGTCAGCCGTTAGGCTGCTTGGCGGCCCTCCTCCTCTAGGGGTTCGGGACTTTCTAAAACACACTTCAATGCAAGGTGCACAAACAAAGGTGCACATGGGCTCAACATGAAGTCATGCAAGTCCTCATTGGTCACTACACTGTTCAGCCCCCTTGTCCCTCACTAGGGCCTCCATTTGGGCCGGATCAGAAGTATCTACTGGCAGCCACTAGCAGCCACTAGCAGCCACTAACTAGATCCAACTCAAACAGTGTTATTGGGCTGTGTGGAGTAAACCCAGTGCACATGGCACACGAGCCGCCTACCACCTACACTATTGCCTGACCCATTAGGGCAACGTGTAGAGTTGGCATGACAAAACATGCACTAATTGTAAACTGATGACAGCTCAGATGGGGGGGGCACACATTACTGTGCCACAGCAGGCTGCTGCTGCTGCTGCTCCTGGGCCTTGGGAGGCTTGTCTCGCACCCGCTTGTAGCCCAGGCCAGGGTACTCCTTGCCCTTGGCTGGCAGACCTCCCTGGTCTGGCCAGTAGCACAGCTCCAGTGGGCGCCACCTGCTCTCCCCAATGCGATGCATGTTCAGCGCTGCATTGCAGTCCCTGTCCACCCACCTGCCTGGCTGTGGTGCTGGCTTGGCTTTAGCTGCCTTGCCCTTGCCCTTGGTGGGCTCAGCTGCCGGCTTGCTGCGCTTGGCTGTAGGGGGGAGTGCTGGGCCCTGGCTTTGAGGCTGCTGGCTGTGTGGCTGCCTGGCTGCTGCGTGGGGCCTGTGGGGGCTTGCGTGGGGCCACTACAGGGCACCACACCAGGCCCCGCACTGGCTGGCAACGCTCCTGGCTCCAGGCTGGGCGCACCAGGCGGTGTTCCACCTGCCCTGCTGGGGGCTTCCAGCCTGCAGGCCTTGTGGCACTGAGTTTGTTCAGCTCCTCCTCACAGGGCTGCTTGCCTCCAGGGAGGTTGGCCTCCAGGGAGGTGCCAGCTGAGCTTGCTGCTGCCAGGTGCTGGAGGTGGGGCTTGATCGGTGCTAGCCACCGCTCAGTGTTACGGCGGGCATTGTTCAGGCCGCTGGCATGCTTCACCTGGCCCTTGGTCAGCTTCCACCGGCGCAGCTGGTCTGCCATGAGCTGGCCTGTTGCTGGATCATACACCCCAGAGGCTGCGCTGACTGCCTGGGTGACGCCGGGGTCGATGCCCACCCCAATCTGTCTGTCTGGGTCAAACACAAACTCACGCATCTCAGCTATGCCCCTGCCTATGTGGGGGAGCCCCACTGCATGAGCCGCTGCTGCTGCTGCACTTGGGCGGCTGCTGGTGCTGCTGCTGCTGGCAGCTGGAGGTGGGGCTGGAGGAGGGGGAAGGGGGCGCGTGTAGTGCACGCACACGCTGACACCATCTGTGTCCACCAACCTCTCGAAAGCAAACTCCTGGTTACGAAGCTTGTTGGTGTTGAACCACCTGGCCCAGTGATGGCTCAGTGCTGGCTCTTAGGTGAATGCTGCCCGGGTTTCCTTGGTCAGGCCCAGCTGCCGGCACACCCCATGCAGTACCCTGCTGTCCACCTTGATGAAATGCACCCCCACCCTGGCCATGGGGGTGAGGGTGAAGGGGGGTGGACAGGTCAGGGTCCGGGGACCAACCCCACGCCTCTTGCCGCGCTTTGGCTGCCCTGGTGTGGGTGGGGTGGGGGGCTGCTGCCACTGCTCTAGCCACCGGCACACATGCACTGCATGGCGCATGCGGCAGGGCAGGGGCAGGGTGTCCTGCAGGGAGCCTTGCTTCTTCATGCCCAGTAGGCGGCGGTGCGTGTTGGCCTCCTCTACCAGGTCCGCCACATGCCCCTTGTCCAGGGTGGCGGCCTTCAGCTCCGAGCTCTTGGCGTTGATGCCATACCCGCACGCCATCCTGATGAACAGCTGAGCCTCCTCCCCGCTCCAGCCTAGCTGGGCCCTGGCCGCCTTGGCGTACAGCTTGACAAAGCGCTCTGCAGGTCAGGTACAGGTCAGGTATAGGTCAGGCCAGGTCAGGTCAGGTCAGGTCAGGTCAGGTCAGGTCAGGTCAGGTCAGGTCAGGTCAGGTCAGGTCAGGTCAGGTCAGGTCAGGTCAGGTCAGGTCAGGTCCAAGTTCAGGTTAAGTCACCACCATCACTTGCCTGGGTTGGAGTAATGCTGCTGCATGGCCACCGCCAGCTGCATGGAGTGTGCGTCGATGGTGTTGGCATCACCCGCCAGGTTGATGCTGCCCAGCTCCTGCAGCTTGGCCAGCAGCGCCTGGTTGCTGGGGTCCTCAAAGGCTGGCATGAGCATGGGGTGACGGTTGCGTACAAGGCGCTGCTGCAGCTGGTTGTAGCATGTCTTGAAGTTGGGGTTTGCGAAGAACATGCAGAAGTCCTTGAGCTGCCTCAGCATGACAGGGTCCTCGCAGTCAAGGGGCAAGGGAGGGCCAGTGGGTGCTGCAGGTGCAAGGGCTGCCAGGCGGGCGCTGCAGCGCCTTGGGGGGGGCTGCGTGACTGGCTCAGGTTCTGACTCGGACTCCGAGTCAGACTGTGGCTCTGGCTCAGAGTCACAATCTGACTCGGAGTCAGAGTCAGTGTCACACTCCATGCTGGCAGGCTGGGCAGGGGTTGGCTGGGCAGGGGCACGTGGGGGTAAGGGGGTAGGGGGGGACCATCAGGGGGTTGGGGGGGCTGCACGGCTGGAGGCTGAGGTGCGCTGGGGAAGCCCGGGGTGGGGTAGCCCACCAGGCACGTTAGGAAGATTCTGAGCACCAGCAACGACGCGATGACGCGGAGCTGAAAGTGAATTTCAGCCCGCAGCCGGAGGTGCTCCCGCAGCTTGCGCCTCGTCTTCTCGCAGCCGTGCAGCACTGCGCCCTCGGGGACCTTGCTAACCTGCAGTTAAGCACAATTGACATTTTGATAGGCCACTTTGACAGGCCAAGACACAAGGCGGGGTCAACACAAACAGTGCGGGGACACATAAGGCGGGACAGCCAAATCTGCCGGCACTACACTGTTCAGCCTGGCCTTGAGCTCAGAGTCTGAGCTCCTTCTTCGGGAGCGGTGGACTAACCGCTGTGTGTGTCTTCTGTGTCTGTTCACTGTCTCTCCAGGCTGCCTGCCGGCTGTGCTGGGCATGGCCCCGGCTGGTGCCGTCTTCTATGGCGTGTATGACCTGCTGAAGCACCGCCACTTGGCCGCTGCCGCCTCTGCTAACGCGCAACAGCAGCAGCAAGAGGAGGGGTTCCAGCAGCAGCATGGGCAAGCTGTTCTATGGCACACCCCAGCTGCCACCACACAGCACGGCCTGGCGGGGACACAGCACGGCCTGAGCTGCCACCACAGAGCAGCAGGCAGCCCCCAAGGGGAGCCCTATTGCTGCAGCTGCCAAGAAGGTGGCAGCAGCCAGGGGCAGGGGCAGGGCTGGGGGTCACAAGCCAGGGGGGGCGCGCCTCCTACCCCTGCGCTGCTGGCGGATACGGCAGCGCCCCTGCAGCTGCAGCCAGCCTACTCTCTCATGTATGGCGCTGCTGCGGGGGCATGTGCGGAGCTGCTGGTGTACCCCCTAGAGGTGACTAGGGGCGGCAGCGGCAGTGGTGGCAGCGTGGGGAGCTTGAACTGTGGGGGCTGGTGTACTCCTTGGTGATGGCCAGCATGCCCCCATCCTCCCCTCACCTTACCCACACCCCACCCTTAGCACTATCAGGGGCAGTGACCAGCGGATGTGGCAGCAGTAAGCACGCAGCACCGTCACCCTCAGCATTGCTACCCATTCTCACTGGTGCCTGTGCCAGTGCTGGGGCTGCTGTTTGGGTGCTTTGAGTTCTGCAAAGCCACTGGGTTGCGCTGGAACAGTAGTATGTGGCAATGCTGGGTTGTGTGGCTCCCGTACTCAATGCCACTCATCCTACTCTGCATCACCTGCTCGTGCGCCCTCTGCACCCAGGTTGTGCGTCGCCGCATCCAGATGCAGAGCATGGCCGCCGCCTCAACACTGCATGGATTGCATGGCCGGGCTATGGGTGCTGGCTTGGCTGCCGCAAAGCTCGCCGCAGTTCCTCCGGCGACGACACCAGCCTCCGCCGCGGCCGCCATGGCACTCGGCGAAACCGCCGCGGCAGTGGCGACGGCCGGCGTAGTCGCTGCGGTAGCACGGCTCAGCGCTCTACGGGTTGTGTCGCCGGCAGCGATGGCAGCGGCAGTGGCAGCGGCTGCAGGGGCGGGGGTGGTGGGGCTGGCAGGGCGGGGGCGGGCGGGTCTTGAGGGTTGCGCTCGGATGTGGCTTGTGTGCCATGCCATCTTGCAAGCGGAGGGGCCCCAGGGATTGTACCGCGGCTTGTTGCCGAACTTGCTGCAGGTGCTGCCCAGCGCTGCACTGTCTTATTACACTTATGACACACTGAAAGAGCAGCTGGGGGTCCGTGGATGACAATTTTGCGAGTGCGTGATGTGTGAGACGAAAAGTCACCTGAACACCCAACCAATACTCAATTATAGCTGCATGCTCACAGGCTTTCATCGCAGATGGTGATTACCGTTCGACAGTTGACGGTTGACGGTTGATTTCCGTTTGACGATCCTTAGACTGTGCTAGAGATGGCATAGCAGTCCTCTTTTATTTCTGTGAACACAGTGTAGCTCCCTCCAGGGCTGCTTCAGTGCTGCCGCTCAGGGCCGGCATAGTCCATTGTGAAGGGGGCCGCAGTGAACGCGCCTCCGCCCGCGCGGCTTGTCGCTGCTGCCGCCAGTGTTGGTCTTCTTGTTACCGGTCCCGCACAAGCTGCACGAAGGTGGACCAAGGATTGCACCAAAAATTGCACACAAAATTAACATATCAATCTGGAGTTACTGTCGGCTGTGTCGGCCGTGTTGGGTTGCAGGTGGTCAACCGGTGGATCGCCTTCCTGTACCTTAGTGTATCGCGCAATGTATCGAATGATAGCGTGCGTGTGCGGGGCCGTAAAATGTGAAAAACAAAGTCGTGGCGTATCCTGCACTAGGCGGTCAATGCGCTGCAACTGCTGGTCCAGCCTGGCCCAAACCCCTTGCTACCACTGCCAACCCGCAAGCTTCACTGGCTGCCACTCATCCTTTACAATTACATCTAAACCTAAGTACATCTAGCCTATCCCCATGCACGACGATGTACACTATGCCTTTGGAAAGGCCCTTTCCTCGCCTCTGATCGAACATCTGAGCATGGGTGGTCACATTCTCTTGTACCACCCTGCAGCCAAGAAACACCTCAGTGGTCCATCTTCATCCGCCCTTTTGTCCTCCTCTCAACCACTCAGCACGTAAACATTGCCATGCAGGAACATATTCTACCGGTTGTCCATGTCAAATGTGGGTAGTTAACTTTAGGAGCAGGTCACCATGCAGCATGGCACCCTGTCACCGAACCACTTGGGCACCACACTGTTGGGCACCCCACGGCCAAATCTGCCGGCAAGGAACACCTTCCTGCAGCATCCACATCCAAGTCCTCTCAACACCACAGCTCAGAACAATGCAGTTACTATCTCACTGTACTATTCCTATCCCATTCTTCATGCAGAATGGCAGCACGCTGGCACTCAGTGACATCAGCTGCATGATTGAGCAGCCCTAGTACTGCCTGCGCCACTGGTTGTAGGCTGCGTCTCATCAAGTGAGATGTGCAGTCTGGCACAGGCATGGCTATGTAGCACGATAGATACCAGAAATAAAAGGAGCGCGCAGGAGTGGTTTGAATGAGGGTGCCCTGCCAGCTGCACAACACAGCCAGGCAGGACCCAGCCTTAGGCCGTTTGCGGCCTCATTCCCGCTCCATGCCTGATATGCATGCTGTGCGCAGCTGCCAGCAAAACGACAGGCCCAGCCTGCACGCTGCCTGCTACGCAGCATGAGGTGTGCCTGTCAACCCACTTTCCCGACAGAGGCCCCAGCTAGATGGGGGTTAGCACTGTCCAGCCATCACATGGACTAGGCCCAAGGCTACCTGCTGCTGTTGGCTGCAACAGTTTCAGCTGGCCTGGGAACAGGTCTCAGCCTGATGGGCACACGCCTGCTGCATACCGTGCTTCACTGGCAATTACTACATGCCCCTTTGTCAAGGATGGCTGCTTGGCAGGGCACAGCAGTCGTACATTGCTGCACTTCAGACACAAGCATTCATCCCTGGATGCCATCGCCAGTTCCCTTGCTTGACACACCTCCCCACAGCTCATGTCAGGCCCACCGTGCTCTGCATGTGACAGTGAACCCTTAGCACCCTAGATGGCTGGGCCTCTACACCCCATGCCATGACATTACGGTAGATCATGTGCCCCACACTCAATTCAGGGTGTGAGTCCTGTCAGGACCCCACCAATGCTAATACCACTGCTGTCAAAGGGCTGGGCTGCGGCGGGAGGGGTGCTTGTCTCCAGCTGTTGCAACCTAAAGTCAGCTCGCTCATGCCCCCAGTCCTGTGCCCTGAGCGCAAGCCGTGGGCTGGCTTGCTTGGATTGCCACCTTCCTGATGTGTTTGGTTTCCAGGGTTCTGTGAATGTCGCTTGGGACAGCTGTGTGGTGTGAAGATACCTACTAGTGATGCACCAGGCTAGGGTGGAGCTGGCAGCCTGCTCCAACCCGCCATGTGCGTTGCTGCTGGATAGTTGCGTGCTACTGGGTGTACGGTGGATCAGGACTGCAAGGCCAGTCACAGAGCCGGTCACCCCTCACTCGCAGCTGCTGCTCAGCCTCCTCAGCCGTGGATGAAGGTGGGTGCATCTGAGTAACAGGGGCCGAGGGTCCTGGGGCATTTGCGGATGGCAGCGATGTGCGCAGTTGCTCGGACCCAATCTGCCTGCTGTACAGGCTGCTGGGGTGTAGACCAGGGTCGTTGTGTACCAGGCCAGCCACCTGCCCTAGTGGCCTCATCACCACACGAGGGTGTGGCTGAGGGCCCAGGCCCAGGGGCAGTGCACCTGCACTGCCTGGACCCTCAGGCTGTCGCCCAGCTGCAGCTGCACCGTGCAGCAGCCATCCCTGGGCGTCTGCATGGCTAGCTCTGCTGGGTCGAGCTGGCTGCAGCAATGTGCTTGGCTGCAAGGGGGCTGAGTGGGGCATGAAGTGTATGCCAGAGAGGTGGCCAGCACTGGAGGCTGCAGCAGCACCAGTGTTGAGCACAGGGCTGCCAGAAGTGGGCCGCAAGGAGTTCAGCTGATTGACAAGCAGCTGGCGCCTGAGGAATGCCGCTTGATCCACTTGCTGCTGCTGCTGCCCTAGCATGCCAGCTGCAAGCTGCTGCTGCTGCTGCACTAGCATGCCAGCCGCAAGCTGCTGCTGCTGCTGCACTCCAAGCATGCCAGTCATCATCTGCTGCTGGTGGTGCTGACGGCCGAGCATGCCTGACATCATCTGCTGCTGCTGTAGCTTCATCTGCTGCACTTGCCTCAATTGCATCATGCGCTGCTGCTGCAGCTGCTGCTGCTGCTGCTGTTGCTGCAGTTGCTGCTGCTGCAGTTGCTGCTGCAAGTTTTGCTGTTGCAGGTGTTGGAGGTTTTGTTGCTGCTGCTGCTGCTGCTGTTGCTGCAATTGCAGTTGCTGCTGCAAACTCTGCTGCTGCAGGTGTTTAAGGTTTTGTTGCTGCTGCTGCTGTTGCTGCAGCTGCAGCAGGTACTGGGTGGTGGGAGTGATGCCGGTGTTGATTAAGCCTGGCCCACTTGGCCCCACAGTCAGCCCAGCATGTGGGTGTGGGCGCACATTGAGAGCATACGCATCAGCAGAAGCGTTGATGGGCATCAGCCCAGCAGCCTGTACCATGGCACTCAGTGCCTGGTACATTTTGGCCTTTCGCCTGCGGGAGGCCCCGCTGCGTTTCCCAGAGCCCTGAGCCTGGGCTAGCGTCTGGCTGATGAGCCCCGCCAGACCAGCCGCTGCCGCTGCATTCTGCATGGCCTGCAGTGACTGGCCGCCTTGTGGCAGGGGCTGGTTGCCCAGCAGCAGGCCTGTTGAGCCAGGCAGGGGGCTCTCAGTGTGGGTCACACTGCCTAGGGTGTGACTGCTGCCGACCAGGCCGTCTAAGCTAGTGCACTGCGGCAGTGAGGAGTGGCTGTGCAAAGGAGCAGTGCGGGGCAATGCTGGGTGAAGGGAGCCCCCTGCTCCTCCACTGGGTATCGCATGGCCGTAGCTGTTGGTGGCCATGCTGCTGCTGGAGGTGCTAAGGGAGGTGGTGGGGAGGGCGATTCCCAGGCTCGTATCAGGTAGTTGAGGAGCCGGCTGGCTGGTGTGGAACGTGTAAGGCGCGCTGGATGGACCTGAGGTGGCGCTCGATGAAAACGGACTGAGCTGCGCAAGCCGCAGCAGGCTGGAGGAAGGCTGTCGTGGGGCGCCAGGCAGGGGAGTGTCGAGGGTGGCATACTGACCAGCACTGAGCCTTGGGACGTAGCCCCTGCATAAGGGGGTCAAAGCCACCAACACTTCAATGGCCACTGCCAGCCATGCACTCGCGGATGTGGCGATGTGCACACATGACAGCAAGGCCTGAGCTACATATCTTACGAGGCGGTGCAGAGGACATCAACTCCTTTGGCAGCACCAACAGCATCTGTCCAAGCCATCGCACCAACCATATGCACGTACCTTGTTTCGTAAGCAAGGCCATCGTCAGGCCCATTGCTCCCCAGGTTGGCGTTGAGCTGTTGTACTTGCAGGGGGAGCAGAGTAGGTGAGGTGAGTGTATGCTGCCTGGCTGCCTGGGCTGCAAGGCTGTTGGCCTGCTCGTCCGTCCACTGCACATGTGCGCCGCTCTGCAGCCACTGCTGGATCAGGGAAGGCTCTTGAATTGCTGCTGCAGGTGGGATGCCTGCCTCACGATGGGGAGGACCTGCACACCCCACTGATGCAGACGGTGCTGCTTTGCTGCCCTGCACCAGGTTGAACAACTGCTCAGGACTGGACATGGATGGGGTGGAGCAGTCTGATGTCCCTGAGGTGGAGCTTGCTGCCAGGCGTTGCAGTTCGGCCTGCACCACCAGCGCGTCAGCGCCTGCAATCCCAGCAATGAGGCCGGCCAGGTGCTGCAGGGAGCTGACCATGGCATCATCCTCCGGCCTGGCAGCCTCAGCGTCTTCAGAGGAAGACCGGTCATCAGGGCTGCTTAGCAGGCGGTCCGCATCCTGCTCTGCCATGTGCAAGCCGCCCAGATCGCAGCTGTCCAGTGCGCGACTGTTCTGCTGTCAGCATGCATCGTCAAGAGGAGGGTAAGCCTAGGTCTGAATTCCTGGGGATGGGGCCATGGGACAAGCAGGTGTCCAGCAGCCTGGTGACTTGTTCTCTCAGCTGATCTACAAGCCAATCATGGTGCTAACAGTGCCAGGCATGAGTTGCAGTATTGGCTGATTGCGTGCAAGTCCTATGGAGGAATGCAGTGCCTGTGCTTTAAAAAAATGGTGGCAGCACGTTGCCATGTAACTACACAGCATTTGTAGTCGTATGCCACATCAGGCACCCCCGCTCTTGCCTGTATTTGATGTCCCACCCCCCACAACAGCCTTAACATTAGCATTATATCTCAATACACTATTTGCCTCTAAATGGCAAGTGGCTGGCGCATACAAAGCGTACAAGTCTATTAGGTATAAGAGTTAGTGAACCTCTTGAGATTGACCAAACATAGAAGATCAACAAGCGCGTTGACAGGCAGGCTGTGCTAAAAGTCTACATGTACAACACGTGTAACAGGGTTCCTGAAAACGATGGGAGAGGATGTGGCAAGTGTATGTTGGTGTGTTACTTTACATAGCCATACGTCCTCTAACACATGCGAAACAGGGAATTCAGCGTGCTTGAAAAAATGAACATGCCTCATTTGTTGCGGTGGGTGCGTCCGCGTGCATGTTCGGACCACGTGTCTGAAGTATGCACAGTAGCCTGGTGTTGTGCTGCCGACCACGCTGGCTGTTGCGGTGCTAGTGCATGCAGGTCCTTGCCGCGCACCTCTTCAGCTACATCGTCCTCACCGCTCGCGGGTAGGCACTGTGATTCCTTGTCCTGCAGTGCAATGACCAGCAACCGTGACTGCAGGCCTTCGCTTGGAGGCGGGAGCAAGAGAGTAGGGCATACATGTCAAGCAGGAGAGGGGAGTCATTCCAGGGAGCTGCATCGCTGCTCACCTTGCAAGGGCTGTTGCAAATGTTCTCTTGCGGGTCCCGCAGCGGCTGCCATAACTTCATCGCCTGCGATGTCGAAGCAAAGATCATCGCAGCAGCAGGCAGAGGCCGCAGTGCGCTTTAGTCGTCTCACCCCGGATACTTCATCCATCTGCCCTGCTGGTTTAGTAATTGCTTGAGCGGTTCTACGCTCCTAGAACACGCCCCTGCATCGCTCGGTGATCTTGCAGGTGGCCAGAAACTGCTGCACTTGGCATGGTAGGGTGGGAAACCAAAATACTCACTTTTTTTACTGCGAAGGGCACAGTGCCCTTTAGGGCACCTAGGGCACCATGGGCGCTATGAGGCACGATGCCGTCTCAGGTACAGTTGAGCATGGTATGAGTGGCTTGATATGACAGGGCCTGGACAGAGCATGGAGTAGGTCCGTGTCGCCAGTGGCCACTCGTCCTGCTTTAGTCCTGCTCAAAATACCACAAAATACAATGAAGCGCTAAACAAACATAAACCTAACAGGAAAACCAGGACATTGAAGGCACATTAGCACCACAGTTAGCGAAGCGAGTTAGGAAAATGCAGCGAAACAGACAGCGTAGACGTCAGGGGGTGGTGGTGAACAAAGCCTGGCGGCAGAGGGGGGTCAACCGGGGCAGCCTGCTGCGTCATGCAGTGGACACCAGCAGGCAGATGGAGGCTCCCCACGTCAGCTGGCAGGCTGATTGGGCAGACTGGCAGGCACCCGGGGCAGCCAAACTCCAGGCCCTACCGCCCCCCCTCCCCCTTTGCTATCACACCCGGCTGTAGCTGCAAGGCGCACCACATCAAGCTGGACACCCGGGCCATCTATGGCCTGATGCGGGCCGCTGGCATGCTGCCAGCGGACATCACCTCCTTGACCAGGTTCAGGAATGGTGTGGCCGGGCCCAGGGACAGTGAGGTGAGTGAGCCTTGCGCTGGCCATCCTGGCATGTTGCTTGAGGCATATTGCCGGTGGCATGTTGCTTGAGGCATATTGCTGGTGGCATGGTGCTTGAGGCATATTGCTGGTGGCATGGTGCTTGAGGCATACTGCTGGTGGCATGTTGCTTGAGGCATGTTGCTTGTGGCAACATTGACTGATGGTGTTTGGGTGGCTCCAAGTGTGCTGAGTCGGCTGTGTCGGCTGTGTTGGGTTGCAGGTGGCCAACCGGTGGATCGCCTTCCTTCCATCCAGCCTCCCGCCAGCCATCCAGCCATCCATCTGGCCAAACGACGGGCAGACCTTCGCGCAGGTGGTTCACACGGACGGAGTCACGGTCAGCTTGCTGTTCACGCGCCCCAAGCCAGCAGGGCCGCCCGACGAGCTGCCTCGCATGGGCAAGCAGGAGGGCGTTGTCAACCCGCTGGCGCACCTAGACGCGGACTGGTTGGGCTGCGATCCAGGCAAAACCAACATGGCGACAGTGGCCACGAGGAGCGGTACCCCTTGGGCGTTGTGGAGTCCGTGTGGCAGCGCAGCCTCACTGCGGGGCACTACTACCGACAGAGCGGCATCACGCAGCACGCCAAGGTGTCCAAGGCCTGGATGGCCGGCATCCAGCCCGAACACGCTGTGCTGTCGCAAGTCACCAACTACACCGCCTCGCTGCAGCGGTACCGGGAGTACGTCGCCATGACGCAGGTGACCTGGCCCGCCATGTGGGCCGAGCTGTCCAAGCCGCGCTGGTCCAACGCCAAATTTCGGCTGTACCGATACAAGCAGAGCACGGTGGCCAAGTTCTGGGGTGATGTGAGTAGGCCGTAAGCAGCCAGTGTGTGTGCTAGTGTGTGTGCTCACAATGCTTGTCTTTGCCATGGCTGGACCTGAGCTCACAATGTGTCTCTCCTTGTGTGCCTTGGCTGCAGACTGTGAGGGGTGACAGGGTACGCTGCAACTCGGCAGCCACAGGTCGCCCCCTGGCCCTGGCCTATGGGGCAGCAAGCTTCAGCGGCAGCAGCAGCAGGGGCAGCAGGGGTGTGCCCGTCAAGCACATGCTCAGGGAGGCATGCAAGCACTTCCCAGGGCGTGTGGTGCTGGTGCATGAGTTTCGCACCAGCCGGGTCAGCTCTGCCCGCACCGACGTGGTGGCAGGCCAGCCAGAGTCCTTCAGGTAAGAGACCTCTGGTGCATGTGCATTGTAGGAGTGGACTCATTACATAGCTGTAGAATGGCACCTCGCACAGCTGTGAAATAGCCTCACACACCAACCCCAGACTGTGCCCAGCACCGTCTAGACTCAACATGGCTTGACTTAACACTTGGTTTGGCAATCTTGCAAATGTGCATTGACATGTATGTCGCCTTGCAGGTGGCTGCGCCCGGTGCGCAGCATGGCGACGCGGTCCCGCATCCGGGGCCTGATGTGCTCAACAAGCAACGGCATCCGGTTCTACAATCGGGACGTGTCAGCCGCGCTCAACATCCGCCGCATTGCAGCCGGGCCGGGCCGCCCCCGCGAGCTCAGCAGCTGGGTGGGCCGCCCAGCTATGCCTAATCCAGGCAGACCAGGCCAGGAGTGGGTGTGCGTGCGCGACAGAGGCCTGTTGCGGATGTTGCAGCGGCGGCACCAGCGGCAGCGACAGTGACATGTGCATCATGCCATGAATAATTAAACAAACAATTTGATTGCCCCTTACAAAGAAGAAGAAGAAGAAGACTACGCCGGTATTCACCGGCGTGCATTAAGGGAGGAGCAACCGCCTGGGGCGCGGCCTGCTCCCACCATCAAGCTCGAGAAGTAACCGACCCCCTACCCCCCCCCCTTTCTAATAGCTCTTAGTCTGTAACTTGTTTTGGCAATGGTGTGGGCTGCTTCTACCGCATGTCTCGTGAGCTTGTTTAGTAGCTTGGTGGCGTTGCTTTGAGTGATACCCAGGGCGATGAGGTGTTGACGTGTGTGTGTTTCATAAGTAATACCACCTATACCCAGTAGGATTGGTCTGATCTCAACCATGTGGCCTATTTTTCGCATGGTGTGTGCCAATTTGTTATGTTGATTCAGGGCCTTGTCCAGTTGCTCCATCCACCTCGAGTCCGCACAGTATTTGATTTCTACGATGGTGATCCTTTTAATGGCTTTGCCTCGTTTGCCCGTCATCTTTTGTGGCGCCACCACGAGTATGTCTGGTCTGGTAGTGTTTTTGGTCGCTGTTGGTTTCAGGCCGAGTGCCCGTAGTGTGGTGTGTAGTGTGTCGTTAGGGAGGTCAAGGTTTTCTCTTGCGCCCTTCTCCCAGCTGCCGGTGTCCGCAAACCGGATGCACCCGCCCAGGGTTCCTTTGCTGATGGCTTTGGCGATGAGGCGGCCAGCACCGTTATGCCTTTCTTGCACGAGCGGCAGGGTCTCGCTGCAGCCCGATAGGAGGTGTGTGGCACTGTCGGCCTCCCCACAGAGCGGGCAGCGGTCGTCTGTCGCCTGCTTCCAGCGCATAGCTAGCTTTTGGTTGTAGAGCCCTCCAGTACGGTAGAGTAGGGCGGTCCTTTGCGCGGGGGTGGAGATGGTCGCATCGGTCATCACTCTTTCGCCCGCTCCTTTGGCCGCGGCTTTGGTGATATCTTGGGTCATCTGGTAGTAGATGCTGTCTTGGTTGGCGAGACCTAACTTGTGCTTGCTGTGCATGTGTGCTCGCACGCTTTGTCGGCAGTCCGGCAGCGGGGCGAGGGTTTCGCTATCGGTCCCGTGGTTGAGCCAGATGCCCCTCTCTTTAGGTATGGTCGGGTGGTACCCTAGAGTGTTTGCCTGCTCCAGGTGTAGCGCTGCGTGTTTAGCAAGGGCATCTGCGCCTTCGTTGCCGATGATGCCCGAGTGTGCCCGGACTTTGTAGAACTGGATCGTGTCGGGGCTGTCGATGATGAGGGTGGCGATGTCCGTCAGGATGTCGTTGTGTCTATGATTGATAAGGGACATCGGGTTAGCGAGAGCTCGACGGATCTGGTAGAGAGAGCAGAGGCTGTCGGTGGCGATGCGTCTGGCCCCCGCTTTGAGTGCCGCGTGTATCGCTCTGAGTTCTGCCTTGTTGATGGTGTTGTTTTCTAGGTCGTTCATCGCAATGGTAAGAAGGGCGTTGCTTTCCGGGATATAGACCCCCGCCCCGACGCGCGCCGGGTCTGGCTCGGATGTCTTAATGCAGCTACCGTCAGTGTACGCTACTGTGGTCCATTCGGTGATGGCCATCCGTGGTAGCGTGGTGGAGTGGTGTGTGAGTTGGTGTTGGCTGCGTGTGTGCCCCAGCGTGGGTAGAGTCCTGTCGAGCGGGAGGCGGAGGTGCTGTTTGTGGCCATTGGGGAGAGTGGCTGGCTGTTTTTGATTGTGGGGTCTGCGAAGGAGAGGGTGTGTCTCCCTGTCCGGGTGTAGGGCAGTGGCTGTGCTAGCCATCCATCCTTGTGGGTTGCCTTTCGTGGTGAGTAGTTGCCCTGCCTCATTCCATATGACGTAGACGAGGAGGGTGGCGTGTTTGCCAAGTTTGGAGCAGTTGGTATTGGTGAGGGGTATGCTGGCCAGGTGCTGGCAGTACTCTGGGTAGCGTCTTAGGGTGTCAATGTGTTTGGGGTAGGAGATGCCCTTTTTACCAGGGATTAACATGATGGTGGCCATGGCCTCCTCCTGGTGTGCTGAGTGTATAGCATGGTTGACGCATTTCAAGGCCACCGCATCATCGGCTGGTACATTCCATGTGGATAACCCAGTGTGGCGTACCAGTAGGCAGTTGTGGTGTGCCCCAAAGGCCGTGTCATTGATGTCAGGGCTCCAGTAGGTAGTGGTTTCCGGTCTAACTGTGAGTGGATCAGCCCACCTTTGGACGGTACTTGGAAAGCTGCGTGTGGTGTGTAGGGTGGTGAGGGCTTTGTCTTGTGCCAGTCTCAAGGGGTGGCGGCTGCTCCGTGTGTCCTGTCTCCTGAGGAGGGCCACCAGTTCTGTGGCCCGGTTGCGTGTGTGTGGTGTGTGTTGTAGCCAAGCGTGTAGGTGTTGGTGTTGTTGTTTGGTTAGAAGGCCTATTGTGCGGCCCGACTCATCGTGAACCGTTACATGTTGCACTAGGTCGTGCTTGGGCATGATGGGCTCTCCCGTGCTGAGGTTCATCGCGGGGGTGGTTATGTGGGGGTGCAGTTGGAGGAAGGTTTCGCATTTGCCCGTCCCGACGATGTCCGTCTGCGGGTTGATGGGGTACGTGTGGAAGGTGGCCTTCGAGTGAAGGTTGGTGCACCGGGGTAGCCAGGTGTGCGGGTCCGGCAGTCCCTGCCGGGTGTGTGTTGGCAGCTGTGTGTCAGGCCGCGCGTATCTAGCTTCTTGTATCCTCTTATTTTCCTCTTCATAGTCGCTGCGTCGCGCCAGGTAGTCCAGGTGTGCCGTGATGAGAGGTGCCGGTTCGAGGGTGGGGCGCCAGTGAACTCGTATGAGGTCCGAGTGCGCTGACTGACGCATAGTCGTTTTGAACTCGTTGCTGCCAAACTTGCATATTGGGCACAGCCAGTGGCCTGGTTCTTTGTGTCCCGACAGGAGGGCTTCCTCAAGGCAGGCTGGGTGGTAGGCCCTCTTGCAGTTGTGGCACATTGGGCTGTCTCCTCTTGGTAGCCAGCATAGCTCACATGTGCATACGTCTTTAGCCTCTTCCCTGCTGATGGGTTCTATGTGTGTGGGTGTATAGCCTTCTTCTGCACATAGTGGTAATGCCCATTTATCTATGATTGTGGGCTTCCAATGCACCTTGTAGTAGCTTTCTTTGTTGATGCCGTCCCATTGCCATCCATCTATGCTGGTGATGGCCTCTTGGTGGCCGTACATGGCCCCTAGTATGCTGCCTAGGTCCTTGGGTTTACAACGGCAGGCTTTATCCACCTTCCAGCTGGAGAGCCCTGGGAGGTCGAGGCCTATTATGTGCACTATATCCTCCGGGATGGTTTGTATCTGTCTGCCCTCAGTGTTCCGTTTCGTGCCCGCCTTGGGTCGGGCGGGTTTTGTTGGGGGCGGTTGGGTTTCCCTGTTCTCTCGCTTTAGCAGCCGGGAGCTACTCTTGATGGCCTCCTGGGCTGCGGGTGGTTGTGTTGCATGTTCGGTCACGTGCGTCGCTTCGGTCGGTGTGGGCTTCTTGGCAGTCACGTACGCCCTGATATCAGCGTAGCGGTGTTTTGTGTCTTCCTCGACGTCGGTTGGTGCAAGCTCCGTCAGACCCGCGGCCCATGGTTTAATGAGTCTTTGCGCAGCGGGCAGGTCTAGGGTGGTGTCTCGTTTGGCTGCGATGTCTTTCGCTTCTGTTGTGGTTGGGCATCTGTCCTGGGTCGCCATGGTCGTTAGTCTGTTGAGGGCGATATAGTGTTTTTGTTTAACTTTGTTGTGGAAGCGTTCTTTAAGCATCTTTCCTGATAGGTATGGCCAGCGATGGTGTGTTGGAGCTCTGTGGCATGTCGGATGCCCAAGCTTTTGAGGCACGTCATGCAAGCACTAACTATGTCGAGTGGAAGGGGGCTGGTATTCTGTGTGATGAGTTGTCCAAGCAGTTTGGTTTCCTTATGGTAGAGTTCTTGTCCTTCCTGGGTGGCAGTGAGCTGCGCCGTGGTGGCATGTAGGAGTTGTCTGGCTCGTAGGGTGTGTCGCAGCATAATGAGCATGCGATGTCCATGCTTGGCAGCTTGAGCGTAGAGCCAAGTGATCTGTTTGTGTAGCATGCATCTGGTTATGTGGGCATGTGTGGTGTCTGTGGACTGGAGGCTGTGTAGGAGGGCTGTAGTGTTTCTGGTATGGTACTCTTTGGCTGTTGAGCTGATGCCAAGGCCGAGCTTGTCGATGTCCTCCCTGACAACGGCATTGGGTGTGCCTAGTGGGAGTCTAAGTTTTTTCTTAATACATTGATTGGACCCGGGACGCCATGGCCGCCAGCTTGTTGAGGGCGATGTAGTGTTTCTGCTTGACCTTGTTGCCGAAGCGATCCTTCAGCATCTTTCCCGATATGATGTATGTGTCGTCGGCAATGGCTTGTTGGAGCTCAGACGCATGTTTGATACCGAGGCTCTTGAGGCATGTGATGCTTGCGTTGACTATGTCATGTGGAAGGGGGCTGTTGTCCTGTGTGATGAGCTGCCCAAGTAGTTTGGTTTCCTTAGGGTACAGTTCTTCTCCTTGGTGTGTGGCCTTGAGCTGGGCTGTGGTCGCATGGAGGAGTTGCCTGGCACGAAGGGTGTGTTGCAGCATACTGAGCATGCGGTGTCCGTGCTTGGCAGCTTGAGCGTAGAGCCAAGTGATCTGTTTGTGGAGCATGTTCCTGGTTATGTGGGCATGTGTGTCATCCGCAGATTGGAGGCTATGTATGAGGGCTGTGGTGTTCCTTGCATGATACTCCTGGGCTGTGGAGCTGATGCCTAGACCGAGCTTGTCTATGTCCTCCCTGATGACGGCATTGGTTGTGCCTAACGGTAGCCTCAGCTTTTTCTTGACGCATTGGTTGACTGCTCTGTCGTAGAGGTCTAGGTCTCCCGGTGTGCATGGGGCTACGCAGAAGCTATAGGCTAGACTGGGGATGATGGCTGTCTTGATGATGTGGATGGCTTGTCTGGCGCTAGCGAATGAGCGTCGTAGTCTAGCTTCTGTCTGAGTTGTGTCATCATGGCTATGTGTTGTGGTTTCCAGTTGAGCGTCATGGTAAGTAAGACACCAAGGTAAGTGAAGGGGGAGGTCGGTTTGAGGTAGGTGACAGGTTTCCCTTGTAGCGTTACGGCTTGCAGTTCTCTACGGGCTTGCTTTTCCGCTTCTGCCATGGTGCTGCATCTGCCGGATTGGTGCGCTTTGTGGAGCGCCGCTGTGGCGAGGGTTTTGCTGTGGGATACGATTAGGTAGCCCCAATCCGAGTAGGCGGAGAGCTTGTCTGCCTGACAGCGTAGGTTGCTGATCGAGTTGCATAGGATAGCGATGTCATCGGCGTAATCGATGCTGCCGATTGTAAATCGCCCGGCACTGTCGGTTGTGTCGGATGTAAATTTGTACCCCCTCGCTCCTACTTGGAGCCATCGCAGTAAGGGTTCGATGTAGATGAGGAACAGGAAGGGTGAGAGTGAGTCGCCCTGGATGGTGCCCCGGTCTACAGGTACCGGGTCGGTGGGGCCGTAGGGAGTTCTAAAGCGCGTTGTAGCGCCCGTGTACAGGTCCTTCACCGCGTCTGTGGCGTCGGTGGGGAAGCCAAGGTCGTGCATGATCCATAGCAGTTTGTCTTGGCAGGTGGTGTTGAAGGCACTAGTGAAGTCGACCAGTAGCGCATAGATATCTACTTTGGCTAGCTTGGCGTCTTCCAGGGCCATGACCAGCATTTGGAGCTGTTGTGTGGTGTCCCTATGGGAGCGGAAGCCTGCTTGGCAGTTACTTAACATCCCGTTAGCCTCAGCATACTCGTACAGCGCCTTGGTTATGAGGCTGGTCCAGAGTTTGTAGATGGTATTGGCCAGCCCAACAGGTCTGTAGGCGTTGAGGTCTGTTTCTTGGCCCTTGTCCTTGAAGAGCAGGCAGGTGTCACTGGTATTCCATGTTGTGGGTGTGCAGCCAGTGGCCCACATGATGATGAATAGTTGGTGTATGGTGTCCCTCATCTCCCATGGCAGCATCTTGATGATCTCGTTTTCAATGCCGTCTGGGCCAGGCGCTTTGCCCCCCGATAGTCTGCTGATGCATTCTTGAAACCCTGCTCTGTCCATGATGGCTGTGTGCATCCAGTGTATATTTTGGCAGGTGTGCAACGTGAAGGGGTCCACGGCTTTGGGGCGGGTCCAGGGGTAATTTCTGGTCTGTGTGTTTGTGTAGTGGCCTGTTTTGGGAGTCGGCGGCGTGAGCTTTTGTCTGTAGGCGGCGGTGATAATCCGGTTGAGGTCGGCCGGGGCGGTGCAGATGTTCTTGGTATCGGGGTCGGCTAGTGCCTGCAGTCCTTTGTGGTCGGTGCGAGAAGGGCGTAGTATGTATTTGTTGGCTTTTTTGGGTTGGGTGCTGATGAGGTGTTGCATTCTGAGACGCGCCTGTGCAATGGCAAGTGCGGAGTCGTCGTCATCTAGCTTGTGGATTTGGTCGCGATATGAGTTGGTCAGCTGGGCGAGCGCGGCTTGCACGTAATTTTCGGTTGTACCGTCGCCCTGGCGTGCTTGCACCGCCTCCCTTACCTCTGCGTTGATCGTGTCTGTCTCTGGGAGTAGGTCATCGGTAGACGGGTGGACGTTGTTTTGTTTGTAGAACATTCTAGCCTTCCGGCTGAGTTCTCTGGTGGTTTTGAGCTTCTTCCCCAGTGCCAGTCTGATCTTGCACATGCTCCTGCGTTGGTAATGCTGGCCTCCTCTGGTCAATGTCTTGGTGTTGCATGTCTGCATGGCAGTTCCCCTGCAGGTTTCCAGGAGCGTTGTGAGCATGGTGGCTGCGGTGTCGACAGCTTCTCTAGCCGGGAGGCCTGCAACTAGTGTCAAGCGTTGTGGTTGCTGTGGGCTGGCCTTGTCTAGTGTGGTCAGGAAGTGGGTAGCGTCTGTGTACATGGGAGCTAGGTATGCTGTCAGTTGTGCATGCAGTTGTGGAGCGCCTGAGCTGGGTTGTTGCACTCCAAGCCGGTATGCTTCCCTATCCTTGTTGGTGATTGGGGTGGTGAGAATGGTGTGGCTGTGTTTTAAGGGTTGATGTGTGGCTGCTAGATCTAGGCCCAGTCTGGTAGTGGTGAGTGTGGCGGTGAGCGGTCTGTGGTCGCTGAGGTACGCGTTTGTGTCGACGTGTGTGCGATGCCCAGGGCCTTGTCTCGCGTCGCGCGTCAAGATGGCGTCGATGCGGCTGTTGCAGTGTGGTTGCTGGTAGGTCCAGGCCCGGTCGCCGGGGTCAGCTTCAGATAGGCGCATCTCTGTGGCGAACTCCCTCATCATGTGGTCTTGTGTGTATTCAGTGTGTTCGGAGCGGTCCTCTGCCCTCATCGTGGCGTTGATGTCTCCCGCCAGAATGAGTGAGCCGGGCAGGTGTCCCGTGGCTGTTCGTATGTGTTCTTGCATCTTTCTCCTTAATGGGATCGCGTCGTCGTTGTTCCCTGACGGCCAGTACGTGGCAACGAGTGTAAGTTCCTCGCTTTGCCGTTGGCGGAGGCTTAAGATGACGCATCGGGTGTTTACATCCGCATCTGTACACGGCGGCAGCATGGTGGTTTGCATCTGGATAGCTAGATCGTGTCTGATGCCAATGAGGACCTCACTATGGCCTTCGTGACGGTGGACGGTGTAGTTGGGCATGACCCTCTTCAGCCAGCCAGAGCTAGGTTTGTTGCTCTTGGGTTGGGTCATAGTCTCAGTGAGGATCAAGATGTCCGGGCTATGTTTGTGCACCAGGTTTAGGACCTCGTTTCTAGATCTGCATAGGCCTCTGACATTGAAGGTTGTGAGGGTGATGTGTTGCCTGTTGTGGGTTGCTTGGGGCAGTTCGGTTGGGGGGTTATTGTGTTGGCTCGTGCGAGAGTCATTGTCCGGCGTGGTTTGTGGTGTCTCAGCTAAGGCGGGGTTCAGCCTTGTGGTGTGGGCTCCGGTAGTGGGTTTGCGGAGGTATTGGGACATGAGGGTTTGTGTGTGCGTGTCGTTGCGGTGTGCCTTGGTGGCTCGTACCCGCTTAGCGGACGGGCCAATGTTGGTATCGACACGCGTGGTGGGTCGATTGGTACGCGGCGTACCTGAGGGGACTGGCGGGCGGAGGGTAACAGTGGGAATGTCCCGGCGCTGTCGCGACCGGGCAGGTTCCTCGTGTAATGGAGTGTCCTCTACTGTAGTGTTGCGCTTGGTGTCTAGTGTAGAGTTCTTGTCGGCGTCAATGGTAGTCACGGACGGTGGGGCGAGTATCTCTCCTACCTCTATGTGGTTGGTGAGATCAATCGGGTCAGTGTGATCTTGAAAGTGTGCTGCTAGTGCTGATGCGGTGGTGGCCTCCAACGGGTCCGCTATCCAGATCTCCCTCCTAACGAACCTTGTGTGTCTCACGTTGCCTGTGCAGATGGTGAGCAAGTTCCCTTGGAGGCGTCCCCAGTCGTTAGGTGTGGAGAGTGGTTTTGGCACACGGTTGAATGAGTCCAGCTGGTACCAGCCTTGTTGTGTGTGTTTAATGACAGTTGCATGGTGGTGTGATAGCAAGATAACAACATCAGTGTGTGTCGCCCCCGTGCTTGCAATAGCTGTAGTGATCGCCTCAGGTGTGATACTGTGGGTTGGTAGGTAGATTGCTGCTGGGTGCAGGTACGTGCGCATCTCATGGTGCTGGCGGTGTAGGTAGTGGTTCAGTGTGTCAGACGAGAACTTGCCTTTCTCGTGATAGATGTGGTCAGTATTGAAGGATCGAATTGTATGCCCTGCTTCTCGTGCTGCTTGTGCTAGATGTTGTAGGTGCTCGGCTAGTTGCTTGCAGTGTCTGATGACTGCATGGTAATCTATGCATTTCTTTCCCATGGCCATGTTGAATGCATGTACCAGGCAGCATTCTTCGTGTTGCCCTTCCATGTAGGGTTGTGCAGGGTTGTGGGTCGGTGTATATGTGGGGCCGGGTGCTGTAGTGTTGCGATCATGGTCGCATGTTTGTTCCGCATGGCTGATGATGTGGTGAATGCCCTTTTCCTCACACCGGCGTATCTGCTCCCGTGAGCGGATATTAGGCGTGATGACAAAGAGTTGGTGCATAATCCGCTTGGTTGCAGCAGGAATGTGCAAGAGGGGTGTGGCTGTCGTTTTCAAGGAGTCCAGTAGGTGCCATGCGCCATTAATGCATTTCATGGCCATGCTGTGGCCTGGCTTTTTGCACAAAAAGGTGTGTGTACCGTATTGGCCAGCAAGGTTCCCTAGGTTATCAGCAGCCCAGTCGTTGGGTTGGTTGAGTTGGGCAATGCTCTGCACAGCAAGGCCGTAGTGGGTACGTAAGTACATCTCAATGACTTCGTCGGAGTAGCCGTCCACTCCTCTTGCCATTAGCCATGCGCCACGCTCAAAGTGATCAGTTAGTTGGGGGAGCCTGTTCTCGTAAAAGTTGTCTATGTCTTGCATGGTGACCCATTCATGTCCCGCAGCATTGTTCAGGGAGTAAACCTGGCACGCGGAGCTATCTTTATCTTGTTTGAAATGTTTGATAGCTGGGCCTGGATTGGCTTCCACATCCCCAGCGGCTAGTAGGAGCCAGGCCACGTAGACTGCCCGTGCGGCGGTTATGGGGTTAAAGGTGCATGTGGTCCAGCTAGTTTCACCTATTGTTGTTTGATAGCAGCAATAGACATGGAGGGTGTTGTTGTATTGGTAGACTGTGTATGGGCGGCCGTTCTTGGCTCCTTGTGTGGAGAGGTGGAAAGTGTTAGAAAGCTTACATAGGGAGCTAGAGGCGGCTAGGGTGCCATCCATCCCTGTCATCACATTGTACCCAATGGTTCGTACCGTGGATCTATATGAACTTAAGCGTTTCTTATGCCGCCTCAGGCACTGTTTCGATTCTTTAGCTGTGGGTTTGTTGCCATGTTGGGGGGCTGTGGTAATGATGTAAATACCCATCCCAAAAAGTAGGAGTTGGGTCTCCAAGCTCCTTTGTTGTGTGATAACTCTGCCAATGTGGGTGGAGGTACGTTGGGGAGCGGAGCAGGCCGTCGCTACTCGGTAATGTTGTGGAATGCACCCACTTGATCTGGTTACATGGGCGGCAGTGCAAGCATGTGACATAGTGTTACTCCGGGGTAAAGGGATGATGAGTAATGCACACCACTCATGGCCTAACTGTAACCGTCCTCCCATGCTATAAAATGCTTCAACTGAATGCTCATGTTGAGTGCGTTGTTGATGGCTAGTCTTGATCTCCATGGCATGCATATCAACATGAGTGGTTTGCATCTCTGTAGTGGCTGGCTGGTCATGCAAGGCTGTAGCAAGCAGGTCTGGCAGGTGGTGGTAAGGCTGAGCGCCATGTCTCATGCCG
Organism: Haematococcus lacustris; assembly: GCA_030144725.1. Lineage (NCBI taxonomy): Eukaryota > Viridiplantae > Chlorophyta > Chlorophyceae > Chlamydomonadales > Haematococcaceae > Haematococcus > Haematococcus lacustris. Next base: position 5,769,847 of record JASKMD010000029.1, on the reverse strand, counting down.
GCCTGCATGTCAACATGGATAGTTGGCATCTCTGTTGTGGCTGGCTGGTCACGCAAGGCTGTAGCGAGTAGGTCTGGCAAGTGGTGGTAAGGCTGACCGCCATGTCTCATGCCGGCCTGCATGTCAACATGGATAGTTGGCATCTCTGTTGTGGCTGGCTGGTCATGCAAGGCTGTAGCAAGCAGGTCTGGCAGGTGGTGGTAAGGCTGAGCGCCATGTCTCATGCCGGCCTGCATGTCACAATGGGTACTGGGCATCTCTGTTGTGGCTGGCTGGTCACGCAAGGCTGTAGCAAGCAGGTCTGGCAAGTGGTGGTAAGGCTGAGCGCCATGTCTCATGCCGGCCTGCATGTCAACATGGATAGTTGGCATCTCTGTAGTGGCTGGCTGGTCATGCAAGGCTGTAGCAAGCAGGTCTGGCAGGTGGTGGTAAGGCTGAGCGCCATGTCTCATGCCGGCCTGCATGTCAACATGGATAGTTGGCATCTCTGTAGCGGCTGGCTGGTCATGCAAGGCTGTAGCAAGCAGGTCTGGCAGGTGGTGGTAAGGCTGAGCGCCATGTCTCATGCCGGCCTGCATGTCAACATGGATAGTTGGCATCTCTGTTGTGGCTGGCTGGTCATGCAAGGCTGTAGCAAGCAGGTCTGGCAAGTGGTGGTAAGGCTGAGCGCCATGGCTCATGCCGGCCTGCATGTCAACATGGGTAGTCGGCATCTCTGTAGCGGCTGGCTGGTCATGCAAGGCTGTAGCAAGCAGGTCTGGCAAATGGTGGTAAGGCTGAGCGCCATGTCTCATGCCGGCCTGCATGTCAACATGGGTAGTCGGCATCTCTGTAGCGGCTGGCTGGTCATGCAAGGCTGTAGCAAGCAGGTCTGGCAGGTGGTGGTAAGGCTGAGCGCCATGTCTCATGCCGGCCTGCATGTCACAATGGGTACTAGGCATCTCTGTTGTGGCTGGCTGGTCACGCAAGGCGGTAGCAAGCAGGTCTGGCAGGTGGTGGTAAGGCTGAGCGCCATGTCTCATGCCGGCCTGCATGTCAACATGGGTAGTCGGCATCACTGTAGCGGCTGGCTGGTCATGCATGGATGTAGCAGTCAGGGCTGGCAGGTGGTGGTAAGGCTGAGCGCCATGCCTTATGCCGGCCTGCATGTCAACATGAGTAGTTAGCAACTCTGTAGCGGCTGGCTGGTCATGCAAGGCTGTATCAGTTAGGGCTGGCGGGTGGTGGTAAGGCTGAGCGCTATGTCTTATACATGCCTGCATGTCAACATGAGTAGTCGGCATCACTGTAGCGGCTGGCTGGTCATGCAAGGCTGTGGCAAGCAGGGCTGGCAGGGCTGGCTGAGCGCCATGTCTTATACAGGCCTGCAGACAAGGGTGTGTGTTCATTTGCCCTGGTTGTGTATCCGTCAAATAGATGATGTTGAGAATAGCATCTGGTATGGGGTTGCATAATGGCAGCAAAAGATCTGTGGTTGCAGTCTGACGATGGAGGGCATAGCACTGCTCGTTCAAGAAGTTGTTGGTATCCGTGGAGTTGAGAGTCGGGGAGATATAGTTGGCCATGGGCCAGAACGCTGGCCATGGGCCAGAACTGCTTGCGTAGCTACCGTGGGGCGAACCCTCAACGGCGCCGTGTTGGTCTGACAAGTGCGGGGCTAGGTGGCCACTTGTGCCACCCAAGCTTGCCGCACCCCATCCCCAACACGCGCACAGCAGCAAAACACAGGTTAGGATAACGGCAAGCCCTCTCTTTGGCTTACCGTCTACCTCCATAGCCTGCGTTGAGCGCTCCTCACAAGTCGGTTTTTGCGTTTCAAGGCTCATTCGGCTGCTCCGGGCGTGCTCTTTAACGTCCTGCTATCAGGGAGCGTAGAGCGCGTCGCGGCGATGCAGAATTTCGCTTTGATTTTTCAAACCAGGCCCCTTACAAAGGGGATGTGTGTGCGATAGAGTGTGCATAGGGTAGGATAGGGCTCTATCGACTCCTAGGGCTAGGGACCTAGGTTAGGGACACACACCGGTCCCTGACTCCTGTGGAGAAGTGTAGGGGTAGGGGATACAGGACAGCCTGCTCAAACCTGCTGCCAAGAGCTGCAGAGTACCGGCGGGGCATTGATGGCCGGGCCCGCAACAATGCACAGGGCTTGGTAGTTTGCACAGGTTGTTACCCTTACAGAGCATTAAGCTGTTAGTTTTGATGAGGTGCCCAGTGGTCATGGAGTCTGCCCATGGAACATGCTTGTAATGTGGGAATGCGCCAGGCTATTATGCCAATAAGGCCAACCATTCATATACCCTCTGATTACCAGTGTGTAGTAGGAAGTGTGGTGACCGGTGTCAAAAGCCGGGTTCGACTCCCGGAGATCTCTCCGTTGACTACGCCCTGAGGTCTTGAGCCACACAACCTATTATTCGCTGGTTTAACACGTAACAATGCTACCGGTGTGGGGGATGCAGTCATCAAGGGTGCGACCGAGGATGTAACAACTTGATTGTAGTAGCTGAGTCAGATTACCACATGCAGACATGTTGTTCCTTGTTGAATCAGTTTTGTTTGTCCTGTAAGTATCTGGAAGAAATAAATGTTGGCTCCCAAGAGCCTCTTTGCCAATGCTATCAGCAAGCATAAACACCAAGCGGGCGTTCAACACTCAGGCCCGGACACAAATGTCAATGGTCAACAGGGTGGTAGGGCGGAAGTTGGCTGGGGTAGTTGGCATGAGTTAGTTGAGGTAGTTGGCTTTGTATAACTGGGTAAACGGGCACACCGTTCCCTATGTGAACATGTGCGGTATGAAGTGCATGATGCCTATGGTTGTGAGTAGGAGGGCAAGCAGAGGCTGCAAACAACCTCTACCTACCAGCCACACAATAGGTACCAGACCAACAGGACATGGGGCAGTGCCTGGGGCCATGTGCTTGCAAGCTACCCAGGCTAACTGGCCACACCGTGGTCTGCTGCTCTACCTCATGCCCACACGGGGCCAGCATGGTGGGCTGGTAGGGCTGCTGGCCTAGGCCCCCCTGGTGCACAGCCACTGAGGAATCAGCACGGGCATGCGCACCCTTGGACTTAGCAGCTGTTACGCGCCCGCGCCTCGGCCTCGCGTTTCAAGGGCACCTAAAACCAACAAATTGGGCATGGCAGACGTGCAGGTAAACTCCGGTCGCAGGTAAACTCCGGTCGTAGGAGCACAATGGCATCTGGCACTCTCACTCTGCCACCTCCTTCCCACTCCTTTGCACATTTGTAGCAATGCTCTGCGAATTCTCGCTCGTGTCTCACGAGGAATCATTTATAAAATCGGACACTGCTCAGCGGAAACCCTATGCGTATGCTGGCACGACACCTTTCGCGCCAGCTCAAACTCCCTAACTACTCGACGTTCAACGCCCCAGAGGCCCAGTTGGAGCACCCAGCAGGCCGCGTGCCCTACACCGAGGCCCTCACATTTCTGGGAGGTCCCACGCCTGAGCATCGCATACCAGCTTACAGGACTCTGACGGATGCAAGTGGGTGTCCACGCATGATCACTGTGCCTGCATTGACAAACATGGTCGTGATCTGCGTAATCTGACCCAAAAGCTGAACGTATGAAGTACAGCTGCATGGAGCTGGCTGCAACGCTGACAATGCACACCACCGGTGCACAGGCCAAGAGCTGGACGCAGCCCAACTGCCTCACCCAATCACCCAGGCCCTGGGAGTGAAGATGTACCAGGCCATGGCCAGCCTGCAGACCTTGGACACGTTGTGCTACGAGGCACAGCGGCAGGTGAGAGCAGCCTCCTGGTGCCAGGGCAGACAGGGCGTCCCCAGGGTGGGGTAAATGAGAGGCCATGGTGTCGAGACGTTGTAGTGTAGGCAAGCTAAGGGTTAAGTCTTTGCAGCTTCCCTACCAATGGGTTAGGATTAGGAAGAGGGTTAGAATTTATTATCTATGGTTCAGGGTTAGGCTTAAGGCTGTAGGTAAACCCTTAACCCAACCCTAACCCTAGGCATTGCAACTTCCCTTTCAGTGGGCTGGCTATGGTGTGGTCCCAGGGACGCATGTCCTTCTACCTCACCAGCACCGGGGAGGAGGCCACGGTGGTGGGCAGTGCAGCAGCACTGGACCCACAGGACATGGTGTTCGCCCAGGTGGGGGTGCCCCTCCCTGCCTCTTCCTGCTCTGCCCTGCCCTTACCCTCGGCCTAACCTTGCCGCACGCTGCTGGCCACCGCCCTTTCCTCCCCCACAGCTTCATCTAGGTAGGAGGTGGGAGCAGGTCGCGCCCTAGACAGTAACTCCTCCCTTCATGCATGTCGGCTAATCCTAAGAAGTCTTCTTCCAATGTACTTATAGTATACTATTGTTATGCACTATACCTGCTCACCTTGATGCCCTGCTTGGCACCATCGTCGGCACAGCACCAGAGACACGGGCAGGCGCTGTCCTGGCTACGCAACCTGCCCTGACTGCAGTATCGCGAACAAGGTGTGCTGCTGTGGCGAGGCTTCACCATCCGCCAGTTTGCGGACCAGCTGATGGGAAACGCGCTGGAAGCAGGCAAGGCAAGCTGCTGCTGCACATCGCCTGCAAGCCCTCCACTTTTTGTTTGCTGTGAGGCACTATGCTGTGCATGACTTTGCTTGTTGCGACATTACAATATGGGTAGGGTGGGGGGTGGGTGTGTGGGGGCAGGCGGGGGGTGGGGGGTGGGTGTGTGGGGGCAGGCGGGGGGTGGGGGGTGGGTGTGTGGGGGCAGGCGGGGGGTGGGGGGTGGGTGTGGGGGGGCAGGCGGGGGGTGGGGGATGGGTGTGGGGGGGCAGCCAGGGGGTCAGAGCTGTGGGGGTGTGGAGGTCCAGAGCGGCCTGCAAGGCAGGGGGTGGGGGGGGGCAGCGTCAGCTACAGGGATGCCAGGTGAGATGCAGGGTGCGCTGCCCGCTGCAGCTGCCCTTCCTGCTCCTTACCTTTTGCGGAGGGGGGTTGAGGTGCTGTGGGGGCTGTGGCCCAGTTATGATGAGGTGCCCAGTGGTCATGGGGTCAGCCCATGGAACGTGCCATCGATGTGGGGTTTGCAGTCATCAAGGGTGCGACCGAGGATGCTACAACTTGTTTGTAGTAGATGAGTAAGATTACCCACAGGCAGACATGTTGTTCCTTGTTAAGTGAGTTTTGTCTGTCGTGCAAGCCCTCCACTAGAGGCCTGAGCTGCCTGCTGCTGGAGCCATTGCTTTGTACCCTGTGGTGATTGTTAATGTGTGTGTCACGCTACCCACCCACCTGCTTCAGGGGTCAGGGGTTAGAGGCATACAAAGGGCGCTGTTAGAGGGTGCCTTAAACTTTGCCATGTGGTCCCAGTGAACCCATTTGCATCATCACCTTAGACACCAGGGATGCCTCAGTCTTAGCCAGAAGGAGAAGGAGACTACACACCGGCGTGCACTTAGGGAGTATTAGGCTTAGCAAAGGCTAGGTTGTCTCAGTGGACCCATCTAGATCATCTCCTAAGACACCAAGCACACCTACCTCCCTACCTCAGGCTTTACGCCGTATAACGACAGTGTACCCTCACCTACCCGTACCCTCACCTCTGGGTTAGCCTCAGGGTGTCCGCTGTGGTGCTGTGAAATCACATGTGTTGCAGATGGCATGGGCTGGACACATGCACAGAGCATGACTGGGTACACCCGACCCGACCCGACCCGACCCGACCCGACCCGACCCGACCCGACCCGACCCGACCCGACCCGACCCGACCCGACCCGACCCGACCCGACCCGACCCGACCCGACCCGACCCGACCCGACCCGACCCGACCCGACCCGACCCGACCCGACCCGACCCGACCCGACCCGACCCGACCCGACCCGACCCGACCCGACCCGACCCGACCCGACCCGACCCGACCCGACCCGACCCGACCCGACCCGACCCGACCCGACCCGACCCGACCCGACCCGACCCGACCCGACCCGACCCGACCCGACCCGACCCGACCCGACCCGACCCGACCCGACCCGACCCGACCCGACCCGACCCGACCCGACCCGACCCGACCCGACCCGACCCGACCCGACCCGACCCGACCCGACCCGACCCGACCCGACCCGACCCGACCCGACCCGACCCGACCCGACCCGACCCGACCCGACCCGGCCCGGCCCGGCCCGGCCCGGCCCGGCCCGGCCCGGCCCGGCCCGGCCCGACCTGTACCTGACTCGGCCTGACCCACATGCTGCCATTTCATTTGCAATGACCAGGGCCGGCAAATGCCTATCCACTACGGCAGCAGGGAGCTATGCTACCAGACCATCAGCTCACCCCTGGCCACCCAGATGCCACATGCTGTGGGGGCGGCCTACGCTATGAAGGTGAGCCACGCTAGGGCCCACCTTGACACACATAGCAAAGGGGCAGGGCCTGGCTCTCCTCTAATCCTGGAACCCAGCCAGCCACACAAACAGGACCTGACCAGGCCACCCTGATTAGGCAGCACAGATCGCACAGCGGGGACAGAAGAGACCCGGCATCACTGCTGGCAGCCCCAGCGTCACTGCTGGCCACTCCCATACTGCTGGCCACTCCCATCATGTGCTGTGCCTGCTCATGGCCCATGCACCTAGTGTGTGTGCCCTCCCTGCCATCTCATGCACCCTTTCCAGCTCGACCAGCACCTCTCACCCCTGCTGCCCCTCACCCTGCCCTGCAGCTGTCTGGAGCCAGCACAGTGGCCGTGGCCTATTTTGGCGAGGGGGCTGCTTCAGAGGGCGACGCGCATGCGGCTCTGCAGTTTGCAGCCACCCTGGCGGCCCCTGTGTTGTTCATCTGCCGCAACAACGGCTACGCCATCAGCACGCCGGCATCGGAGCAGTACAAAGGTAGGGTGGACAGGTGTGTGCAGCGCGTGTTGGGAGGTCATCAACGGTGTTGGAGCTGCCTGAGGGGCATTGAATTCAGGGCGGAAGCACGGCCTGCACAGTAATCAGTAGCTGAGTAAGATTACCCACAGGCAGACATATTGTTCCTTGTTGAATGAATTTGTTTGTCCTGCACAGTAATCACAATACCAGCTGGTGATGAATAGGGAGAGACCAGCCCCATAGCAACCAGCCCCGGGTTCTTAGTGCACAACTTAACCTTCGGTGATGGCAAGAATCCTAATGTTATCATAGCCTAAGTACCTTGAGGTTCGCTACTGAAGGTAGTTGCAACTGTACAGTTGCTTCCTGGTTAGGGTTAGTAACCCAGTAACAAGAGCTTGATGCAGTAGTACCTAGGGGCAGTGGCCTCTGTGGAAGGCTCCCTCCTCAACAGCTCCTGTCACAGGGTGGAGTCAAGTGGTTTTGACTCAGCAGCACTGACCTGAGTCACAGGCAGCAACGCCGACAGACAAATGCATGTAGTGGTGATGGTAGTGGTGGTGGTAGTGGTGGTGGCGGCGGTGGTGATGGAGGCGGTAGTGGTAGTGGTGGTGATGACCTGGTTGTTAGTGCTGCGTGGCTCAAGAGCCGTGTTAAACAGGATACCAACACCCCAACTGTGCTGGTGTTTGCAATGGCTGCGCAGGGGATGGCATTGCTGGTCGAGCTGCGGGTTACGGCATGGCCGCCGTCAGGGTGGATGGGGGCGACGCCCGGGCCGTGTACAATGCAGTGGCTGAGGCGCGCCGCCTGGCCCTGAAGGTAGCGTGAGAGGACGCTAAGGCCGGGGTCGAAAGGGCTTGATGACAGGGGCTTGATGGCAGGGAGCTCAAGGCAGGGCACTCCATGCAGGTGTATAGGTAGAGAGCCAGCAGACTGTGCCTAAGCAGGCACCTGAGTTGTTGTTGCCAGCGTCCAAGTGCTATGGGGGGGTAACCCCGCGGGGTGTGGCTGCCTGCTGCCTGAACAAAGCTGAGTGTGAGGAGAATGGCAGGGTCAAGGTGATAGAGAGCCTGACATGACCCTAGATGGGCATCACCAGGTTGTGGCCCTTGACCTGGCCCATGACCTGGCTCTTGACCTGGCCCTTGACCTGGGCGTTGACCTAGCCCCGGTCCTGGTTCTTGACCTCGCCCTTAGGGTTGTGGCCTGCTGGATGTCCTTGTGTGCAGGGCAGCCAGCCAGTGCTGGTGGAGTGTATGAGCTATAGGGCCGGCCACCACTCCACCTCTGACGACTCCTCCAGGTAGGGTTAGGGCCAGGGTCAGGGTCAGGGTCAGGGTCCCCTGGTCAGGGTCAGCGTCAGGGTCAGGGTCAGGGTCAGGGTCCCCTGGTCAGGGTCAGGGTCAGGGTCAGGGTCAGGGTCAGGGTCAGGGTCCCCTGGTCAGGGCCAGGGCCAGGGCCAGGGGACGCACAGGCTCAGTTTCAGCATGGCATGTGAGCAGGGCCAGGCTGGGTAGGGTGAGCTTCACAGAGACCCCCCTGTAACTGTTGCGCGGTTCAGGATGATATGTCACGCAACATCGTTAGACAGCTTTGTTGGTCTGGTTGCCTTTGCTGCTCTTCTGGGCTTGCAGCTTTGTTTGCTGTGAGGTTTTGATGAGGTGCCCAGTGGTCATGGGGTCTGCCCATGGAACATGCCATCGATGTGGGGTTTGCAGTCATCAAGGGTGCGACCGAGGATGCTACAACTTGTTTGTAATAGCTGAGTGAGAATACCCACAGGCGGACATGTTGTTCCTTGTTGAATGAGTTTTGTTTGTCTGGGTAGGGTGAGCTGGATGTCAACACCCAAGGCTAGCAAGGCTGAGGGGGGAAGACAACAGGTAGATTGAGGGTTCAGGTTGGAGTTGTGCCTGAGACAACTGGTAAGGTGCAAGGTAATGGCTTAGGTCACCCAGGGGTGCCACAGCCCCTACCAGGTCAGATCGTCAGGGGTGCACAGCCCCTGACAGGTCAGGTCGTTATGTGTGCCACAGCCCCTGCCAAGTCAGGTCATCAGGGGTGCCACAGCCCCTGCCAGGTCAGGTCGTTATGGGTGCCACAGCCCCTGCCAAGTCAGGTCATCAGGGGTGCCACAGCCCCTGCCAGGTCAGGTCGTTATGGGTGCCACAGCCCCTGCCAGGTCAGCTCGTCAGGGGTGCCACAGCCCCTGCCAAGTCAGGTCATCAGGGGTGCCACAGCCCCTGCCAGCTGCCAGCCCCTGCCCTCTCAAAACATCGCCAAAATGAGCTACAGACTCGAGGCAGGGATCAGGGATGGTAGGTGGTGGGAGCAGGGCGCCCCCCAGGCGGAAGCTCCTTCCATATTGCACGCTGGGTCCGCCTACGTAGTCCTCTTCTTTGTTGTCCTTCTAAGGGTACCCGCCTGCCTGGTGGCCACAGGTATCGTACAGCAGACGAGATGCGGGCGTGGAGAGCTCGTGACCCTGTCTCCCGCTTCAGGTCAGCTGCCTAGGCTGTGCCTCAACTGGGCAGGCAAAGGTTGCAGGGGTAGCCGGGGCTGGCATTGATGTGGTGCTCACAGCTTTAGTGGGGTGCAGGCTGTCACCCTGTGGCTGTGGCGGCGCTGGCCAGGACCTGCACCCTCGGCAAGGGTGCATGTAGCGCATGGGACACAAGGGTGCATGTAGCAGATGGTGTCATCACCAGGTAGGTCCGGATAGGTTGAGATGGTGTGCTTGCAGCCACCCATTGAGCCAGTACTGCTCAGGGCCTGATACAGGTTGATTGCAGTTGCCGAGCCAATGATGCCACTAGCTGACCTGACCTTACCTGACCTTACCTGACTTGATTTGATCAAACCTGGTGTGACCTGCTTCCCTTCACGCTTGGCATCATGGTTCATGCCACCATATGACCTGTAATCACCTCAGCTCGGGGTTGGCTTGCATGGCTGAGCCAATGGTTGAGCATGTGGTTGGGCATGTGGTTCAAGTTGAGCATGAGGTACAGTAACGGATCATGGCTTGAAAGGGCGTGGCTGCAGGGGCTGGCTGCAGGGCCGGGGCTGGTGGGATGAGATGCAAGAACAAGCTTTGCGAGTGGCCACCCGGAAGGAGGTCAGTGGCCAAGGGAAGGGGCTGGGTAAGGCTAGGGAAAGGGAAAGGGGTAGGGCAAGGCTAAGGGCAGGGCAAGGGCTACGGGTTGGTGGGTGGCAATGAAATTGTGTGTGCCGTTGGCTATGCCTCTACCCCTGCCCCTTCATGATCAGCATGGTCATCACCTCATTTGCGTCTTGGCTACCTCAAGCTCAAGTGCATCTTTGTGTGGTCCCAGCTAGCAGTCCAGGCAGCCAGCACATGCAGCATGGCACTGCATTGCTGGTAGGTGATGGATGCGCTGGACGCTGCTGCCGCGGTGCCTAAGCCCCCAGTGTCGTGCTTGTTCACGGACGTTTACAAAAACATGCCTGGGCACTTGAAGGCTCAGGTGGGTGGGTTGGAGCCTTGGCAACAACCTCCGGCAACAGAATTGGCTGATGACCATCCGCTAGCGGTGAGGTCACCATATCAGCGTCGACCACTCATGCGGTGTTGGCTCCACTGAACATGCATGCAATCCTCTTGCTCTGCCAGTGATACACAACCGGTGATAGCCCAAGGGAGCATACTATACATATGACCCGGAATCGGTCCTAGCACACTTAATCTTTCAGCTTGGGAGTAGGGCAAAGCTCTGCAAGGAGCGCAAGGAAGCAAATGGAGCCCATGGAGCCCAAGGGAAGGTCGTGAGGGTGCGCCATTGGGGCCGCCCTTCGTCTTGCTGCTAGGGTACGCCCATAGAATTATAGTTGGCTCGGATTCCTATAAACACCAATAATGATATGCAAGAGGGACCTATAAAAACCGGCTCGAAAACCTAGAATTATAGGCTAGAAAAATGTAGCCTTCTATGTTGGCGGTCGCTCCCCAATTGCTGCTCCTGCTTGCGCAGATGGACGAGACATTCGAATTTGTGAAACGACACCCCGAGCTGGTGCCGCTTGGTGTGCCTGTTGCGTGACCCCGCCGCGTACCAAACTGACTGCGTTGCATGGATTGAACCGTGTGTTTTGGCACATCCCACTGTCATCCCCACTGTCATCCGCGAATGTGGTTAATGTGACCGCTGTCAAGTGAATGTAACTGAAGGGCGATTGAGCTATACCCGCAAACACACAGATACTTGCCAAGACTATGGTTAAGTGGTGCAATAAACTGCGTTGCTCGCGCGAAGCGGCTGAGGGGCGTGCTCAATGCCACCAGTGCATCGAGATAACAGCGCGCGCAAAGGCAAAGGATCGCCTGGGCAAGACAGAGGGTTGCTGCGCGGTAGCATACTGCAAGCGCGCCGTAACTCCCGGGAAGACACAGTGCCCACAGTGCTTCTTCAAGCGAAGGGCCAGCAATGAAAGGGCAAATGCGAAGAAGACATTGGCCCAACAGGCGTGGGAACAGCACAAGCGCAAAGCAAAGTGGAGGTTCGGTCCGGGCAAGTGGCTGCTGCTCGAAGCGTAAGTGTCGGTGCAGTGCAGTGTAGCGCAGTATAGCGCAGCGCTAAATTGCGGTTGCGCTTGCGGTCTGCAGGTTCACTGCTCTGATGTTCCCGGAGGGCCCTGACGGGCCACAGGCAACATGCGAGGAGCTGGTGCCCGACCTGGAGAACCCGGATGGGCCCCTGAAGCGCTGCGGCGGCATTGGGACCGTGAACAGACTCAAGTCGGGAATCCGCTCGTACTGCGACATCAACCAGCGCTGCAATGTGCTGTGCCACGTGCACAACATGAAGGACGAGAGCCGACAGAATACCGAGTTGGCGACGACAGCCCTGGCAGCCCAGGCAGCCCTGGCAGCCGAGACAGCCCTGGCAGCCAAGAAGGGAGCTGCCAAGAAGGGAGCTGCCAAGAAGGGAGCAGGGAGCAAAGAGTGCCCAATTGTGATTGATTGAGCTGCCCAATTGTGAATGCTCAGCCAGGGTCTTAGACTGAGCCAGGGTCTTAGACTGAGAGCTGATTGATGTTGATGTTGTTGATGTTGGATGTTAGATGCTTAGGATGCTTAGTCCATGCATGCTTGGATGCATGCCTACTTGCATCCAGGATTTAGGAGGAGGGGTGAACTGTTGACATGCAGGCATGACCCAATCCTAGTTTGCCCAGGCCAGTGCCAGTGCAAGCAATGCAGCCAAACACTTTATGCAGGGGCTGGCAATCGCCATGGGTGGTGCCTTATTCGCCGGTGGGCTCTGGCATCCTGCTTCTGGCCACTCCTGCACCTGTCGTGTAAACTTGTTGCCACCCTTGAGGCTAGCTAGCTAGCATCCAGTGTGCTATTGCTTGTCGTGCCAGGCTCACTGCTTGTGCCGGCAGGCTTATCACTCTTGACGCACACATCTGGTTTGTTCCTCCAGCAGCCCTCTAGGTTCCTAGGACGGGAGACTTCCTGCATGGCGATGTGCACACATATGGGCACATATGCCAGTCATACTACGTTGTGGCACTGGTGCATCTCATCGACACTAGCCTGCCTGCATTTTAGTGTATGCATGTTTCATTACTCCATGCATGCTTGGATGCATGCTTGGATGCATACTAGATTCAATGGGCGTGGATAGAACAGTCGTGATGCAACAATGTGTAGCTAGAGATACACTTGGAGACAGATGGATGCCTGTTGCTGGATAGTCTCGCAATTTTACCAGCGGTGCTCAAGCGAGCAAAGCTACCGCCGACACCGGAAACTAGCTCGCGCGTGACGGTAGAGAACGTGCCATGGTAAGACACGACGCAAGGGACGAGTTTCACAGAGAACCCCCTGTATCTGTTGCGCGGTTCAAGATGATACCTCATGCTAGATAAATGTCACGCAACATCGTTAGACAGCTTTGTTGGTCTGGTTGCCTTTGCTGCTCTTCTGCGCTTGCAGCTTTGTTTGCTGTGAGGCACTATGCTGTGTATGACTTTGCTCGTTGCGACATTGCAGCCCTGACCCTGCTCGCAGTCCCTGACACTGCATACCTCACTGGGTGACCTGAAGGTGGAGCTGTTCTGTGAGCAAGTACGTGAGATGCTGCGGTCCAGCAGTTTGAGCCAGACCAGCAAGCACACACAGCTGGAGTCAGCTTTGCACATGCATTGTTCCATGGTACAGGCTGCACGCACATGCGAGAACTTCCTTGCTCTATGTGGCAGCGGGTACTACAATGGCACCATCTTCCACCGCAACATAAAAGGCTTCATGATACAGGGCGGTGAGTGACCAGCTGCATTTCTATGTAGAAGTTCCAGCTGCATGAGTCAGCAGCGCTAGCAGCAGAGCCAGTGAGGGTCAAACTGCCTGAGGTGTGTGCGCATGGCATGGCACGCTAGGGAGTGCATTGCACAAAGTCATATGACCTTAGAGGGGTGCGACGGCCAAGCAAGCTGGCAGCCTCAGCAAGTCATCCAATAGCCATGCCTCTCCTTTTCAAAACATCGGCCTGCGGTCATGTGCCTGTGTGTGCACTAGCTGCCTGACTGGCCAGGGCACCAATGGCTGAGGTCCACACCCTGCTGCTGCTCCCGCTGGCACTTCTTTATGGCGTGCTGAGCACCAGGCGTGCATGAGGCTGCCTGCCCTGTCCTCACCAGGTGACCCCACTGGGACTGGCAAGGGTGGGCGCAGCATCTTCGCCACCCCCAACGGCAAGTTCCCTGATGAGCTGAGTGATACCCTAAAACATGGCAAGAGGGGCATCCTGTCCATGGCCAACAGCGGACCCAACACCAACGGCAGCCAGTGGGTGCACAGCTGGCCGGCTAAGCATGCTGCAGACCCAAATCACACACTGCACACCTGCCAGCCATGCTGCACCCATGTGGCGCTCCCATGCTTTGCCAGACAGCACTGACACGGTCATCCCTGACATGTCCCAGCCTGGTCACGCTTCACACTTGACCTGAAAACAATTGGTGTGCCCACAGGTTTTTCTTCACGTACAAAGCCCACCCTCACCTGAACGGCAAATACACGGGTGAGGCAGCAAGAGGCATGACCCAATCCTAGTTTGCCCAGGCCAGTGCCAGTGCAAGCACTTTATGCAGGGGCTGGCAATCGCCATGGGTGGTGCCTTATTCGCCGGTGGGCTCTGGCATCCTGCTTCTGGCCACTCCTGCACCTGTCGTGTAAACTTGTTGCCACCCTTGAGGCTAGCTAGCTAGCATCCAGTGTGCTATTGCTTGTCGTGCCAGGCTCACTGCTTGTGCTGGCAGGCTTGTCACCCTTGACGCACACATTTGTTGCTCACCCTGGTTTGTTCCTACAGCAGCCCTCTAGGTTCCTTTGTGTCCTCCGGCCTTAGCCTCTTGTTGGTGCACCTCTTAGAGCCAGCTTGGGCCATCAACAGTCGCACACGGGAGCTCCATTCACACCTTGGCACGCTCCTTGCACCCTGCTCCCACTCCCTGCACCTCACCTTGGCACGCTCCCTGCACACCTTTGTAGCCTAAGAGCTTGTGTAGCAGCCGTGCAGTTTACAGTTGAGGCACCGAGCTAATGGACCTGAATGTGGCTGCTGCATGCCACTGTATTGTGAGCATCACCTAGCCTCCTTGTTACAAGTCATAAATGACCCTAAGCACCTGCATGGTCATTGCATGCAGTGTTTGGCCATGTCATCGATGGGCTGGACACACTGGATCGCATGGAGAAGGTGCCGGCTGATGCCAGCGACAGACCCAAGACAGAAATCAAGCTCAACAGCATCACCATACACGCCAACCCACTGGCAACATGAGAAGTTGAGGGCAGCCACAGTGCATGGCTCGGTAGCGACAGTAGCTAGCCTCCACGCAGCCACCCTGGTGCATGCAGTTGCTTGGTTGAATGAAGGCCCGAGGGTGCATGACCTGATCAGGGTCTCCACGGCAGCATGGGCTATAATGCACCTAACACCGTGGCGACGAAGAAGCAGCTCCAACGCTCGAGACGCAATGGTAAAGACCACATACTCTGGATGAATAGAAATGATGTCGCCCTTGTTGGCGCTATGTGTCTGTAAGCATGTGTCTGTAAGCATGTGTTGAGGTGCCCGGTGGTCTAGGGGGAACGTGCCATCGACTTGGGGTTTGTGGTCATCAAGGGTGCGATCGAGGATGCTACAACTTGATTGTAGTAGCTGAGTGAGATTACCCACAGTCCAACATGTTGTTCCTTGTTGAATGAGTTTTGTTGGACTGTAAGCATGTGTTTGATCTCCCACCACCCACTGTGGGGACAACACTATGTAATTTATATGTAATGGACCTCACTTCCGCCCACTCCGGTTTCCGGCACTCCGGTTAGATGGCGACCTGATGCACCTCCCAACACGGCCACTCCGCTTCGATAATGTGACTAGATCCCTGATATGCCCAGAAGAGGAAACGCAAGCGCCCCGTCCCCCCCGTACAGAGTGCAGCCGGTAAGCCTCAAAGCTTGGCGAAAGGCTCCCAAGACTTCCTGTGACAGGCTTCCCCCTGTCTGCAGGTGTCGGTGGTAGTGGGCAGCAAGATCAGGAGCAGGGGCAGGCTGTGAAGGAAGTCATTGCAGAGAGGCGCCAATGTATCAAGGCAGCATTTCGTAACCTTGTGGTCAGGCGCCCCCAACATCGGGTTGGTAATATGCATGCAAGTACTCTCTAAATACTGCATCGTTTTCGATAGCGTTTGGCACATTGGTAGCTGCAAATCAATGCGCGTCATCTGACCATCAGCGCACGACATTGGAGTCTTTGCTCGCGTACTGCCACATGTGCCCGCGAACAAACCACAGCGGCGAGACGGGTATCCTTGGCACGGTGAGCCGCATCGCTGTGGCCCCATCTACCTAGCGTAGTGAGCTGGTTGTGCACAAATGGAATGTCCGGCCAACACCCAACGCGATGTCTGCCGGGCGTGCAGGGCACCTAGACGGGGCGTTTGGAACATATGTTTATACTCGCTTCCGCCGAATACACCATTTGGGTCGGCGCACAATAAGGTATAACCGGCTTTCACCCCCCCTCCTCCACTGTGTCCTTCACTGTGTTGCACCCACTGCACCCATAGGAAAATGGCTGTAAAATCTTTGTTCTTGACTCACTGGTGCATCTCTTGAAACAAATTGCACATCAAACAACCCAGGCCTCTATCAGTTTGACATCTTCAAAGTGACATCATGTTCTCCAAGTAGAATCAGGGCCACGGGGCTGTGGGGTGGCAGTTGAGCTATGAAACGTTGCACGCAGGTGGATGGGATGTAGGGGAGTGTAACTCTCAGAGGAGCCGAGTCCAAACTCGGTCATGGTGTGGAGCTGTGTGACTGACTGCATGGCCCTGGTCCTGAGATTGGCAAAGGGAGTTGACGGTCACAGACCAAAGTGTGCTTTTGACATATCTGAGTATGAGCGTGTGTAACAATGTCTAAAAGGAGCGTAACCTAGTAAGTAGCATGCTGTAAGTCCCAATGGTCGAGCTGTGGCATTGCCCTCTAGGTATGGGGGGGAGGTGGGCTCATTGCCACATTGCCGCAACCGCTTTCCGATCCGACTGCTGCTGCTGATGCGCGTGCTCGTGTAGAGCAGCCTCAGCGACGCGGGCGGTCGCAGCGATGACTGCATGCTCCGCAACGGCTCAAATTTGAATCACTAACTTTGACGCTTTGCTGTGCACGGCCTACCCAGTGTATAATTATATAAAGTGGGTGAAAGGTAGCTGGCTGGGTTAGCTACATTGTGAATCAACTAGCATATTATTTGGCGCAGTGAGGGCAAAGATACAGCCGTCCTACTACCAGGGGTAGGTTTTCTGTTAGTTGGGGGCGCCCGACTTGTGGAGGCAACACGGCCTGATCTCAGCCAAGCACAAGTAGACGCAGTTGTTGCAGCGGTCAACAAACGCATGACCATGGGCAGCAAGCACTGCTGCCTTGCAGCAGTCCTTCCTAGGCCAGCCCACTCCTGGGTTCCCAGCAGCAAGTCCAGCCCCAGGCCCCCCTCCTCCACCTGACCCAGCCTGCCCTCCCTATGCTCACCCCCGCCTTGCCACACGCAGCTAACGCAGCTCAGGCAGGTCAACAAGGCAGGTGTTGGAGCATAGCGCTGCTACCTTGTAAGTGTCACAACAGGCTGTGGTGGCCAGCTGACATGGCATGGCATGGTCGTGCATATTCAGGTGGTGCCCGTTCTTGGTCTACAAGGGATGCTGGTAATCTTCCTTGGTCCGCCGGTTGCTAGGCCGCTTTGCCTTGTGACGAGCATGGGTTGTGTAAACAAGTGCTATGACCCCGCAGCTTCAATAGCTTGTGAACATGTCCTCAAAAACCAAGTAATGAGTCCGCATGCCCAGTTTTTGATAGGTTGCCTGAGCAGGCAAATTCTTCGAGTCGGCATACAAACGTAGCCCGACGGCCTTGCATGCCTCAGCCTCCTGGCGCACGTACTCGTACAGCTTCCTACAGGCACAAGGTGGCAGGCAGTCGCGCTGATGTCAAGCGACAATGCGAGGTGCGCCAACCAGGGCCATAGCCAGGCACTGCCGTCCCGGGCCCTTGCGACGGCGCTGACCACTCACTCTGTGTCAGTCGGCTGCTGTCGGGGTATGGAAGCACAGGTCGCAGCAGCAACAGATGAAAGTGGCATGGCTGAGGTGGGTCTTCCCTAGCATCCGGTGGGTCTCACCGGAAGTAGCCTCGCTTGCGTGCAGCAGGGGCAACATAGACACTCTGGATCCACCTGCACACCCATGGCGGTCACCCGCATGCAGTACAAGCACGTGACAAGCGTGCCAAGCACGACTATGCCGGTGATGATGGTGATGGATGCTGCTGAAGCCAGCATAGCACAAAATGGCCCTGCTCAATGGTGATGCATGCTGGGCCAGCAATGAGAGATGTTGGAGGGGATGCCACCTGGCCATCACGTGCTGGTGTGGGACATGAGCATGATGCTTGCATGTCTGGCAGCGATGGGCTGATGCACTTGGCCATACTGGCGGGGCAGTCAAACTGGATGCACTTATGGTGCGTAGGGTTCATGCTATCTTCAAGACATGTGCTGGCTGCATATCTGGCTGACACCACAGCCCTAAGTGGTGCCAGAGCGAATGCACAAGAGGCATGTCTATGTGCATGGTTGGCTGGGCACTCCAGCCTGCATGGACGCGCAGACTTTCCATAGTTGGTGCCCCATGGAGGGGCTGGTGCTACGCTGGCGGCATGGCCCAGCCAGGAGCCAGTACGGCTCTAGACGAGTCTAAGGCCTCGTGTGCACCGGCCATGTGCCTGCCTGCCAGACCACACAGCCCCAGCTGCAACCCAGCTCAGCATGCCAGCAAACAGTCTGGCACATGCTGTTGTAAAAGCAGCGGATGCGTACGCTTGACCAAGCAGCTGGTGGTCTTCTTTGGTGAAGCTACCATTGGCACCCGAAGAGGGTGGGGTGCTAATGCGGTGTTGCGGGCCTGCTGCTAGGTGGTGTGCAGGCCCAGGGGCACAGACCAGTGTCGGGCCAGGGTGGTGGTTGTGGATGAGCACCACACCAGCCGGGTCAGCTCAGCAGTAAATGGCCAGCAGCCTTGTGAGGAGCAGGACCATGAGCAGCCCACCAGGCCTGCAGGCTAGCATCCCCCAGAAGGGCAGGTGCACCACCGCCTGCTGCGCCCAGCCTGGAGCCAGCAGCGTGACCAGCCAGTGCGGGGCATGATGTGGAGCCCGGTAGTGGCCCCACGCAAGCCCCCACAGGCCCCATGCAGCAGCCAGGCAGCCACACAGCCAGCAGCCTCATAGCCAGGGCCCAGCACTCCCCCGCCAGCCAAGCGTAGCAAGCACACCAAGGCTGAGCGGGCAGCTGAGCCCAGCCAGCCCACCAAGGGCAAGGGCAAGGCTGTTAAATCCAAACCAGCACCACAGCCTGGCAGGTGGGTAGACAGGGACTGCAATGCGGCATTGAACGTGAAGCGCATTGGGGAGAGCAGGTGGCGCCCACTGGAGCTGTGCTGGTGGCCAGAGCAGGCAGCTCTGCCAGCCAAGGGCAAGGAGTACCCTGGCCTGGGCTACAAGCGGGTGCGAGACAAGCCACCCAAGTCCCAGCAGCAGCAGCCTGCTGTGACACAGTAGTGTGTGTCTCCCTTTGAGCTGTCATCAGCTTACAATCAGTGGATGCAGGTCATGCCATTTCTACACCATAGCCCTCGCGGTCAGGCAATAGTGTAGGTGGTAGGCACTCATGAACACCATATGAGTTGTCCCGCTAGTGGTCCCTAGTGGTCCCTAGTGGTCCGGCTCGAATGGAGGCCCTAGTGAGGGACGAGGGTGCTGGTCAGGCAGGAATTTCCGTATGAAGGCAAGGCAGGTGTTGGGGTACACGGGTAGCTGACACCCATCTGGCACCATCGGCCTTCTGTCAGCTTCTGATTACCCAAGGTTGGCTACGAGAGACGTACACATGGCCTGGGAGGATGTGGTTCAAGTGGGGAAGCCAGCACCAGTAAGCATGGCACACGAGATCAGTATTAAGCATGCCTGGCTCACAAGTCACGTTCATTATACGTGTTGCTGTAGTGCTTGCCGGCTGAGGACTTTACACACCCAATGAGAGAACTGATGAAAGTGCTACATATCTATGGATGCCATGCAAGGGTGATTGAGGTGATAGCTCACAGACCAAACCCAGCATCCTTGCCCTGACCAAGCCCACCAAGGCCACGGAGGTCAAGCGGCCTGCCTAACCCATGCAGGCTCATTATGGCCAAGGGAAAGGCAATGGCTAAGAGCAAGGCTGTGAAGTTGGACCCCTGCTGCAGTTAGGTTGAGGGCTGGAGCAGGGCAGCAGCGCAGTGGGGAGCCCGCTGCACCCTCGTGAGGTGCCCGCACTGCCTGTCAATGGCAAAGCAAATGCCCAGGCCTTGGCTAAGAGGCTTGTATGTAAGTTGTAGTGCTGACTTGTTCCACTCACCAGATGTCAGCTGCACGCCAATCGCTCCATTCAAAGGTGATCATTAGCTGGGCCACAACCATCCCATCCTCTGCAATGAGAAATGCAGTAATTAGTTTTTCTCTCAGGGGTCGGGGCCTGGGAAGGCTGTCACTAGCTTATCGCATGTGCGTACCCTCTAGGATGTAGTAAGAAGCGCTGGTTTTGCCTTCCAGCACCTTCTGTACCCCCGCTGTGATAATGTCATGCTCCAAATCAATGTTTTCTGTTTCCTAGCAGAGTGCACAAACACTGCATCAGCTAAGCCAAGGAGTGCTTTAAAAGCTGCAAAGTTGCAAAACCGCCCACTTTCGCCATAGCCTGCATGTGACATCGAAGCAGTGGTGCTGTAGGAACGCACGGCGATGCACCAATGCAGAGCATCCCGCTCACTATGTTGTAGGCCACAAGGACGGACAAGTCCCGCGGCTCCCCGCGCCGCAACAGTACGCTAGGCGCAGTTCCGTTTGAGAGGGCCATGGCTGTGTGGAGACCTATCACTGCAAAGCCGACATGCCGCCATGAATTAGTTACAAATCTGTAACAGAGAATTAATCAATGAGGTTTGGGCAGACGCTGTCATCAACTTACACCAACATCATGTTTGCAGTCAATGGAGGAGGGCAAAGGTAGCCTGCTGCTGCTGCTCGTGCACTGCAGCACACCTGCAGCCTGCTGCTCGTGCACTGCAGCACACCTGCAGCCTGCTCCTCATGCACTACACACACCCTGCAGCCTGCTGCTGCTGCTCATGTACATATGCAGAATAGAAGGGAAAGAGTCGCAAGATCAAATTGCAAGCGGGGGGATCACAAGGATCGAGATGACACTAGTCATGGTGCATCTTGTTTCCTTGGCGGGCCTCATCCCAGCCTTCCTAAGGTTCGTTTGTTTGCAAACTGACATTGTGGTGTTCTTGCCACATGGCTAGTACCTCGTGCATGTGCAGGGCAGCCTTCACATGCATGTGGGCAGGGATCTCGCGCTTCGATGACATTTGCCAAATTCGACTGCAAGACCTGAGACCCCCCACCCTTCTACCCACTGCTGGACCCCTGCCATGCCATCAGTATGGCTTTGTTTTCATTGGTGGAATATCGACAAGATATCGACAGACAGAATCTTACACACCTTCCGCAAGGGTGCTTCCTATGCCTATGCGTCTCTGCCAAACAAGTTTTGATCCCTACAGCCCTCATGCAGCACCAAAATAAAGCATGAGTTGTAATCAAACACAGGCTGCGAGATCGCTGTTGTAAAGGCTACTGGCAGTGTGCCTAATGCCCACTTCAGCTCAGCCATTCTGGTGTGTGTGCCTCCAGGCTACTACTAGCAAGAGCTCTACCTAACCCTATAGCTCTTACTCACACACATCCCCTTTGTGAGGGGTTTGGTATCTTGTTTTCTTGGATTGTCTTGCAGTAGCTGGCTATCGCCGCCACTTGCGCCGCCACTTGCGCAACAGGTCGCTAGGACGGTGTCGGCGAACCGCCGGTACGGGGCCAGCGAGCTGGGCTTGCTGCTGACCTGTGACAGGGCTGTGAGCTGCGTCTTCACCTCGGCCAGCCAGGTCTTGGTCGCCTGGGCCTGCCGCTTGATGCCGCTGTCCCGGTAGTATTGACCTGCTGTAAGCGTCCAGTGCCGCACCGACACCACTGTGCCAGCAGCGCTGCGCTCCTCGTGCGCTACAGTGGCCATGTTGGTTTTGCCCGGGTCCACGCCCAGCCACTCCGCGTCGAGGTGGGCCAGCGGGTTGACTGCGCCCATGTGCCTGCCCATCCGCGGCCAATCAAGTCTCCCGGTAAAAGTTCCCCCTGTACGGGGGAAGTTTGTTGGCTGTAGATGGGGGAAGTTTTCAATTGCCCAACCGCGCTACTCGACAAGCACGAGCGACTAGCAACCCACACTACAGCTTGACGGCTTCCTCCGCAGGCTTTGATGCGCAACCTTGACTGCCCAGAGGTGGTTAGGGGCGGGCGGTTACTGCAATCGTTGATGAATGGCCGCAGCGATGCCGACCCCAATCCGTCCCTTAACAGCAGCCGACCTGCGGCCGAGCCTGACGGGACCAACGGCAAAGCCAGAGGCCGATACCACTGTCCGATCCACTGTCCGAGCCACTGTCCGATACTAAGGGCACATACATACTCCACAAGTGCGCCCATCGTCAGCATGTTGAAGTGGAGGCATTGGTCTTCAGGAACTTGCGCAATATGGGCAGCGCAAAGCTGGACCTACGCGGTGGTTTGCTTGCTGCTCTCGTGGAGAATGCGGGGAGTGCGGGGGATGCGGAGGAGGACAACGGGTTATATACAGCTTTGTTTGGCATGTTGTGCTGCCTGACAGACTTCCAACGGCCAGACCTCAGTGTAGCTGCCGGTCAGGCCATTATTGATTGCTTTATAGCCTTCATAATCGAGCACAACATCAAGAAGCGATCAGTGACAGTGACGGTACAGTATGCAAAGGCAGCAGGCAAAGGCAGGGCACCAAGACGCAAGCCTGCGCAAGAGGGTGTGGAGGAGCATGTACCACCACTGCGGCAGGCGCGTGTGGGCACTAGGCCAACCACCCACAATATGTTTGGCGGTCCGCAGATGTCAGTCATCAGCCATCATGTAAGTCAGTGTGCGCATGCTGTC
This sequence comes from Haematococcus lacustris, assembly GCA_030144725.1. Lineage (NCBI taxonomy): Eukaryota > Viridiplantae > Chlorophyta > Chlorophyceae > Chlamydomonadales > Haematococcaceae > Haematococcus > Haematococcus lacustris. Next base: position 5,747,350 of record JASKMD010000029.1, on the reverse strand, counting down.
TGCCGCCAGCTGACAGTGTTCATGACTATATGCCTATGCCTATGATTGGGCTAATATAAGGCGCTAGGACAGCAACTATCCAACACTCGCATCTGTACCAACCTGCATCATCTTGGCAGCCGGGCTTTCTCCCCCTTGTGCAAAAGCATAGCTCATTCATTGCTTGCTTGCTTGCCTATGGCATCAAGGAAGCAGCTTGCTCTCTCTGCCTGGTCACAGATGGGATATTGTCTTCGCTGGAGGGCAACATATGGCAGCTGGGGGGCATCCCATCCCCTTGCCAAGGTATGCTATGCAATAGTGCTCAGGATTACTTGTCACAACCGCTGTATCTAATCCTTGGAAGCGAGCATTACTGGTGGCTTGCATGATCTTGAATCTGACTACTGGCTGCATGACTGTTGTGTGATTTGATGCTTGTGTGCATACAGTTGTCTCCCCCCTGTGCACCTCTCTTTGCAGCCCACGCCCCAGCCCAGCTCAGCAACCATCTGCCAATAGGATTGGTGACCTATCTCAGATGCTATCTAGCGAGCAAGTCAGTCCACAGCTAGGAAGTCCGATCAGGCCTAGCCAGAGCAGCATGCAAGCAAGCAGAACTTATTGCAGCAATGGCTTTGCTACTGTTGCTGCAGCTGTTGGCGGCGAGGACATTCGCACACACCCTGCTGGCGTGAAATCCAAGCTCGCTTTTGCTGGCGACCCCTGTGCCGCAGCTGGCAGGCGAGGCAGCTACAGACCTGCCGCTAACGGGGGGGCCCACCCCATTGCAACTGTTGGACACTGTTTAAACCTCTGTGCTGCAGCTGGTGGGGAGGGCAGCAGCAGGCATGCCGCTGGCGAGGGGGCCACCCCTAGTGCGACTGGCACCGGGGGGGCCAAGCTCTGAGCCGCAGCTGGCTGGGGAGGCAGCCGTAGTGCCGCTACACAGCAAGGTGCACCCAGTCACCCGCCCACCCACCCATCTGCATCTTGGCGTTGTTGTCATGCCTTTGATGTTGTTGTCATGCCACCCCATCCCAGCCCTGCCCTACCCCCTCCCAGCCCTGCCCCACCCCCTCCCAGCCCTGCCCCACCCCATCCCATCCCAGCCCTGCCCCACCCCCTCCCAGCCCCGCCCCACCCCACCCCCTCCCAGCCCTGCCCCACCCCACCCCCTCCCAGCCCTGCCCCACCCCCTCCCAGCCTTGCGTTGCCCCTCCCTGACCTGACCTGACCTGACTTGCCCTGCCCTGCCCTGCCTGTAGGTGTGTGGCAGTGCATGCTGCAGGTAGCAGGTGTGCTGCAGTGCATGAGCAGCAACAACAGGCTGCAGTGCATGTGCTGCAGAGCATGAGCAGCAGCAGCAGCAGGTTGTAGGTGTGTTGCAGTGCATGATCAGCAGCAAGTGCAGCAGGCTGTAGTGCATGAGCAGTGTATGGACAGCAACAGCAGGCTGTAGGTGTGTGGCAGTGCAGTCTTGTATTAGCAATTAGCAGCAACTTGGAGCCCATCAGAGAAGAATGTTGCATGGTACAAAAGCTTTCAAAAGGCTGTCCTGTGCTTCCGTTCAGTTCCATGCCACACAACGTGATTTGTAAGCTGTAACTGGTCAAGATGTCATGAAGAAAACGGTGGAGGTCATTAGCCGTGTATCCTCTTCTCAAATGATACCTACGCCCCTTGTATGGACAACACCACCACGCGGTGATGCGCTGATGCTGCAAACATGGTAACCACCTGCTACATACCCCGTTTGCATGTATGCATCACGGTCATGCATAGCAAGTGCAGGCCTTGCAGTGATCCACACCCAATGTGTCACAGCTAGCCTGACTACGGATGGTACCTATAGTGGAGGCTCACCAGATCCAGCCACATGCTAGGGTATGGTGCGCCACATGCCCCTTGTATGGACAACACCACCACGCGGTGATGCGCTAATGTTGCAAACGTGCTAGCCACTTGCTACATACCCCCTATGCATGTATGCATCACGGTCATGCTTAGCAAGTGCAGGCCTGGCAGTGATAGGTTAGGATGGGCTGGGCTGGGCTAGCTAGGGATGGGATGGGCTGGGCTAGCTAGGGCTGGGCTGGGCTGGCTAGGGATGGGATGGGATGGGCTGGCTAGGGATGGGATGGGATGGGCTGGCTAGGGATGGGATGGGATGGGCTGGCTAGGGATGGGATGGGCTGGCTGGCTGGCTAGGGATGGGATGGGCTGGCCTGGCAGTGATAGGTTAGGATGGGCTGGGCTAGCTAGGGATCAAGCCTAGGAGGCAAGGCGGTGCTAACAGTGTTTAGGCTACAGGTTCTGAACTTGAGCGCGGCCATTCTTATTTGGCTTGGATAGCCTTGTCTATCCTTGTCTATTGTTAACAAAGAGCTTCTACTCCAATTAGGAGCTAGGCACCTAGGGATGCGGCCGGTTACATGCATGGTATGTAGAGGTTGGGACCGGGTGACTCTGGAATGAAGTAGCGGTTGGTTGGATAGCATTACATGACCACCATGTTACAAGGATTTACAAGGGTGTTACAAGTGGTACAAGGGTGTTACAAGTGGTACAAGGGAATAATAAGGGTGTTACAAGTGCCCCTGCCCTCCAAGCTCATGTGCATGCCCTCAGCCTTGATTAGCATGTCTTGGTACTGCTGCATGTGTTGTTTGATATAGAACTGCAGCTGCCCTGACTCAGCCTCGCCATGCGCCTCAGGCTCACCGCATGCCCCCTTGCACACAAAAATCATGTGCTGCAGCCAGACAAGCAGCCGGCTATGCTCGACACGCAAATGGCGCAGCTGCCGCCCATAGTGCGGGATTTCTGTGGATGCCTCAGCTCATGGAGCTGGCTCACCCCTCACCATGGCCTGGAGCTGCATCCTCACCACTCCCTAGCGCCCGGTAGAGTGCTGCCTCATTGACAAGCTGACGAGCTGTCCTAAGTTTTGCCTTGATGGCGTTGCTTGCTGCGCGCGTGTCCTTGTCGCTCTGGCCCATACGCTCGTGTTGCAACCCCAGCTCATGCACACTGTGGTGAGCTGCTCCACCTGGGTACGGTACCTACAACACACCGCGCTGAACCAACTGTGCCACACCTCACCCTGAACACTCTGCATACTCTGCACCCTTGCCATGCCACACACACCTTGAGACTTGACCTTCGACCAGGAGCACCATGGCGCACAACCTACCTGGAACTGGCAGGCAAAGTCATTGTAGAGATGCAACATGTCGCATGCAGCATGCCATGCCAGGAGGTAGCACACAAAGTGCTCCGCTGTGCGCATGTTGCAGTACAGCGCTAGTAGCGGCACGCCATGGCAGCACACAAAGCCAACCACACCACGCACTGCACAAGGCTGGCCGGCTGTTATGTTGCTGATTTCAGGCCTGGAATAGGACAGCGAGGTTCAGCAGTCATGAGCCTCACTGTCCACGCCTGCCAATCTTGCTGCTACTACCGCTGCGTCTGCTCCAGCTCCTGTTGCCTCTGTTGTAGCTCTGGCCGCTGCATATGCTCCAGACAGAGTTGCCCACTGTCATGCAGCTGTTGCACTGCGCCCTCCAACCCTGAACGATCCAGGTAGGTATCTGTGTGCTGCTCTAGGTCACGGGTGGCCTTGGCCACACCGGCATAGCTGCTGGGCTTGTTGCAAGCATCGCCAGCAACACAATGCACGTAGCCATCTTGTGGCACACCTGCAGCATGCACACACACACACACGCACACACATACACACCCATTGCCGTATGATGATGATGATGATGATGATGATGATGATGATGATGATGATGATGACACACACAGCTTTCCTGCATGGCAGCAGATGCATGCGACCACTTACCTGGGACGAGCGCACAGATAGGACGGTCACTGAATGCTCCTCTGGGGACTTGGGCCTGTAGGTCTGAGCGCTGTTGCAACAATCTGGGCATGGAGAAACCGGTCAATGGCCCGCAGGTAGTCAAAGAATGCCTGGCTGAAGCTGTCTGTTCTGATCTGCTGAGGTGGGTACAAGGCCAAAGGATGGTGAGCGGCGTTGAGGGCCTGCAGGAAGGCTACATGACAGCACACACAAACACACTTGATGATACGCATGGGTGGCGCATGGAGCAGTCTACAGCGCAGGTGACTAGCGATGGCTGACCTTCCATGGAGACACCACACCCTTGCATCCGGGCATAGGAGCGCAAAACTCTCACATCATACCACGTTTGAGCGTGGGTCTGGCTGCTAGGCCAGCAGAAGAATGAGATAGGGTTGGGACTGATTGACTGATTGCTTGAAGCGCAAGGGAGCATCAACTTGAATCGGTCCTGCATGCTGATGTACTCCACCTGCATCACCTGAAGTGGTTTCAGGGGGGAATCTTCTAGTCTAGTTGCACCAGAGGCACAAGCATGGTGCTGCCAATCCTCGCTGATAGCTGACTGCAGGGCTGTCATTTGAGCTGCCACGCGCTCCTGATGCTGTGGCGCAGATACTCCCGCTTGCGCTGCTCCGAATTGGAACGGGCAGCGGCATCTGACCGCTCCCTGCGCTCCTGCCAAGGCAGAAAAGCTGCCGAACGCAGGTGCTGCTCCTGCTGCGGTTTTCTCGTCTGGCAATGTGTCCGTCGCTAGTTTTGGGTGTTGTGGGGGATTTGGCCTGCGTTGTGGGGGATTTGCCTTGTCTACATCCCCTGTAACCGCTCCCTTGGCAAGTACCTTTTGGGCTGCGCGCTTGAGCTTATCGTAATAAGAACGGTCCAGGCGGGTGTTGGGCTGCGTTTGCTGGGCAGTAACCGCCCGCCCCTAACCACCTCTGGGCAGTCAAGGTTGCGCATCAAAGCCTGCGGAGGAAGCCAGGAAGCTGTAGTGTGGGTTGCTAGTCGCTCGTGCTTGTGTCGAGTAGCGCGGTTGGGCAATTGAAAACTTCCCCCATCTACAGCCAACAAACTTCCCCCGTGCAGGGGGAACTTTTACCGGGAGACTTGATTGCCGCGGCAGCTTTGCGGGTGGAGCGGCGGGCTTGGGCCGCAGGAACATCACGCTGATGGCGACTCCAGCGGTGTGCACGATCAGCGCAAAGCTGTGCTTGGGGCTGGCGAGCTTCTGGCGGCGAGGGTTAGGCAGCAATGCATCCCACCGGCTGGCCACCTGCAGCCACCATAAACACATGTAAGGCACCTAACTTGTTTAGGCAGGTGACAGCACACATGGCAGGCACAAGGCAGCTGACTGAAAGCTCACAAGGCAGCTGACTGAGCACCCAAGGACTGGCTGGCACCTGACTGGCAACTCACTTGGCTGTCTTTGGGCCCTTCAATGAACTTGCCCGGCTCTGCTGGGTCAGGTAGGGCACCGTTCCTGAACTTCTTTAAGGAGGTGACACCCTCCTCCGTCAGCACCCCCAACATGCCGGCGTCACGCATCATGCCGTAGAGGCCCTTGGTGTCGATGAAGACATGCCGAGCCTGGCACTTGCTGGTGGGTGTGAGGGCATAGGGTGTAGGGGGGCGGGGGGGCCTGGGCAACAGCCCATGGCTGATCAGCTCAGCCTGCTGCCAGGGCACCATATCCAGCTGCCAGGCTGCCATGGCTGCCTCCATCTCTCTGGTGGTGTGCACCACATGGCGCAACAACCGGCCCCGGTTTGCTGGATCTTCCACCCAGTCATTATCCACCTCCTGCCCCTCCTCAAGCCCCAGCAGGCCCCGCTGCAGAGCCACCTCAGCCTGCATGGCTGCAGTCGCCACCACCCCACCCTCCTCCAGCAGCCAGCTGAAGTCCAGCCCGCACACCATGCGGCGCACATAAGTGCACTGCCGCTTTGACCAGGCTGGCAGGTGCCCACCAACCAGCCCCCTAAACCCAAACTTGCGTTGGTGCTCCACAGTGCCCAGCAGGACCTTGGCTCCGGCCAGGGACACTGACTTCTTGAGCCTGCCAGCGAAGAGGAGAGTGAGCATGTTGCTGAAAGCTGTCTCTAGATGCTTCCCGACGTGGTCCACCATGTTGCCATCAGAGGGGTGGCGAGGGATGGCTGCGAGGCGATCGCGAAGGTCGGGGTGCGCGCCCAGCACGGCAGCGACTGCCGCGCTTGGCCGAGTGTTTGCGCCGTTTCCGGGCAGGCCGCGGACCAGCTGTAGGAACAGGTTCCTGCAGCTCAGGTCCGGGATGGCTGCCTGGGAGACTGGGATGTCTGTGTACCAGTGCTGGGCGATTCGCCAAAAACGTTTTACTCAGTGTAATAAAAATCATCAAAACAAGATAAACCAAAAGAAATCGCAAAAATCTCCAATTAACTCTATACAATTACAGCATACTCCCTTGTAGGACCTGGATGCAATATATTCCACATAGCCCTACACCCCAGCCCTTGTGGGTCAGCATGCAACAGGGCTGGGCTGTAGCTCAAGACCCTAGCCCTAGTGGGTCAGCATGCAACAGGCTGGGCTGTAGCCCTAGACCCTGTGCCCTAGGTAACGGCCCCTGGCAGATGCCCCAGCCATCCAGTAATCAATGGCCTCTTTGTAGGGGAACGTCTTGAGGGTGAAGGTCTTGTCAAGGTACACACGCAAAGTGCTGGACAGGTTGGCACTGAGGCTGTTGCGCCTCTCGTCCTTGATGAAGTTCATGGCAGAAAAGGAGCGCTCCTCCTCCACTGATCCTGGGACTGTCACAATTAGCAGTGTGGCCGCCTTGCAGAACTCGCTGAGCTGTAATAAGTAATAAGCGGAGTACCAGACGCTTTGGGGTTTGCGGAAGATGGGATACATTGTTGGGGGATAAGTAATAAGCGGAGTACCAGACGGGCGGTGGAGCTATTACCGATGTAATAAAGTTCACTCATTTCGAGGACGATTTTTTCGAGTTATTACCGTTTTTTGCGCTGGATTATTACCGACTTATTACATTATTACCCAATTGCCCAGCACTGCTGTGTACACGGGCTGATCGTGCAGGCCGAGCGGGTCGGCTACGTGAATGGCAAATAAGCCGCGCACAAGTAAGCCCAACAGCAGGCTGGCGAGCACTGCCCGCTCGCTGCAGGCCTCCACTCGTGGCTGAACCGCGTCGTCCAGGAAGGCATCCCAAAGCTCTTGCGGCAAGCGGTCGATGAGGTGTGCTAACTTACACTTCCTGCCGTGGTATGTGTTGTCCCTATCGCGGGCAGCACGGGCCTCTCCGGAAACCTTTCTATTGCGATCCGCTTCGGTGAGGTCCGGCTGTAGTGCCTCGTCGCGGTCCAAAATGTCACTGTCTGAGTCCTCCGGCACTAGCTTAGGCACGGTTCGTCGTTTTTTTTGCCCATAGAAAACAACATCGTCAAGCCGCCACAAATACGCGAAAATGTTAGTTTTGTTTGTTTGCATCAACAATGTTGCAATGTGTAATGTGCAATGTTGCAATGTGTTCTTAATAAGGCGCGCCCGAAAAAAAAGTCTCTTCCTAACAATTAGTAAAATTGTCACACGCGGCAGAAAGTCCTTGCTGGTGTTTTGTATTCCCCGCTCCCTTACCACACGGATTCAACGCTGGTACATACTGTTGCTGTCGTATACATGATTTCGTTAGGGAGGGCGGGGTTGTTGCTGGTTTCGGCGCTACAGCGCGGTCATGCTGCGGCTACCCTTGCAATCGAGGGGCGATGTTTCAGCTCGTTGCCGCTCAAGGATGATGACCCTGCACACGGGACGTTGCAAAGCAAATTCATAGAGCGGGAAGACCGCTATGGCGCGCATAACTATGCGCCCTTACCGGTGGTGCTGGCGGGAGGCAAAGGCGTGCACGTGTGGGACGTGGAGGGCAAGCGATACTTCGATTTTTTGTCAGCTTACTCAGCAGTCAACCAAGGCCACTCACATCCAAAGGCAGGCACCAGCTGTTGCAGTGGCAGTGGCATCAGTCCACCTTTTAACAAACCAGACAATGATAATACAAGCATGTGCCCCTGCACAGATCGTTGATGCCTTAATCAAGCAAGTCCAAACCATGGCACTGACGTCCCGAGCTTTCTACAATGGTGTGCTGCTATGCACATAGTCTATGCCTGTTTCTGCAGCTCACCGCAGCCAGGGGCAAATGGTCATTTTCGAGCTCATGCCTGCATGTAGCACTGCTGCAGATGCTCTGGGTGAGTACGAGGAGTACATCACTCGTATGTTTGGGTACGACAAGGTGCTGCCCATGAACACCGGGGTGGAGGGTGGCGAGACGGCAATCAAGCTGGCACGGTGTGTGGTGCAGCTAATCAGCCCCTGACCTTGGGGCTTAGTGCCAGTCACCCCTGCCCTCCCACCTTTGTGTATGGATGAGATCATAGCATGTGAGCTGGGTAGACGTCGTAGCAGTGGCAGCTGTAATGTGCAGCAGCCAGAGCCGGCCATCAACAGTTTGGTAGCTGCTTGTCAATGCCATCATGCATGCATAGGGGCAGATGGGTGTTGTGGTAAGGTAAGGCATGTCTGGCTGCAGGCGGTGGGGTTACGATGTGAAGGGTGTGCCGTCTGGGCAGGCCAAGGTGCTCTTTGCAAAGGGCAACTTCTGGGGCCGCACCCTGGCCGCCATCTCCTCTTCCACGGACCCCTCCAGCTACAGCGGCTTCGGTGAGACTGCTGCACAGGGCTGCCAGCACTCAGGCCAGGCTTATCCACCAGCCATGACCCTGAAGCACCAGCTGGGCGAAGCTGATGGCCCTGCGCTGGCCTGTAGAGGGCAGATTGCGTCAAACTGAAGTACAGCAAAGGCTGCAATTGACGCAGCCTTTCAATGCACACGCCATGGTGGTGGCAGCTCCTGATGATGGAAGGGGGTTGAGCAGCCCATGCTGGAGGGTTGTCAAATGGACAGCTGCAGTTAGAGGGAGTGTGCAGCCCCTGGCCCTCTGGTGCCCGGGGTGAACTGTCTGCATGCCTGCATTGAGGCCTCTTGTGGCTACCGCTGCCCTCAGGCCCCTTCATGCCTGGCTTTGAGACCATCCCTTACAACGACCTGGCGGCTCTGGAGGCAGCCCTGCAGAAGGACCCCAACATCGTGGCCTTCATGGTCGAGCCCATCCAGGCAGGTCCAGACCTGCCACTGGCCCTGACCCAGGGCCGCAGTCAAAGCCTGCGCCCAAGCCTGACGTGTCATCAAACCCCAGTCATAACCTCTGGTCATGCCTATCATCGATGTATTACACTCTTTATGCTATCATTGGTATCATATTTTGTAGACCACGCCCCTGTCACAGGCCCCTCACTCAAAGCACCCATCCAAAGCGCCTCAACCTTTGACACTGGCTCCTTACTGTGCTGTGTTTGTGATCCGCAACCTCATGACTGCCCCATAATATCGTTCTGACGATCTGATAACCTCAACATCACAACTTCATAACACCCTTCAACTTGCCCGTTATGATGAGGGATAGCAGGCGTCTAGCTAGGTCACCTAGCTAGCTGCTGTGGCCAGGCCAGCTAGCTAAGCACTAAGGGAGGCAGCAAGTGCTTTCAGCCAGCCCGCCTCACTGCAGCTCAGCACCTCACCTGCCTGCGTACTCAACCCACCCACCCACCTACCCGCCTGCCTGTGTGCGCCCTTAGCCCAACCTGTCCCTGTGCCCATGCAGCCCTGTTGTGCTGTGCTCCAGGGTGAAGCCGGGGTGGTGGTGCCCCAGGACGGCTACATGCGCTCCGCCCAGCAGCTGCTGCACAAGCACAACGCGCTGCTGATTGCGGATGAGGTGCAGACCGGGTTGTGCCGCACAGGGCGTATGCTGGCCTGTGACTGGGATGGCATCAAGCCAGACATCCTGGTGCTGGGCAAGGCCCTCAGTGGTGGAGTGTGAGTTGGGGGCTCGCATGGCTGCAATGGCGCATCGTTTAGAATGCACATCCTGATCTGAGTGACCAAGAGTGAGAGTTGTAGGATAGCATGACGCACCTGCTGTTGGAGCAAGGTCATGCCGCCCCCACCTGCTACCTCACAGCTGCTTGGCCAGTTGGGCCTATTAGCTGGGCCCTGTTGACCCCCTATTAGCTGCCCCCTCAGCTGCTCCCCTCTTATCAAACGCCCTGGTGACTTGCTGCTGATTCAGGTACCCTGTGTCAGCAGTGCTAGCCAGGGATGAGATCATGCTGACCATTGGGAGGGGTCAGCACGGCAGCACATACGGCGGCAACCCAGTGGCGGCTCGTGTGGCCCAGGCCGCCCTGCAGGTGATCAGGCATACCCAGCTTCGCCCTCAACAGTCACCCACGGCTGTTCACAGCTATTCAGTCATTGAACAGTGCTACTGCCTGTCGTGCCTTCCCAGCCCCTATGGCTGTTGCAGTGGAGGCTGTCACCTTCGCTGCCATTGTGACTAGTGCTGTTCGCGCTGGTGCTGCTGCTCCCTCCGTGCTTCCAGGTGCTGGTGGATGAGAAGCTGGCAGAGAATTCTGAGCGTTTGGGGGTTGTTTTGCGCAAGGAGCTGAATGAGATCGCAGCCCAGAGTAATGGCATGGTGACCACAGTGCGTGGCAAGGGCCTGTTCAACGCCATGGTCATCCAGGTAAGTGCTGGGTGGTGCTTCGTCTGCTGGGGCGACCACAACTGTCTTGGGCAGCCTCTTTAGGCCAACTCACATATGTGTAGCTGTCATCTAAAGTGTGGGAGGAACATGTCCCACATATATAGTTGCCACAGGCTGAGGCTTTCAGCCCATTGCCTGACTTGCACCTGGCATGCTGCAGCCAGAACATGATGCCAAGCTCGGCCCTCGTGTACTGTAGCCAGGGGTGGGCTGGGTTTTGTAAGGAATGTAATGTGAGTGATAGTGTAATGGGACGGCAAGAGATGAAGTGAGTGACTATGTGCAGGAGCGCAACGGTAAGGGCGCCTGGGACGTGTGCCTGCGGATGATGGAGCTGGGCATGCTGGCCAAGCCAACTCAACGTAATACCATCCGCTTTGCCCCGCCGCTCACCATCACAGAGCCGCAACTGATGGAGTGTGTGGGAATCATAAAGAAGGCGCTGGCGACAGTCTAGTCTGCTCTAATACTCGCTGTGTTGTGACGGTCAAGAGGATGCGTTCGTGTTTGCGTGCAACGATGTGCGTTGTTGCAAGGATAGTCAGCAATGGTCTCGATGTTTCTACCCATCCATGCCTAGCACCGACATGTTGTTGTTGGAACCAGATCAAAGCAGCTCAGCAACATAGATCCGTTAAATCATCCGTTAAATCATCCGTAAAATCAGATCACTTCGCAATGTTGTGCAACCTGGTGCGACCCGCAATTTGCTTATATGTTGCGTCTACGACAACCGGCCACAGCAGCCGGTCAGATGTGCCGGACGAGCGGTGGTGCTGAGTGCGGTGGCCTGTTACTTATCCACCAACAGCTTGTGAAACGGCGCCAGCACATCTTGCGAACGTGCGGCCGCGGGCACTGCCGGCCGAGCGCGGCCACTCAGCACCATACTGTGAAAAGCAGAAGCAATGAGAGGCTTGATGCTAGGGCAGAGTTTATGCCTGACACGCTTCACCAACAGCAAACACAAATGGTGCCTTGGGACATGTCACCATGGGCAGCCCATATAAGTCGTTAGGCATGTGATGAGCTGCATTAACGCAACACTGGCTGTGCTGCGTAGGCCGCTTGCACTGAATGGCGCGCAAAAGGGCCAGCGTCACATTCGCGGACACTGTGCCGGCGTCTGCGGATTTGGTCAGCTATATCCCCGAACGCGCGTCACAAGTTGCGTACACAGTTCCTGAAGCCTTGCAAGCCGTGCAGCCTGGAGACCATCACGAGTTATGGCTCATTCAGTTGCCAAGAATGGTAAGATGGGACGACAGCCACTGGCACTATTGTTAGCAGCCTTGGACAAGCGAGCCTTCACGAACGCCAGCTGCTACCCCCACAGGTGCCATTGGATTCACTTCACGGATTGGAGCTAGCATGGAACGCTGCTGCAGGGTCAGCACCCTGCACATTGCATGGTAGGTGCACAGAAGACCACCAGCCCCCTCGTCCCTCACTAGGGCCTCCATTCGCGCCAGACCACTAGGGACCACTAGGGACCACTAGCGAGACAACTCATATGGTGTTCAGGGACTGTGTGGAGTATACCCAATGCACATGGGCATGGCGCATGAGTGCCTACCACCTACACCATTGCCTGATCGTGAGGGCTAGGGTCTAGAGTTGGCATGACCTGCATGCACTGATTGTAAGCTGATGACAGCTGAAATGGGGGGGCACATACTACTGTGCCACAACAAGCTGCTGCTGTTGGGACTTGGGTGGCTTGTCTCGCACTCGCTTGTACCCCAGGCCAGGGTACTCCTTGCCCTTGGCTGGCAGAGCTGCCTGGTCTGGCCACCAGCACAGCTCCAGTGGGCGCCACCTGCTCTCTCCAATGCACTGCATGTTCAGCGCTGCATTGCAGTCCCTGTCCAGCCACCTGCCTGGCTGTTGTGCTGTTTTGGCTTTAGCAGCCTTGCCCTTGCCTTTGCCTTTGCCTTTGCCCTTGCCTTTTCAAGCAACTTGGGTTTCCCCGGAGATTCATGAAGTGAGACATGGAGTGATTCAGGGGGTGGTTCTGTAGCATAGATCAGCCCCGACAGAAGACCACCAGCCCTAGTACAATACAGCAAACCTAGCCCCAACCCTAACCCTAACCCTAACTAGGAGGCCCAGAGGAAGTACAGGACATAGGAGACGTTCAAGGCTTAGGAGGCCGTCATGCCTCACTTGCTCCCCACCCACGCCAGCAGATACCCAAAGCTCATGTCAGCCAGCCCTCATGATGGAGGCCTTGCGAGCAGCACATCAGCATCCACAGTGCAGGAGCAGTGAGCAGGGCAGCCGCCTCCTCCTTGTGCATGCTACTGTGCTCATGCCCAGCAGCAGCAGCAGTCCAACTGGCAGCCCTGCTCCCTGCCCCTGCCCAGGTGTGTTGCTGCCTGCTGCCTGCTGCTGCAGGGGTGCAATACAGCCTAGGTCAGGACAGGGCCCTGGGAGCAGGCCCAGCGGGAGCACCAGCCGTGGTGGTGCTGCCTGGCGCAGCCCCTTCTGCGCCCTCCACCCTGCTGCCAGTGCACCGCCAACTAGTCCTAATGCTGGGGGAGGAGGAGGTCCCTCAGCAGCACCAGCAGCAGCAGCAGCAGCACCAGCAGGGGGGTGTTGAGGCGGCGCCTAGCCAGGCAACACCCCTTCCCAGCCCCCCTCCAGGCATAGCTCCAAACCATGCAAGCACAGCAGGAGGCAGTGCAGTGCCGCTGCCGCCTACAACTCCCGCAGCCAGCAGGGCCACTGCACCCAGGAGTGGTGAAACCCCCTCAGACAGCAAAGCAGCCAAGGCGGCAGCTAAAGCGGCCAGGAAGGCAGGCACCCCAGCTCCCTCCTCAGGCCTGCCTGCTGCTGAACCGCCGCTGGGCAGCCTCCTGGGCAGCAGCCAGCCGGGTCCACACACGGCTCAGGCTGGGGGCCCAGCTGCAGACAGCAGTGGATACCTGCTGCCCAGCTCCATGGCCTCAGCGCCTGAGGCCCCACCCACCACGGCTAAGAAGGCAAAGCACAACCGAGCAGGAGCCAGCCCCCTGCCAGGGGCAGATGCTGGGCAGGGGCAGCAGGGCATGCCGACCCCTGGCATGCAGCCCATGCAGGTCGCTGGCGGCACACCACAGCCAGGTGCGCTGGAGCAACAGTCAAGCAAGATGCACAAGGAACACAAGTCCGAGAAGAAAGATAAAAAGTCCGGGAAGAATGAGAAAAAGGAAAAGAAGGAGAAGAAAGAAAAGAAAGAAAAGAAAGAGAAGAAGGAGAAAAGAGACAAGGGGCTCACGGGGGGTGTCAAGCGGGCTTCTGACTCAGACTCGGATTAGACATTTATCCACATGGGGGGCTGAGCTTCTTTTCTAAGCATTCATGCGAGATTGGCCCATGCACATGTAAAAGTGCAGGCATGGACGTGCCTAGTGCCACAGAGGGGCAATGCCTCGCACCTTGTGCCCATGCATGGGGAATCACACTCGACCACACCCGAGCGTTCATAAGGCCTCCTCCTCCTTCACTTTCACTTGGTTCACATCTGCTGCCGGCACAACCAGCTCATGACTGGCTGGGCATGTCGACGGAAATGCCAAGTCGTACGTACCACGGACGCCTTCACTTGTCAGCAATGGGTTTGTAGACATGCCTATAGCTGATGACCTGATGGCTGGTTCACATGGTAGCAGTGTATGCCACAGCAGCCACCAGTGACAGTAGGCTTTATATCGGGGGACTATCGGGGCCACTTGCTCAGCAGCTTGTATGCCTTGATGCCTAGGCACAGAGTATGCCAGCTTGTATGCCTTGATGCCTAGGCACAGAGTAGGCCAGACTCGCAGCACAGTTGTTCCCCTACTATTACTACAGGGCAGGGGCTGTGTTATCTGTAATCCGGGTTGTTTGCATGCAGCAAGCAGCCGGTACCACTACGTGATTCACTACCCCAACCCGCTTGCGAAGGCCGGGCAATCTATGTTGGCATGAAACACATGCTCTGATGTAGGCACACACATATGCGGTGCACACATGCTATTGTGCTACAGGCTGCTGGGCTTGGGCCTTGGGGGCTCGCTCTCGCAGCTTCTTGAAGCCCAGTGCTGGGTATTCCTTGCCCTGGGCAGGAAGTCTTCCTCGGTGTTGCCACCTGCACAGCTCCAGTGGGCGCCACTTGCTCTCCCCTGCCCGCTGGAGGTTGAGGGCTGCGTTGCAGTCCCTGTCCACCCATTTGCCAAGCTCCCCAGGGGTGGCCTGAGCCAGCCAAGGGCACCACATGAGCCCCCGCACTGGCGCCTCAAACCGCTTGCTCCAGGCTGACCGCAACAAGCGGTCCTGCACCTGACCTGGCTTGGGCTTCCAGCCTTCAAGCCTGGTGGGCTTGCTGCGGTCCAGCTCCTCCTCACAGGGCTGGGGGCTGTTTAGGATTGAGCTGACCCTGCTGGTGCGGAACTCATCCACTGTCACCACCTTGCCTGGCACCCTGTTGGTTGGCTTGCCGCTGTTGGCCCTCTCCACCACCTTGCGGCAGGCCTGCAGCACAGCCTTGGCCCCCCACCCACCCCGGGTGCCAATGCTTGCGTTGCCAAAGAACACCACCAGCTGCTTGCGGGTCCCCCACTCCTGCTGGGACACGCTGGCTGCCTCCTCCTCCAGCTGCATGGCACACAAGGCACACACAAAGCGCATGACATCCTTGGCAGAACTGGGGACATGGGCACCTAGCAGGTCACATGTGGGACAGTCATCAGCCTGTGGTCCTGCCCCTTCCCCCCTACCCTTGGGCACTCCCACCTTCATGAAGTAGCGCTCCAGGACCATCTCTTGCGCACCATGCAGCCTCATCCTTTGCTCAGCCCACTTGGGATGCAGGTACTCCCCCCACACTGCATCCCAAGTGGCCAGGGTGACGGCCACATGCCGCTGGATGGCCACCAGGGAGGTGCCTGCTGGGGTGGCTGCTGCCAGGTGCTGCAGCTCGAGCTTGATGTTATCATTCCACCGCTGAGTGTTGTGGCGAGCCTGGATCAGGCCGCTGTCATGCTGCACCTGGCTTCTGGTCAACTTGCTCCTGTAGAAGCCTTGCAAGCGGCCATCTGCACGCCACATCCCTGAAGCTGCGCTGACTGCCTGGATGGCACCAGGGTCCAGCCCCATGCCCATCTGAGTGGCTGGGTCAAACTGGAACGCCCGCTCGTCAGCCAGGCCGCTACCTATGTCAGCTGGTTGGCGCTTGTTGCTGCTGCTGCTGTCAGAAGGGTCTTCAGCTGCTTGGCTGCTGTCAGAGGGGTCTGCTGTTCCTGGGCTGCTGCCAGAGGGGTCTGCTGCTGGGCTGCTGCCAGAGGGGTCTGCTGCTGGGCTGGCTGCTGGGCTGCTGCCAGAGGGGCCAGGGGGGGTGTAGTCCAGTGGGCGTGTGTATTGCACACACACACTGACCCCATCAGTCAGGATTCGCCTATTAAACACAAACCCCCGGTTGGCGAGCTTGCCTACCTTGAACACACTGTCCCAGTGACTGTAGGCAGCATGCTCGGCCTCAAAGGCTTCCGCTGTGGCTGTGGTCAGGCCCAGCTGGCTGCACACCCCATGCAAGACCCTGGTTTCTATCACGATGAAATGGGTACCTGACCCTGCCATGGGGGTGAGGATGAAGGGTGGAGGGCAGTATGGAACCCGAGGACCCTTGCCCCTGCCCTTGCCCTTGCCCCTGCCCTTGCCCTTGCCCCTGCCCTTGCCCTTGCCCCTGCCCTTGCCTTCGACTGCTGGGGGGTTAGGGTCCTGCCACTCCTCAAGGCACCGGTTGACGTAGATGGCGTAGAGGATTCGCCGGTGCAGAGGCAGCTTGTTGATGGCCGGCGGCGCATCAGGGTCCTCTGGCTCCTCTGAGTCTGCTGGGGCTGCTGCCTCATCCACATCCTCCAGCACACCGGTCAGCACATGCCGGTGGTACGCCATGCGCTCTTGCCACTCAGGGCTCTCCAGCGGGGTGTCACGCAGCTCGGAGCTGTTGTAGTTGAGGCCGTACTGGCACACCACACGTACGAACAGCTTGGCCACCTCGAGGGTGATGCCGTACTTGGAGCGGGCTGCCTTGGCCCATAGCTTGACATAACGCTCTGCATAGCAACGCGTGAGCACAACATGCATCATGTATCGTGCAACATACATCATGAGCCCATACATGAGGAATAACAAGCAACACTCTGAGCATACTTGGCATATAGGACACAGATGTGAGTTGTATTGGCCGCCCCTCTTACCGGGGTTGGCGAACATCTCCTGCATGTTGACAGCCATTTGCTTGGCAAGGGCACCGATGGTGTTGGAGTCACCCAACAGTTCTGTCCTGTCCAGCTCCACCAGCTTTGCTGTGATGGATGCGTTGTCTGGGTCAGCAAAGAAGGCCTTGGGGATGGGGCGCAGGTTCTGCCTGTGTGCGGGGCCGCGCATAATTTGCTTCCAGCCTGACAGCTCGCTAGGTGAGGCGAACTCCGCAGTCCAGTCCTGGACATTGTGGGCTGCCAGTGGGTCCAGGATGTTGAGGGGTTGGGGAGGGGCTGGGGCAGGGGGGAGGGGGCGTCTGCTGGCCAGCCGGCTGCTGCTGCGCTCCTGCAGCTTGGGCTGCCAGTCAGGCTGGGCTGGGCCTGCTGCTGGACCTGCTGCAAGACTGCCAGGGAGAGGGTCCAGGGGGGCTGCACCCTGGGCTGGAGGAGGCTGCACCGAGGGAGGGGGGGGGGCAGGATGGAAGCCTGGGGTAGGAGGCCCCACCAGGCATTTGGCCAGCAGCACCAGGACCGCTAGGGACGTGAGTTTGCGCTGCTTGTGGTGGATGCCCATCCTCAGCCTGATGTGCGCCACAATCTTGTTTTTGACTTGATTACGGCCCCTGCAAAGCAACACACACGCGCACGCTATCATTCGCTATTACATCATTCGCATTACTATCAAGTACAGGTGTCCCGGGACCCATTTCAGATGCGGTGCGGCGGAGGACCCAAATGCGGCGGAGGATGACCCGGATGCGGATGAAGCAACCCACCTGATGAAGCCCTTCAGGTAGCACTTGACGACCTGGATCCTTGAGTTGGCCGCCTCCTTCAGCCTAGCCTTACGCGCCCTCCCTCGTGGCGATACGGGGCCTACCCAGCCCAGGTCGTCAGGCTTGCCCTTGGGCTTTGGTTTAGGCTGCTTGGGATTGGGCTGTTTGGGCTCTTCCGCGCCCTTGCGCTTCTTGCCCTTCATCGCGCTCTGTAGTGCCTCCACTTGCACTGGCTGTATCAACTCACATGACTCTCACTCTCGCGACTTACATTGGCAACAGTTACATTGGCAACAGTTACATTGGCAACTCGCAGCACTATAGACTCGCAGCACATCTCCAGCAGGCACCGCTTGCTCTCACCAATGCTCTGTAGATTTAAGCGCTGCATTGGTGCCCTTGTCTAGCAACCTGCCTAATGGCTGTCGTAGACCTGACCGTGACCTGCCTGCTCAGCCTTGGTGCGCTCAGCAGGCAAGAATGAAGCTTTCACTGCCATGCAATGCACACCACGCAAAAGCAGGTAGCAGCTGAACAACCACTGATACATCCTGGGTCAGCGTGTGAGGACACCTCATGTACCTACGTGTTTTTTGTGTAAATGTGTAATTACGTACTTCGTTGCATCAGGTGAGTGTGCGCCACTGGTGGTCCTAAACAAGCCACAGGCTGATCACGCAGGCTGAGTCTAAACAAGTCGCATCCTCGTTAGGGAGCAGGTGGGCGGGAGGCCCCAGTGCCAACGCCCTGCTGGCAATGCTGCTGCCCTGGGCTGTGTCATGAGCGCGGAGCCGATGTGGTGAGGGGCAGGCCCAGCAGTAGGTCCACCAGAGCCAGGCAGCGGGTGGGGTCTGTGAGGTACAGGTGGGCCACCTGAGGCCAGGGCAGCAGGCAGCAGCAGGCAGCTGAGAATCAGGGCAGCAGGCAGCTGAGAGCACCTTGGGATGGTCTCAGGCAGCAGGCATACACTGGTTGCTGACCCACATCAGCACTAGCACACTGCAGCCTCTGAGTTGAGGCAAAGTAAACACGGATCAGGATCATCAAAGAGGGAAGGAATTGGTCTTACCCGGAGTGTTGGTCCTGGAACATCACAAGAGGCCTGGATTGCTTCAGCCACTAGGCAGCTTCCTGGCAGCCGTGACCTACCAGGACCTCTAGCGCTGTTGCCTTTTTGTAAGCGCGTAGGTCGCAACCCTTGGGCGGGTTCAGCGCTCGGCTGTTGCGCGCCCAGCGCAGGATGTCTACCTCCTCCTCGGACAGCACCCACGTCTGCTGTTGCTGGCGATGGCGCTTGTGTTTCACGGAGCTGCTACCATCAGCCGCTGAGTCGCTGCTAACCGCTATGCCAGCAACCGCAATTGCCGAAGGTTTGACAGCCGCTGACCCTGGGCTGCCTTCTGGTCGAGGCACCTTGGGATCAGGTGCACCCAAAAAGGACACCTGGGGCCGATCTGGCTGCTGACTGGCTGCCCTGACTGGCTGGCTGACTGCTGACCCCACAGTCGTGGCAAGCAGGTCAGAGAGTTCCTCCCCTCCTGACTGTGTGGCTTGTCTCCATGGCTGCACTGGGGCTGCCACTCCTGCACTTTGGTCACTGGCCGCCATGCCTACTGCCAGCACTGCTGCCGCTTCGCTCTGTTCAGCCTCCACCTTCTGGCTGGCCTCATACGCTGAGCATAGGGCATCGTGGTAAGCGGCCTGTGGCCAGAGGCATCAACCCCTTCAGATGGTCAGTTCGCAGCATCAACCATGGGGGCCATGCAAGCTGTCAATCGCTGTCACATGCTTATATCCTAAGCTTCTTCTGCTCCTGCCAATGTCAAAGCGATGGTTGAAAGAAGACGGTGACAGAGACTCGTAGACATGGTACCTTACAAGTGGAGCATTGGGCAGCGCAGGAGCATGGGCTGAGGGTGAGTGCAGCCATGCGGCACAAGCCCGGCCAGTTACCTGTTGCTCAGCATTGGACCTCTGGCTGGCAGCTTTTGAGGGGGTGCAGGGTGGGGCTGCTGCACGTTTTGACGTCACGCGCAGCTCCAACACATGCCTGCGCACCAAGACCTGCAGCCAGGGTTGCGGCAGCTCCTTCCCTCCTGGACAGGGGCGAGCACGGGGAATGAGGGGCGCCGGGGGTGGATACCAAGCTGGCGTGTGCTGGTACGGGTGATGCAGTGATGCTGAGCTGACAGATGAACTATGGAAATTATGTGTTTGGACCGTCTGACTGATGGGCTGGCAGGCCAGGGCTGGCGGGCCAGGGCTGGCAGGTAATGGGCACCTCCCACACTGAGTCGCCAAGGTAAGCTAGGGTGGACGCATTGAACAGGGAACGAGGCGTCCTGCTACCGAGCTCGGGCGGAGCCGGCAGACCCCGTCGAACCAGCTCTGCGTCGTCGCCAGCAGCACTCCGCATTGGCCCTAGGCATCGTGGTCGTGAGACAAGCCGGTTGGTTGCTATCATCTTGCTTAGGCTCCCACACGCGGCTCGTGCAAAACATGCACATGTAAATATTTGCATTTAAAACAGGTTTAGAAGATGGGCGGGTAAGGCTTATTCTGCATCATGGCTAGAGGCTGCAGCTAAAGCGCCACTTGAGGTGCCAAGCATCACAAGATTGGCAGTCGTGCCCTCATTGACATCATTATCAACAGCAGCAATAGTGAAATGTGTACCAGGCCAATAAAGGTCAAAGATACGAGCAACCAGATTGCCCCTTGCAAAGGGGATGTGTGTGCGACAAAGTCATGCATAGGGTAGGGCTCTAGCGACTCCTAGGGTCGCACCTAGGCTAGGGACACACACCGGTCTTTCTTGTGGACAAGTGTAGGGGCTCAGCAGGATGATAGGGATACCGGGAAACCTGACATCATGGGAAAATAGCGTGAGCTGGGTTTGCCCGAGCGAGCGTGTGCGCAAAAGGGGTTTAGCCTCAGCTGAAGGCGTTCAGCGTAGGGCAATGAATGTTGCTCATGATTGACGTGCTCCGCGCTGCTGCTCTTTGTTTCGGCACGGACAGCAGCGGTGCCCGTTCCACGTCGCGAAACCTCGCAGATGCAACCGAGGTAGCTGCATCCCTGTGCGGCTTGCTGCAGGCTGCAGTGTCCCTGAGTGTAACCGAACCAGGCCTGACAAACCATTACCGAGAAGCCTGCTGTGAGCTGCTGCGATGTGTTATCCAGAAGCTGACAGAAGCCGATGGTGCCAGGTGGGTGTCAGCTACCCGTGTCTCCGAACACAAGTAGCAACAGTGGCAACACAAAGGCAGCACCAGGTCTCCTCACTGGGGGCCTGGCTGTGGTGCTGGGGGGTTGGGTTTGGCTGCCTTGCCCCTTGGCCTTGCCTTTGCCCTCTTGTGGGCTGGGTGGGCTTGACATCCTGGTCAGCCTTGGTGCGCTGGATGGGTCTGGCTGGTGGGGTGGCTGTGTGGCTGCCTGGCTGTGTGGGCGCTGTGGTACCTGGCATGGGGCACTACATTAGGCCTTGGGCAGGCTGGTCACGCTGCCGGCTCCGCACTGGGCAGCACAGTTGGTTTTCCACCTGCCCTGCTGGGGGCTTCCAGCTTGCAAGCCTGGTGGGCTTGCGTTCGTCCAGCTGCTCCTCACACTGCTGCTGGCCATTGACTGCTGAGCTGAACCAGCTGTGGAGGAGCCCATTCACAAGCACCACCCTGCCCCGCCGCTGGTCTGTGCCCCTGGGCCTGCACACCACCTTGCAGCAGGACCTCAGCACCACAACAGCACCCCACCCACCCTAGGTGCTGTAGATGCCAGCTGTGCCAAAGATGACCTCCCAGTCGCTTGACACTAGAACACAACCTTCCACTTACACTATTGCCTGCTATCACACTATCACACTATTGCAACATCACACTGTCACACTTTTTACAGCAGCAGCACTGGACCTCTTCTGGCTTGCTGCTGTGCAGGATTCCTGCCATGTGGCAGCTATGTGCTGCCCTGGCCGGCGTCCTGCAACCCCTGAACCCTACCTCAGACCTGACAGCCCGACAGGGGCTGTTGCTGCAGCACGCCCAGTGGCTGTGTGGCTCTGCTGCCGCCTTGGCCACAGCCATGGACACAGTCAGGGCCCAGCGCCTGCCCCCACCCCCTCAGCCCACTGACAGCAGGGAGGAAGCTGGGCAGGCAGCCCTTGCAGCCAGGAGCCCTGCTGCTCAGCCGCAGGCCTTGGCTGCCACTGGCACATCCACGTGCCAGCCCCACCCCCCTGGCCCACTCAGCATGTTGGTGAGCCAGCTGCGGGCACAGCGGCAGGCAGGGGGCCCCACAGCTGCTGCCCCTGACGCGCCAGCTGTGCGGCTGGCTGCTGTGGAGGCTGGAGGGTTGGCAGCAACACCTATCCTTGACCTAGCATCAGCCCCAGCCCTAGCCCCTTCCCAAGGCCCAGGCCCAGCCCCAGCCCCTGCCGCTGCAGCTGTCAGCCTGAGTGCGCCAGTCTCGTCAGGGGCGGACACTAACCTGCGACAGCAGCTGCTGCAGTGGCTAGTGGGGGAGGGGCAGGCGGTGGGGCTGCTGCTCCAGGTGGCTCGTCAAGCCCTGCAGGCTGCAGGTGCAGGTGCAGCAGCAGCGCGACCTGAGCTGCAGCAGGCTGGGGCAACTGGGGATGGGACTGCACAGCCTGTTCAGCTGGCGGTGCTGGCGCTGTGCAGCCTTAGCTGGCTGCTGGCAGGGCTGCAGGGGGAGGGCTGGGGAGACGGGGGAGGTCCAGCCGACCAGGACATGGAAGACCCTGACCAGCCCGGCCAGCAGCCTGATCAGGCAATAGATTACCCGCCAGATCAGGTGGCCCAAAAGCTTGTCACACCCAGGAGTGAGCGACAGCAGCAATGGGTCGAGAGCGCTAGGGCTGTGCGGCAGGCGGTGCCATCCCTGCTGGATAGCCTGGTCCACGTCCCCATGCAGGAGCTGCTGCTGCCATGCTGGCTGCCCCCCACCTCTCCCCCGGCCCCTGCTGCCTTGCCTGCCCTCTCCCCCGCCCGCC
This sequence comes from Haematococcus lacustris, assembly GCA_030144725.1. Classification (NCBI taxonomy): domain Eukaryota; kingdom Viridiplantae; phylum Chlorophyta; class Chlorophyceae; order Chlamydomonadales; family Haematococcaceae; genus Haematococcus; species Haematococcus lacustris. The sequence goes on along the minus strand of JASKMD010000029.1, from coordinate 5,724,827 downwards.
CTCCTCTTGCGATTGCCATCACCGGCAGCACTGTAGCGCCCACCACTGTAGCGTCCGCCCCCCTTACCAGCTTCAGCCCACAGCCCGGCGTCAGCAGCGTGCTGCTGCAGCTGTGGCGGCTGCTGCGCCGGCTGCCTCTCCCTGCTGCCCAGCTGGACCAGGCACGCTTGCAGCTGCTGCAGGCATTGTGTCCAGTCACCCCTGAACCCCCTTCTGCTGCTGTGGCTGCTGTTGGTGCAGTGTCAGGTGGGCCGGGTAGTGCGGCAGGACCACAGCCAGCGCTGGGGGTAGGGGTGGCTGTGGAAGGCGCAGGGGCCACAGGGGCAGGGGCCACAGGGGCAGGGGCCTCAGGGGCAGGGGCCTCAGGGGCATGGGCAGGGGCAGGGGCAACTCCAGCTTCAGGCCTACCAAGACCTGACTCCAGCTCCTCTTGCAGCAGCAGCAGTAGCAGAGAGGCGGCAGCTAGCCCCGCGCTCAGCAGCCCAGCCCCAGCGCCTGCTACCCCACTGCTGCTTGCTCCTGGCTGCCCTGAGCCAGTCATGGGGGCCGCAGGACAGGCAGGCAGGGGCCAGCTGAGCGGCAGTTGGGCCTGGCACCTGCTGCAGCTGTGGCCAGCACAGGACTTGGTGCGCCTGGTGGGCAGGGACCCCTCCTGGGGCAGCAGGCTGCTTGACAAGCTGGCTGGGTGCCAGGGGCAGGGGCAACAGGGGCCTCAGGGTCAAGGGCTACAGGGGCAGGGGCGTGCTGCTGGTGAGGTGCTTGGCCGGCAGATGCTGTTGCAGCTGAGCTGCTGCCTGGTGACGGCACTGCGTGCACAAGGACGCGGACAGGCAGCCAGGCGTGGGTCAGCGACAGAGTCAGAGGTGGTGGCAGGGGGCGTGGGTTCAGCCCTTGCTACTTGGCCCCCAGGTGGGTGTGACATCACACTGAGGTTCGAGGCCTGCTCCCCTCCCCTCTCCTTCCTCTCCTTCCATTGAGCCAGGGTGCATGGCATGGGGCTGGGCATGGAGTTGGCAATGGACCAGGTAACACTAGGCATTACACTAGGTCACACTGCACGACACCACACCACACTGGGTCACTCTGGGTCACACCCCACAGCACCGTGCCACGCTAGAACACTGCAACTCATCATTACACAGAACATATCACTTTCAGTTGTATCGCTGTATGTCTGTTGTGATGGGGTGTGATGGGGGGTGATGGGGTGTGATGGGGGAGGTTGCAGCTGACCTGCAGCCCCCTGCCAGCCCACCCAGCCTGCCGTGCCCCCTGCCCCCCAGACTGCGCCGTTGAAGGTCAGGCCACCCCGGCCGCCAGGGACCAGCCTGACTCAAGCACCAGCCCCCCCCCCCCTCCGCCTGCCACCCCCCCCCTGCCTCCCCCCCAATGCCAGCATTGCCCCAGGGGGCGGCAGCCAGGCGGTCACCCACACAGCACAGGCCAGAAGAGCTGCGGCGCCCCCCTCCTCATCTGCAGAGACGGCAGCACTGGCAGGGGCAGCCATGGACGCTGGCACGGAGTCCATCAGCCAGTTGATGACAAAGCCGGCAGGAGCTGCAGGAGCCCTGGTAGCCCTGGCGGTGGAAGCAAGCGTGGCAGCAGGGGCTGGGCCTCAGCAGCAGGGGTGGGAGCAGCACTGCCTGGTGGCCGCACTGCACCTGCTGCTGCTGTATTGGGTCCAGGTGGCTCAGCACAGCAGGGCCTCGCAGCAGGGCCAACCACCTTCCCCTCCCTCACCTCCTCTTGCCGCTACAGCCTCCACCTCCACCCCAACCCCTGCTGGCGGCAGCAGCAGCAGCAGCAGCAGCAGCAGGGATTGCACCCACCCCAGCAGCGCCCACCCCCCTGTTGGGCATCAGGCAGACGAGGCTTCCAGTGGGCCAAGGGGGCCGGGGCTGCTGCTGTGTGAGGAGCTGGCGGCGCCCCTGCTGCACCTGCTGGCCTGCTGCCACCCCCTGCTGCTGCCCCACCAGACAGCCATGGGCCACCAGACAATAGGGGAGACTACCCCGCCGCCATCCTGCCCCCCACCCCCACCCCCTGCCCTGGCCCCCCTGCCCCCAGCAGACTCCCCTGTACCCCAGAAGCTGGTGGGCGCTGTGCAGCAGCTGGGCCAGGCGGTCCTGGGGTGGCTGCTGAGTGGTAGCCCTGGCCGGAGGGCGCTGCTGCTGGCTGAGTGTGTGACGGGGTCGGGGCTCAAGGGGACAGGCTGGGGGGGGCCGCGTGGGGGGAGCACCCTGACCCAGCCGCCCTGGCAGCCTGCCTCAGTCTGGGGCTACACATTTCCTCAGCTGCACCTGCTGCAAGTGCCAGGCGAGGGTCAGCAGCAGCAGCAGCAGCAGCAGCAGCAGCAGCAGCAGCAGGTGCTACAGCAGCAGGAGGAGCAGGGCCAGTGGCAGCAGCAGGAGCAGGAGCTGCTGTTGAGCCTAGGTGCCCACCTGGCCCTGGACCAGGCCAGCAGCTGGCTGCTGCGCCACCCTCATCCCCCCCCCCCCTCCCCCTGACCCCATGACCCTGCCAGGCGGCTTGCCTGAGGATGCGTGCGCCCTGCTGCTGCCCTGGGCCCGCCTGCTGCGCTGCATCACTCAGACTCCACAGCCCCTGCCCACACTGCACCTCACACCACCGGTTACCTCCTCCTCCTTACACTCCGCTCACTCCTCTGAGACCCTCCCCCCTCCCCTGACCTTGCCCTCCTGGACCCACCCAGGGCGCCTGGCCCCCCTGCTGCTGCTGGCCAGCACCGCCCCACCCCCTGCCCGCAAGGCTTTGCTCTGCCTGCTGCTCCTGCACCTGCACCAGGCAATGCTGGACTGCCAGGACGCAGCCGCAGGGGGTGGCAGCCAGCCCACCTCGCCCTCCCCCTGCCCCTCCACCCCCTGCATGGCGCATGCAGCACCCCATGCAGATTACCAGCCAGCTCCCATGTCTACCCTGGGCCCCCTGGCAGGTCCTGACCCCGCCGCCTTCACCCACTGTTGTGTGCTGCTGGCACACTTCGCCAGCCTTGCCTGCTGTGTGCTGTCAATGTGGGGGAACCAAGACCAGGGCCAGGGCCTGGGCCAGGGCCAGGGCCAGGGCCAGGGCCAGGGCCAGGGCCAGGGCCAGGGCCAGGGCCAGGGCCAGGGCCAGGGCCAAGGGCAGGGTGAGGGTGAGGCAGGGTGTGAAGGGCCAGGCCCCCCGCCCTGGGCGCTGTCTGCTCTACACCGGTCCAGCCTGGCCTGGCCTGCCCCACCCTCCCCTCAGCCCCCAGCCCCAGGCAACACTGGCAGCAGCGTGGCTGGCGGCTCCGCATACACTGACGCCATCCTGCCTGGCCACCTCCAAAGCTCGCTGCTGCAGGTCTGGCAAGCAGTGACTGGCAGGGACAGCAGCAGCAGCAGCAGCAGTGTGTTGGTAGGGGTCCGTGACTCCGCTGTTGGGGCGCCTGGGTGGGGGCAGGCAGCGGTGGGGGATCCCCAAGCCTGGCTCTGGGCTACATCTGCCCAGGCCTGGGCTGGGGCTAAGCTGGAGGTGGAGGTGGAGTTGGAGGGGGAGGGGGGGCAAAAGGGCGTCCAGGAGGGTGGGGTGGTGCATGTTGTGCCTGGCTCAGCCCAGGCGAAGGGTCATGGGGCCAGGTCAGGGTGGGAGGCAGCAGCTGAGGCAGAGGAGGTGGGTGCAGCACCAGTTCAGGCTGGCAGGCAGGCAAGGCGTGTGGCACTGAGCCTGCAGCAGCAGGGGCTGCAAGGCCTGGTGGATGGTCTGGCTGGCCTTGTGGAGGAGTCTGTGCCGACTGCCCTGGCCAGTTTCCTTGGCCTGGGCCCTGGGGGATGGGGAGGGCTGGGTGCGGCCACTGCCCAGGAGGGTGAGGGTGACGCAGCCGCCGCAGCAGCAGGGGCAGCAGGGGCAGCAGGGGCAGCAGGGGCAGCAGGGGCAGCAGTATCAGGGGCAGGGGTGTTGGGGTACCCCGCCTCAGCGCTACTGGTGTTGGCTGCCAGTCGCCTGGTCAGTGTAGCCAGCCTGAGTGTGATGCGGCAGCTAGGGCTGGGCTGGGCCGCCCCTGGGCCCAAGGGCCTCAGCTTCAACGCCTGGACCACCCTCAGCCACCTGCACTGCCTGCTGGCCACACAGCAGCAGCAGCAGCAGCAGCAGCAGCAGCAGACACTTTCAGGCTCATCCCGCATGGCTTGCCTGCCACCCCCAGAGTCGCTTGAACAGCTGCTGGCCTCCCTGACTCGCCAGCTGCAGATGCAACACTTTGTGCATCCTTCCCACTTCCTCGCGCGACCCTTCCAGCTGCTGTGCGCGAGTGCCGAGGTGGTGCTGGGGATGGCCGCGAGCAGCGCGCAGGTGAGGGGTCCAGGTGCCTGCCAAGGAGCTGAAGACTTGATGGAATGCATTAGATGAAGTGAACAGACAGTCAGCATTGAAGAGCGAGGCTCGTGTTGATCTGTTTTTCAAGCTGGGCTGGAGTGGGGCAGCTGGTGCATTGGTGGTTGTGGAGGTTCGTGTGTTTTGATCCTGTGACCTGCTGCATGCGGCAAGAGGGCAGGGCTTGTGGCTGGTGAGAACCAAGGGTTGATGTGGAACAGTGCAGCTTGGCATGTGCCCAGCGGTGCCCGGCAAGGTCTTAGAGCCAGGCTCGCAGCTGGTGGTGCCTCCGCCGCTGCCTGTTGTCATGCCAGGGTGTCGCTCTGTCCTTCGCCTCTTCTGTCAGCTAGTAGGGATGGCTGCGGTGGCTGCGGCTGCGGTTCCTGCTGCCCCTGCTGCTGCCGCTACCTTGCTGCTGCTACCTTGCTGCTGCCGTTACTTTGCTGCCACTGCTGCTGCTGCTACTTTGCTGCTGCTGCTGCTGTGTGTGCCTCCTCACTGCTGTGCCTGCAGGCGCTGCTCCCAAGCCACTGCCAGCTTCTACTGCAGCTGTTGACACAGTGGACCAACATCCACAGCTGCCTCGCCCGCCTGGTCCTCATGCACTGCTGCCGCACTTCCTCAGTTAGCCATGCCGCCTCAGACCCACCCCAGGATTGCCAAGGCCTTAAGGCTGGCAGCACTGTTACTGGTCTGCTCTCCACTACCGCTCCTTCTGCTGTGACAGCTGCTGCCCTGCATCACCTGACCCTGCTTCCAGGACTTGGCTCTATCGCCATGCGTCAGGGCCTGCAGCAGCTGCTGGGTGCTGCCTGCCTGCCCTGCCTAGAGACCCTGTTCCCACCCATTGCGTCACCTCTGACTATACACCATCAGCCACTTCCAGGAGCAGCAGGAGCAGCAGGAGCAGCAGGAGCAGCAGGAGCAACAAGCAAGTCAGGATTGTCAGTTGATGGCGAGCACATGACTCCAGGCATGGCGGATGTCGATGATGGGGCCGCCGTCGAGCTGCTCAAGGCTCACTTCCTCGCGCCACCCTCCCTACCCCAACCCACGGCCCTCCTGACAGCAAGCTCCGTGAGCACTGGGCCCGGCCACCACGACCTGCTCGCGAGGCCACTGCCTAACCTCACTGCAAACACTCGGCCCCCTCCCCGCCCACCTCCCTGCCCCCCAAGCTTAGCTGCCATCCATCCCAGTAGCAGCAGCAGCAGCAGCAGGGAAGGCGACCTGCGAGCTTTGGCCCTGACGGCCTGCCTGATGAGCTGCCGTCGGGTCCTGCGCATGGTGCTGGCTAGCGTGGCAACATTGCCCACAGCTGCAGCTCCCCCTCGCAAAACGGCAGTGGGCCTCGAGGTCAGGGAGGGGCTGGATGAGGCCGCTGACCCGGGTGGTGCGCGCCCATTGCCGTGGGAGCTCAATGTTGAGCAGCGTCGTGGGCTGGAGCGTTGTTTGTTGCAGCATGCGCTGATGCCCTGCTGGGCCTGGCAGGGTCTGGCAACTGGGCCAGAGCAGCAGGTGAGGGTCAGCCCGCCTCGCCATTGCTGCTGTACAACGTCCCTCAATGTACAACAATCCTCAAGCCACTGTAGTAATAGGCCAGGGATAAGGATCAGTGTGAGGAAACGCGAAAGGAGCAGCTGGTGTAGGGCAGCTCTCGTGATGTTGATTCTCGCACATGGGGCTATGGTGTGGCCCTACTAAGCCAAGCCTTTAATATGAATTGATGTCATTCTCTGGCCGTCCTCACTCTCTTCCCCTAGATGCCATGCATGCCAGCCCCACTGTTGTCGAGTGCCATCCCTCCCGCACTAAGCCAACCTTCTCCTCCCAGCCATGGCCTCCCCTGGCTGCTGTCCTGGTCAAACAGCAAGAGGTTGCACGCTTCGCCACTCAGCCAGCTATCAGTGCTGCTGCTGCTGCCCCTGTTCTGCTTGCTGTCCTGTTAGGAAGCAACCTCGTCCAGCTCGCGTGTCCTGGCCATGCGCCTGTTGCACCAACTCCATCCAACACCCTACCCCAGTGGCCCATTGGACGAGGCCTCGACTCTGCTTTTGCCCATCCTGAACGCCATGGCATGGGCCTGCCACCAGCAGGCTGCTGCTGGCACTGCTGCCCTGCCCCCCGGCTCGTGCATTGCCCTCTCCTTCGCACCGAGCTACAGCTCCTCGCCCAGCCCTCCAGAACATGCTGCGCTGAACACCCACAGCTCCTCAGCCGCTCAGGTTGTGGCCACAGCTGCAGTCGCCGCGTTGGCTGGGCAGCTTGACATGCCTGGGCTGGCAGCAGCGAATGCCCGGCAGGCTGAAACCCTCCAGGCGGGCTCGTTGCCTGTCTCTAGCTATCCGCCCGTGCCGCTGCTGCCTCACACACAGCTGGTGGCACTGGCAGACTGGCTGGTGTGCTTGGCCTCAACAGGGCTAGCTTCCCAGCCCATCACAGATTTGCTCGTTGCTGCCATGGCAGCAGCTAAGGCGGTGCATGTGCATGTGCATCCCCTGCTCCCGAGCCTCTCAGAAGTCACCTCTGCCCTGCCCTCTGCATCTTCGAGCATGCCAAGCCAGTCTAGCACCGGGGCCGGGTCTGAGCAGGAACCCTCGAGGGACACAGCCATGCCTGACCCTCCCTCGGGACCAGGCTGCAGCTCCAACACCCTCGAGGCCTCCACCTTCCTTACCCACCGCAGTAACCTCTCTCTCACGCACTGTGACCAGCTGCAAAGGCTTCTGGGCGCCGTGCGCGACCGCGTGCAGCTCCTGCCTGACTCATCGCTGGCAGCACTGCTGCAATACACCTGGCTGAACCCAGACCGCCCACAGGCTCAAGCCAGGCCGGACGCGACGCAGTCGAGTGGGGCGCAGCTGTGGCGGTGGCTGCTTGCACCCGCACAGCCAGCAGGCAGCACCGGGGATCCCCGCAGCAGCAGGCCAGCCTCTACAAATACCGCGGAGCTGGACACCATCCTGGTTGCTGCTGCTACCGAATCGTCCGCGCCAAAGGGTGCAGCAGCGCAAGCTTCCGCGGCGTCCAATAATAGGGTGGCAGAGAGCCCAAAGGCCATGGAGGAAGGGTGTCCACAAGCTCAGCTGCTACCTGTTCGCGTGTTTGATCGGCTGCTGCTGCTGCTGCAAGCTTCCCCACCACCACTGACACCAGGCGGGCACCCAGACCCAGGAGATGGTGCCGTGGACAATGCCGTGGAGGGTGCGGTGCTGTCCCCTGCCCTCGTGCTCGAGTGCCAACTGGTGCTGGTGGATGCGTGCGTCCAGCACGGCTGCGACGGAATGCTGATGCTGCTGCGTATGATGGAGCAGGTGACCAGGCTCCTGCTGCCACCGCACCCTACCGTGTCATGTGATCACCTCCCTGCCCTCGGGGCCACGGCAGGAGGCTGGCCCATCCGGCCTGAGCCGCCCAGTCAGAGCCACCCTTTCCCCACACAGGAGCCCCACACACCTTCACCTGGCCATGGGCCTGCCTCGCGAGCTGCCACCCTGGCCCTCGCGTGGGTGCAGCCGCTGCTGGCAGTCGTGCACCTGGTGCTAGCTGCTGCGGTGGCCCAGCGACCCAGCCAGCCCCGCACTGCCCCTGCTGTGGCTCACTCCACCTCCCCTGACGGCACCCTGACTGCCAGCGCCAGCCCCTGTGCTGGGCCCAGCCCAGGGGAGCACAGGGCAGGGGGTGGGCCACTGACCCCAAGGCAGCCATCGCTGCAGCAGCGGGTGCCCAGCCCTGCCCACCAGCAGGCCCATGGCCCAAGTCTGGATGGCTTGCCAGGCTCGGTGGAGCTGGCTGGGGGAGTGACCGGGGGGAGTGATAACTGGGCCCCTGGGCTTGGCTCTGCTGGAGTTGGCCCCTTGGGCATGGACAGTGATGAAAGTCCCGGCAACGACACCACCTCACCCTCCTACCCTGACGGCAGCACTGATGGCCCCACACAGCCTGAAGCCAATAGCCAAGTGATTGAGCAGGCAGCTGAGGAGGGAGGAAGAGAAGGGGCGGACGCGAGCACGCAGCAGGCAGCAGGGGAGGTGGTGGGCATGGGTTCAGACCAGGCAGCCATGGACACTGGTCCTCCTGCTGCCATCACTCTCGACATTTCTGAGGGGGCCGCGAGGGACCTAGGCAGCAGCCTGCCAGAACAGCTAGGTGACATGCAGTCAGAGGGACACACGGGAGCCGCAGGGGAGGAGGGGGTGCACGAGATGGGTGATGTGGAGTATGAAGAGTGGGAAGCCAGCATGATTCGCGAGATGATGCAGGTTGAGAGGGCCGCGGTGGCGGCCATGGGTGATGGCGATGTAGGGGCCAGCATGGGGGCACTAGAAGCGGTGTTTGAAGCTGTGCTGCATGGAGCGGAGGGTGAACACGAGGCGGGGGGCATAGGGCTAAGCAGCCCAGACGAGAGAGGGGTCCAGGCTGCGAGTGCCGAAGCTGGGGACCAGGGGCCAGGATCTGATTCTGGTGCTGGAGGCTTGGTGCACGACATGCTGCTTGACGACTTGGTGAGTCAACTTCCTCGATGTTGTCAGCTTAGACACTAGCCACCCGCATCACTCTGTGCCTGCAACGCTGTGCTTCCACCGTGCAAAAGTATAAATCATATAACATCATATATATTTTTATTATTCAATATGGTATTCATGCTTCCATGCAAACTGTATGGCCACGACATGCAGTCAAACCCTCACTGTTGCACTCCCTAGTGCCTTACATGCTAGAGAAAAGAACTGCTGCTAACACACACAAAGCAACCCACCACTGCTACTGACATGCAGGCCCTGGATCGCGCCAGCTCGTGTGAGGAGGACAGTGAGGCGTTTGGCCTCGTGGGTGATGCATCCTATGGTCACCACCCCAACCATAAAGGCCGACATCAGCCAAACAGCCAGCATGCGCATCGTTCTGCTCCGCGCAAGCTCAGCAGGGGAGACAGCAACAGCAGCGGCAGTGAGAGCAGTGGCAGCAGCATCGACAGCAGTAGCAGCAGTGGGCGCAGCAGTGGTGATGGTGGTGGTGGTGGCAGTGCCAGCAGCAGCAGCAGCAGCAGCAGCGGCAGCAGTGGCAGCAGCGGGAGTGCAGGCACCAAATGGCACGATGCTCGATCCCTAGGTGCCCCCGGTGCCCACCAGGCGAGCAGCAAGGGAACCAGCGAGAGGGATAGCCGGGGTAAGGACGCAGTGGCTGGCCCAGCAGCTGGGAGGAAGAAAGCACGGCAGCGACTGCACAAGCTGCGCATGCAAGCTGAGCTTGACTATCGTGCAGCCCTTGGCATGGCTGGCAAGCGTGGGCGCCATCCCATTGACAGCTGCTCGTCGGATACCAGCGATGGCTGTGACAGTGGTGCTCAGTGTGGGGCTCTGCAGCATGCCCGCCCACGAAAGCAGCAGCACAGGGAGGGTGGGGAGCCGGAGCCTCCCAAGCTGCAGTGCAGCTTCGCGCAAAATGGAGAGAGCTTCATAGAGCAGCATTGGTAGGTCGCATTAAAGCCTGGGGTGATGCAGGCAAGCGGAGCATCAGACGTATGCAGTGTAGGGACTGTTGTGTGCTGAAGCACCTGCATTAGCGACGGCACTACGCCCCGCCCCGCCCCGCCCCGCCCCGCCTCGCCCAGCCCTGACCCGCCTCTTGCCTTTAACCTGTGCATGTACCCTGCCCATCCATCCATGCTTCTCTTTGCCCGCCTCACCACAGGTACTTCTGCTACACATGCGGCCTCGTGGACTCGAAGGGCTGCTGCGCAGCCTGTTTACGCTGCTGCCACGCCGGCCACGACACCGTGTACTCAGGCCGCTCGCGCTTCTTCTGCGACTGTGGGGCAAACGCCAATGCTCCTGCCACCAACCCCTGCCGCTGTCTGACCCCTGTTCCTCTGCCCCACGACCCTCGTGCGCTCCCATCCTCACGAAGCTCACGAGGACGCACAGCTCTCCCGCTGGCACGCACGCCTGAGGATGCAGGCACAGAGGCTGCTGCAGCCACCAGTGCGGCAAGCTGTGAAGACTGTCAAGGCGGGGATGCCGGCGGGGGCATGAGTCGGCTGCAGGCCCTGGCCCTGGCCCCGTGGGCCCCTCCGCTGATGTGGGACCCGCTAGACCGAGCCTGGGCCTGGGACCCCGAGCAGCCAGGTGCAGGGGCTGTGTGGGCCAGCATGCATCGTGCGAGACAGAGGGCGTTCCTGCAGCTTGCGGCTGTCATGGTGTCGAAGGAAGGAGGGGGAGGGCAAAGGGCACAGGGGCCAGCTGAGGATGTGCTGGAGAGGCTTGTCACGCATGCAAGGGCGGGTGGGGTGGCGGAGCCGACGCTCCAAAGGTGCCCAGCTGCTGCGCTAGCTGCTGCCTTGCAGCAGGCAGGCTGCCTGGACGCTACAGACCAGGAGTTTGACGGGCTCGCAGATGCATTCGACAGCACAGCACAAGACGCCTGCGGGGCCTCAGGAGCTCTTGCTACTCCCCTACCCTCCTCCCACGCCACCCACACAATACAGAAGCACGTCAAGGCTCTCACAGCCAGCCTGCTAGAACTGCTGCAGCCGGACACGCGGGCCTCAGCCTCGTCAAGCCTCGCAGCAGCTGCGGGGCACCCTCCTGCTGAGCCCCTGGCTCGAGTGTCCCAGGTTGAGCCACACCCTGAGCTTGCGCAACTGGGCTTGCTCCTACATCGTGTCGGACACGGTCTGACAGCTGTAGCGCAGCATCTATTAGGGGTAGGACACTGGGACCACAGAGGCTGGCCTGCTGCTGCCCAGCCCACCTACACTTCCAGCCATGCGGCCCACCTACCTCCTCGACTCCCGTGGACCTCCCCACCCCTCGCTGCTATGGGCAACCCAATGTCTCCAGATAGCACAAGCTCGTGTGCCACGGCCCCTGCCCTGCTGCTCCCAGCAGAGCCAGCCCTGAAGCCCCTCGAGCTGCTTAAGCTACAGCGCATCGTGCGCGTAGGTAACTTGGACGGCCGGGTGACCCGCGGCATAACCGCTGCCACTACCACCAGCTCGAGTACAAGCAGCAGCGCCACCAGCTCCACCACTCCTGGAGGTACTGCTGCGGCAACTGCGGGTGCAGCAGCTGCGGGTGCTGCCATGGTGTTAGGCTCTGCAACACGCGCGCCTCCAGAGCTGCAGGAGGCACTCATGCACGGTACCGTCTCACGTAACCAAGTGGCTGTGTGTCCGGCAACCAAGCTGCTTGCAGTCGCAAGAGGCAGCCAGGTGTGGGGATGTGGGCCAGGGGGTGGAGGGTCAGGGAAGGAGCCAGCTGGGCAACACCTGGGGCCAGGTTCATACCTATCCAGCCTATCCAGCCTTTCCAGCCTGTCTCGTTTGTGGTGCTCTGCCAAGTCCTGAGAGTGCAACAGACCGCCATGCACAACCTGCTCACGCTTCTGTCTGTACCTATTCATCACTTCCATGCTCACTGAATTTCACCTACCTCATGGCAGCACTAGGGCAGCTACCACTGGCTGAGTGGGGCAGTATGGTGACGTAGATACACCCAGCTTGCATCCACCAGCCCCCAAGCTGCCCTAGTGCTGCCATGCAGGTTGGCATCCTGGACCTCGGTCTGCACGTGCATGAGATGACCTCGCCCCTCCTCCAACCGTCTTCCAACCGCACTTCTGCCTCGCACCCCAACCTGCCCCCAGCGCCTTCGTCAGGCAGTGCCTCAGCCCCTGCTCCTGCAGCTCCTGTCGCCTCAGGGCCCGCGGACGCCTCCCTGCCACCCGCCGCGCTCACCTCGCACGCCCCTGCACCCCTGCCTGCGTCTGCACCCCCAGCGTCTGCCACCCCTGGTGCAGGAGCTGCCCCTGCCCCAGCTTCTGCTGGAAGTGCTGGCACCAGCAGCAGTGCTGGCAACAACAGCAATAAGAGCTACTCGGTGCTGCAGTGCCATGCCGCGGGGTTCTATGTCTGTGCGGTTGCCTTTGACCCCTGCTTCGGGCGCCACCTCCTGGTCACTGGGCTCACGTCAGTGCAGGTGTGACCCCATGCCTTCTCTGCTGCTTCCACTGGCCAGGAGTGCCACACAGCCCCTACCTTAGGCCCAGTTGGAGCGACTCATCTTGCCCTAGCAGCCCATTGCTCTCCACTCTTGCCACTGTACCAGCACTGCTGTTCCCTTACGACCTCGTGGCTAGGCAGGGCGATGCGGCTAGCAGCGTGCTGCATTAGCTTGGCCAGGCAGGGATGACAAGGGTGAGGTCGACAGCATGCTTCACCAGGCACGAGCCTAGTGTCAGTGCCAGGCCTTGATAATGATGACCTTGCCGAAACTCAGCTCAATCAGGTGCCCCTTGACACCCAGCCTGCGCCACCCAGCCTGTTGTGCTACCTCATGCAGGTCTGGCAAGTTGACTCGGGTGGCAAGGTCCACGACCGGCTGTCGCTCTCGCTCCCCGACCCAGCTGCCTGGGCCCCTCCCCCACTTTCCAGCTCCACCTCTGCCACCCACGACGCGACCGGGGACCGGGGAGGAGCGGGTGGTGGTCAAGCTGCGAGGACCAGTGGCCATGCGGGTGACTGCCCTTTGGGCCTTTCCTGCAGCGTGGTGCAGGCACAGTGGTTGCCAGGGAGTGACACCTGGCTGGCGGTCACCACGCCGCTCGTGCTGCATGGCTACAACCTCACAAGCAGCACCGCGCCAGTGTGGAGCGTGGTGGTGTGTGCTGCACTGGCCAGGCCTGTCCGTGATGAAGCTCAGAGCAATCAGCAGGCTGCAGCCCACTCAGCAGGATGGCAGCATGATGACAACGAAGCGGATGCGTCCAGCTTGGCGCAGGAAGCCACGCCGGCTGCTGCACCTGAGCCCTTGGCAGGCGTGGCATTTGTCAAGGTGCTCATGCCCTCAGCTCGTCTGCGCCCCACCCCTGACCCTGCCTCCAAGAGCAGCCTTACCTCCTCCCCAGCCCATGGCGTCCTTGACCAGTCCGTACTTGTTGTGACACCTCCACAACTACACGCCCTCCTGCTCACACGAGATGGTGCCCTGTACCAGGCAGAGCTGCCACCCTTAGCCCCAGCTGCTGAGTGCGCCCCGCTCACCCTGCCCCTGTTTGGACCAGGCAGCTGTGCAAGTGACTGCAGTGGGGCTGGGCAGGGCAGGGCAGGCGCCCACGAGACCCTCGCACCTCCTCCACATCCCTACCAGGCCGCTGCCTTAGGAGCTCAGCTGCTGCCAGTGAGCTGCGTGGAGGGATGGGTGTCGGCCATGGCCGCAGCTCTTCCGCAGCAACCGCGCTCGGGCCTCGGACTTCAGTGGTGCAGCGCGGCGGGAACGCTGCTGGTGGCCGTGGCAGGGGGCCACGCTGCAGCTGTTACCACGCACCTCGAGGTTGAAAGCAGTCATGGAGGGCAGATGGCAGGGAGCGGGCAGCCAGGCTCGACATCGGCGACAGCACTGCTGGCTGCACGGTATGACCCCGCGAGAGTGCAGCTCACCCAGTGTCGGGTCGTCGTGGGAGCCGTGACAGCACAGACTGGCCCAACCGCAAGCCAGGCCGCCCTCCCAAACCCCTGTCCACCCTCCAGTGCAGCAGCAGGAAGAAACGAGGCGAATGCTGGTCCTGGAAGCCAGGCCGGCCCTCCCGCTGCCACAGCCTCAGCATCCTCCCCGCACCACACTCTGCTCGCGAGCCTTCCGCTGGCAGCATGTCAGCCTGGCACTGGCTGCCTCGAGGCCTGCCTGCTGCCTGCAAGCCGTGCAATGCTGGGCGCCTCCTCCCTGCTGTGCTGCCAGCTGCAGCCGGGGTCCCTGGCTCACACCAGCCCAGCCTCCGCCACAGCCCCCTCCTCTGCCACCACTCACCCTCCGGCAATAGCATCCAGCCAGCAGGCTCCTGCAAGCGCCTCCCAGCAGCCACCCTCGACTCAACCCAGCACACATACTCCAGCCCTCGCAAGCTCTTCCCATCAGGGAGCTGGTGGCAGGTTCGGGCCGGGCTTCCCCGCAGTGGCCGCTGTGGCCGCCTTGCCGTGGCCAACTTTGCTAGAAGCCAGTGGTTGTGGCTTTGACGCGCCTTCTCACACCTCATGCCACCCTGCCAAGCCACTATACGGGTCCCACCCTACCACGGGCGCAATGCAAGCTCCCCCCATGCACCGCCTCGCAGAGGGCGTCCTCCCCTCCTCTTGCCCTCCACCACTCCCCACCCTGCAACTGCCGCTGCAGCCCCTGGCGCTGCACAGCTGCTCAGGGCCGGATGCGGTGGTGGAAGGGGTAGCCAGCCTGAGCTGCCCAGCCACCCACCAGACCCTGGTGGTCCTGTTGTGCTCCCAAAACAACTTGTACCTGTACATGACAAATAAGCCTAGCACTGCTCCCTGCTTGCGCCCTCTTGCTGACTTGCCACAGCCAGCTTTGGCTGACGGTCAGCTCACTCCTGAGCTGCCTGGCGCCGCACGGAGACAGGGCATGCGTGCAGGTAGAGCGTCCGTGAGTCAGGGCCTGGTGTGGTCAATGGGCAGCGTGCGCGACACTTTACGGCAGCTGCTGGGGCGCAGGAAGCGTGGGCGTGCTGCTGCGTCTCCGCTTGGTTTAGTAGGGAGTGGGTCCCAGTCCGCTCAGTGGCAGCATCAACAGGGAGGAGGAGGTGATGACAAGGGCGAGGGGATAGAGGAGGGTGGAGAAGATGGTGAGATGGAAGCTGAGGAGGAGGAGGAGGAGGAGGAGGAAGGAGAGGAGGACGAGGACGAGGAGGAGGAGGAGGAGGACGAAGAGGAGGAGGAGGAGGAGGAGGAGGAGGAGGAGGAGGAGGAGATTGACAACGAAGACATAGTGGAGGTGCGAGAAGGAGACGAGGAGGATGAGGAGGAGGAAGAAGAAGAAGACGAGGAAGAGCTTTCGTTCGAGGAAGAAGACGATGCAGTCGAAGAAGAGGAAGAGGGTGCCAGGGAAGGCGCTTTGGTGATAGAGCACGATGACCAGGGGTCATGGGAGGAAGAGGACGACCCAGCCACCTCCCCTCCTGGAACACCCCCACGAGTTCACTCCCCCGCCCGGCAAGGGCACCTCCAGCATCCCTCCCCCTCTCGCATACCTACGTGGACCCGCCTCCTCACCCTCCGCAGGCATCAGGCACTGCTGGCCCACCCTTTGGCTCGAGCCCACGTCCCTGAACTCCTTCAAGGTCCGTACGCAGCGTCCCGCGAGCCCACCGTCCCCGGCTCCTCGGGGGTTCGAGGGGGGAATGACAGCCCCTCAACCGCATTGCGGCCTGCCAGGGTCCCTTCTCATCACGCGGCAGGCCCTGATGGCGTCCTCGAGGAGTGCGAGGTCACCACCACCCGAGTACGTTTGGGCGGTGATGTAGCACACGTGGGCGGGGGGGCGCATGCCACCCGGCTGCTGAGCGATGTCTCAGGAGCTGCTGCAGCGGGGACGCTCAGCGGCATGCTGGCCGCGCCTGCCCCAGGCCAGCTCTGCCTTGTTGTGCATGTAAGTCTGATGAAGCTACGGGCCTTGTGGGCCTTGCTGTGCTTCTTTGGTGGGATTCGCTTGTCTAAGAGGGTTGCTTGCCATCCACACGAGCAGCTCCAAACCACAATTGTCTCCTAGCAATATGTGGAGCCTTCTGCTTTCACCACTGCCACCTCCACGTCATGCCCTTGCTCTCTTGCTGCTGCTAATGCTGTCCCTTGCTACTGGTGCTGCCCCTGTCGCCGCTGCTGCTGCTGCCGCCACCACTGACACCGCACTGTCGTCACCACTGTTGTGAAGAGTTGTGTTTGCACCCGCCTTGGTGAGGCGTCAGGCTTCTCATAGTGTACGTATGGCCCCGCGCTCCCGCTCTCTACCACCACCGCAGGCCCCTGACACTGACACGGTCACCCTGGGCGTGAAGCTGCTGCTAGGCGCCTCTGGGCCGAACCACCTCCCCTCCTCAGTGCGCTTTGGCCCTGGCGCCTGCAGCCTGACCCCTGGTCGCGGCGGAGCGCAGAATGCATCTGTTGCCACCAGCGCGATGCCAGCTGCCACTGGGTGCCGCAGGTAATGTCAGGGTATTACATGCAGTCCCATGCAAGCTCAGCAGCTCACCCAGCTGGTGGGCAGCAGGTCATGCACCTGCCTCTTAGAACAAACACGAGCCAACAGGTTGTCTGGAAATGATCTCTCGGCAGGGTCTGGAAGTCTATGGAGGAGGGTCTCTGCACAGTTTTCCACCGTGCCATCAATTCATTGTGCAGTCTAGTCAAAACTATGTGCTAGTGCTCTCTTGCTTGCTAAGGATTGTTGCTCGCTTCATGGCTGTCGGAAACATACACCACCTATCACCACAGCCATATTCAGTAGCCATCACCATCATTACCATAGATAGCCAACTCCCTAACCCTAACCCCAACCCTAACCCTAACCCTAACCGAAACCTAACCCTAACCCTAATCATCACCATCACCCACAAACATGGCATCTCCCTGCCGCAGGTGGTACCAGCTGGTGATGAGCCCAGTGGATGCGCTGGCAGCCCACCCCTCGGTCAACCTCGTGCTAGGGGCTGCGCACGACCCATCTTCAGTCGTGCATCTGCATCACATGCAGGTCAGGATGCGTAGTCATCTCACAGCTCTCGTGTGTGCTGCTCATGGCACTTCTTCCCTCCTGGGTGTAGCAGGCCACTGCTGAACTGCTGTTGCACTTGCGGAATGGTTGACCCTCCACTGCCCCTGGCTGCCGCCCCTTCAGGTGTACAGCCTGCCGTGCGCTCGCGTGGAGGGCATGGCTTCAGAGCAGCGGCAGCAGCAGCAGCAGCAGCAGCAGCAGCGGTCTCAGGGTGGGGGGCACAGACAAGGCAACCCGGAGATCCTGCCCCGCTGTCGCCTCCCTCCTGCTAGCGCGGCCCTGGCCTTGGCTGCAGCCTCCTTGCCCACGCCTGGTCATTTGATGTGCAAATCTGGGTCGGGCAGGGCTGTAGGGATGCAGGCAGTGCACCCCTGTCGCTTTTATCCGAGTCATGATGCTCATCTACAATATGAGCCTAGACAGCAGCAGCAGCAGCAACAGCAGCAGCAGCCAGGGCAGCCAGGGCAGCCAAGACAGCAGCAGCAGCAGCAGCAGCAGCAGCAGCCACCAGGACCGTCAACGCAGCAGCAGCAGCATGGCAGAGCTCACATTGGCTCTTTCATGCCTGCACATACTGGCAGCTTGCTTCCATCGTCAAACGAGGGCAACGAAGTGATGCTGCAGACTGGGATGGTGCAGCAGCTGATGCAAGCCGGTGGTGCATGCTGGCAGTTGCTCACTCATGTGCGGCTGCTGTCTGACAACAGCCTCCACGCAGCAGCCCACAACAGCACAGCAGCCCACAGCAGCACAGCCCACTGCCAGGGGGGTCCAGCACCTGTTCCATCGTCTGCTGGCAGTGAGGCTGGCGAGGAGCTCGACAGTGGGAGGGACTTGGCACAGCAGCTTCAAGCCCTGGCCCTGGCAGTGTTGACCAGACCTTGGGCTGCTGCCAGCCACCTCCCTCTGGAGAGCTGTGCCTGGACCCTCCTCGAGGCCACTCATGTACAGCCTGGCTCTAAACTGTCCTCCGCCTCCACCCTATCTGCCCTCATCCCCCAGCCTGCCTCAGCGGCTGTCTCTAGCTCTGAAGCTCATTGTCCAGTAGGCCTGCAAGCGCTGTGGGCGCGGGACAGGGCACGCCTCACTGCTGCCCTGCATAGACTGCTGCCCCTCATGGCCGCTGTAGGCTGGCCTCAATGGCAGGCTCCCATCCTCCCTGCAGCCCCAGCCCCCTCTTCTCTATCCCTGCCCACAGCAACGAGCTTCGCAGCTCTCAGCAGTTGCCCAACATACCCAGAGCCTGTGAAGCAGGCAACACTAGCTGTGGGTCAGGAGCATGCATACACGTCCCCCAGCGGCCTCACCGCCGTGTCCAGCTTTGCCACCGCGGTAGCAGCCGCTGCGACAGCTGCTGGCTTGCCATCCAGCCAACTGCCCGCGATGAGGCCACATGAACCTGGTTCAGCCCAAGGCTTGGAGCGACCAGTTGCTCATGCCCCGGCCCAGCCGGGCGCTGGGTACTGGCTTGAGGGAGAGCAGGGGCAGGATGGTGAAGGCTGCCCACCTCGAGACTGTGGCGTGGTTGTCTCGAGCTCGTTTGCAGGGTCTTGGGGTGACTGCCATTCCTCAGAAGCCCTGATGGCAGTAGGGGAGGTGCTGTCAGTGGTGGTTGCGCGACCCGCGCACCTCTCTCGTTTCCTTGTGGAAGGGCAGCGGGGGTGGATGAGGAGACAAGCTCCCCAGGGACCCTCGGCGGCCTCCCCTTCGCGGAGCTGGACAGCGAGTCTTTGCTGCTCGCCCGCGCTGCTGGTGCCTGCACTGATGAGTGCTAGCCAGCACGCCTTGTTCCAGCTGCAGGTAAGGCAGGCAGGCAGGCAGGTCCTGTCGTAGTCAACCATGACAGAACAGCCATGGCAGACCAGCCATGGTCAGACTGTGTGCAGCAAATGGCAACGCGGGGTGCCAAGGCAGGTGTTGTGATGGTCTGCGTGTGTTGTGAAAGACAGAGGGAAGGCAGCCTGGATAAAATGCAAGAAGGGCTGTGGCCCACCTTGTCTCTCTGCCGTGTGCCTCCTGGCACGGCATCAATTCCCAGCCAGCTGGTGCTCCTGGCTGCAGACCTGGACCACCTCCTTGCATTGACATATGCGGGCAAACCTTCTTGAGTGGATATCCACGGAGCCTGACAAGTGGCCTGTGGGCTGTGGTGTGGTGTGTGTTGTGCAGGAGTCCTCGAGCTCCTGCCTGCTGCCCGCCAGCCTCACCATCCCAGTGACTCTGTGCTTGTCCGCGGCTGTGGGTGCCCTGGCCCTCGCGGCCCAGGTCGAGCCCAGTCTGCAGCACCCAGGCCATGCCCTGGCCCTCCCAGCTTCTCAGCCGCCACTAGTTGTTGCCACCATGCACCCCATCCAACATGAACCGCATCAACCTAGGCTTTGGGCAACAGCATCGGTTGCCAGTAACGCACTGCCACACCTCTCTGCCTCCACCCCCTACCCCTCAGCCCCACACCCTGCCACCTCCCAGCTGGTCAGTGACTTCGGTGATGGCCTCACACGTGCCACTTACTCCCTTCCAGCCGCCCACCTTCGTTCAGTAACGGTCCCACACCTTGCCCCCAGCCAGCTCGTGTCAGGGGCGCTGCAGCCGTTCGCGCACTGGCCACAGCCGCAGCTGCCTAGGGGGACGGACGGTGCTATTGCCGCCGCAGCCAGTGGCATCTCGCAAGGCCCCGCAATGGCAGCACCCATGGCGAGCAGCAGACGGCACAGCTTCCAAGGTGGAAGCACAGAAGCCAGTCGCAGCTCTACTGGCACTCTCGTGGATGCAGTGTCCAGTGCAGTGCCACCCCATGCAATGCAAGGCGGTGTGAGTGCTGAAGAGGCACCCGGGAGCTGCCATGCCACGATAGGCAGCCACGAGCCGACCCTCCACAGGCCGAGTCTCCGCCATGCTCCGCGGCCCGCTGACAAAGGGCCCTGTCCAGCTGTACTTCGAGGATGGGTCACCCCGGGCGCTCTGGCCTGTGCCCTGCTGCTGTCAGGGCTGCCCAGCCTCCAGCTGCCCGCCTCCCCGCCATACAGCAGCTCCCTTTGCCTCCTGCCCGCACTGCTGCACGACCTGCTGTCTAGCAGCTCGCAGATGGCAGGCCCCGTTCAACATCGCATCCAAGACCTGCCGCACGCAGCACCTCTCGCCAAGGCTGTGACACTGCCTGCTATGCCGTTGAGGCCTCGAACCTCACTGGGTGGTGGCAGCAGCAGCAGCAGCCGCGGTGGCCCTGCAAGTCAACATGTGGTGGCTGAGGGCCTGCTTGCTGGCAGGAGCGGTGCTGAGTCATGGCCTGGGGCGAGGTTGGGCCTGCTGGGCAGAGGTGCGTTGGTGGAGGGACGGGTGAGGCGGCTGTCTAAGAGCCATGGTGGTGGCCCAAGTCGTCCACGCTGCAGCTGGTCTGCAGAGCGCACACTGGCCAGCGACACCAGTGGTGACACGACCACGCCCTCGGCAGCCGCCCACGCCATGACCGGCAGCCATAGACATCCTCGAAGACACCACCCGCTGCAATCCGCTGACCTTGTGCAGGCTGCCAGTGTGCAGCTGGTCAAGGATGTGGCTGTGCTGATGCCCCTCATCTGCTCTGGCTCTTCCCAGCCCAGCTGGGGCTGGCAATCTCACAGTGCGCTGCAGCCGCCAGAGCAAGGGAGCAGATGGGATGGGGAGGGTGTGACGAGGAGTGATCTGGCGATGCAGCAGGCACGGCGTGGCATACGGCAGCAGCCGTCCTGCCAGTGGCCAGCTGCCACTCTCCTGCCCGCCTGCCTCTTCCTACAGCTCGTGGCTCAGAGCCCTCCGCGCAGGCTGACCTCTGGTTCTCACGCCACTCATCCCTGGGCGTTCACTTCACGCATGCTGGCAGAGCAGCTGCTGCGAGTACTGCTGCCTGCTGTCCAGCAGCTGGGGCACGGTGGTGGGAGCATGGCAGGTCAGCTAGGCAGCTGCAGCAGCGTGCGCCTGGCCTTGATGTTGACGCAGCTGGGCTTACTGCTGGACTGTGGCCTTCAACATCAGATTGCTCCGCGCAGCATGCAAGGCCATGCAGCAGTGACAGCAGCCCCGACCACCGACCGTCCCTGGGAGCAGCAGAGTGTCGAGCTTTTGGACCTCCTGGTAAAGCTGCTGGCTCGACAGTTGCCCCAGTTGCTCGAGGCTCTTAAAGTCCAGCAGTCGGCAACTGAGACGCTTTCCGTGGTTTGGGAGAAACCCTGGAGGCCTTGGGGATGGCAGCAGCAGCAGCTGCAGCAGCAGCAACGGCACGGGGCCGCACTCAGCAGCACCATGTCTGGCAGCACAGAGGCAGCTGCGGGCGTTACCGGCAAGCCAGCTGCTCAGCCTCAGCGCCATTGGGCAGCCGCGTTGTGGGGGCGAGGGGGACAGCACGGGCAGGGCCACTTGGGCTATGGCTCGCTACCCTGCAGCTCAGGGGCACACCTGTCCCGCATGCTTGCCTGCGCTGCTGTACCGCATCCCAAGCCCCAGCCCTTCCTCTCAGCTGCCTTGCTCACAGCTCTGTCTCGATGCACCAGGACAGAATCCTCGAGCCTCGTAAATCTGCCAACAGATCAGCAGGCACGGCCAGAGCAGCTGCTGCTGCTGCGTGCAGCCATCCAATGTGCAGCGGCACTCGTGCGTGAGCGACGACAGCCCTCGAGCCTTGGCGTGAGACAAGTCGGCTCAGACTCGGCAGCAGGTCAGCACGAGGCGCTGCAGAGGCAGCTGATACCAGCACTGGCTGATGCAGTGATGGGGCCTTACCTAGGATCTGCCAGGGGTGACGGCAAACGCCTGCTGAGGTGGCTCATGGGAAATGTAGCGCACAGTGGGGGCTCTATGTTGAGGCCTCGGCACCACGATGGACGCTTTGGGCTGTCGCAGCTGCTCCATGCCCGAGCTTCACTACTTGGACTAGAGCAGGCGGAGCGGGCAGCACGGTGGGTGGCTGCTTGCTTGTGACTGGGCTGATGTGCTTGACAGCTGAATAAAATTGACAGGCAAACAAAACTCATTCAACAAGGAACAACATGTTTGACTGTGGGTAATCTCGCTCCGCTACAATCAAGTTGAAGCATCCTGCTGGCTAGCCCCTGACAGGAGGAAGACCTGGACTGGAGCGAATGAAACCGTTGAAGTCTATTGTCGCAGCTGGGGACAGTTTACAGTGCGAGCTCAGACCGCGAGTCTTAATGCTCAAACAGCCTGCAACATTTCATAATGTACGCCGCTACCTTCCCAGTCCCCTAGCCCCTAGCCCCTAGACCTCCCTGCAATTTGACCCGCCCTGTCATCTGGGTTGCGTGGTTTCTTCCTCTTCACGGCCTGCTGCTGGTGAACAGACTGGCGTACAGTTTGCTGGTCACATGCGCGGTGGCGGTTGATGGCTGGCAGCAACAGCCAATGCTGCCAGCGATCAATGCTGCTTCGGGAATAGAGTGGACAGACCAGGCCAACGTCGACCCACCAACTTGCCCGCCTTGCCTTGCCTTGCGTTGCCTGGCCTTGTCCTGACCGCAGCCACCTCCTGGCTGCTCCTGCTCCCTCCTCCAGCAGCTGGCCTGCCCGCTGCAGCTTTGTGGCCAGCCTGGAACACCTGGAGGCGCAAGTGCAAGCAGGGCCACCTGCCGCCTGGGTGACCTGCAACCACACCCTGCCCCACGCCCTGCCCGCCCTGCTCCTGGCAGTGCAGCCTGGTCTTGGAGTGTGGAGCAACGCAGCAGCGCGCACAGTCCTCAAGCTGCTGCTGACCAGCTTGATAGAGATCCAGGTGCAGGCTAAGGCAGTTGGGGTGGAAGCAACGGCTGATCACGCAGGCAATGCGGCAGCGGCGGCAGTGAGGGCAGCAGCAATCGCTGCAATGGGCATGCCAGAGCGGGACCCAGCCCACCTCCACCAGGAGCTAGTGTGCAGCTGGTTTGGCCTACCCATGCCAAGCTCTCCCAGCCCACCCCTCCCTGACGCTGCACTTCCCTGCACCAGCAACCTTACCCACGACCCAGCCCCGAGCCAGACCGCCCTGCACCTCCCCATCGAGTACTTCACAGCCAACTTCGTGTTGGCCCCGGGTGATGCCGCCTTGCGAGGCCTTGCTGGAGCCTGCCTGGTCAATCTGTGGGGCCTGTGCAGCACGGCTGCTCAGAAAACACTGCTGCTGCAAAGTGTGACTCAGTTGTTGCCACAGGTACGCGGGGATGCACCCAGCTGACTATCGCTCTCAGGCTAGGCTGTCCAATACCATTCATCGTGACAGCTGACTTGCACAGGGCAGGGTCTCATGGGTCCTTGTGATGAGCCATGTTGAGCAGGTGTTGGCCATGTTGGCCGTGTTGAGCCGTGTTGGCTTGATGAGCAGGTCTCATCATGCCTGGTCCTGCGTGCGCCCGCTGACCAGCCTGGCCTGCCTCGACTGCCTGGCCTGCCTCGATTGCCTGGCCTGCCTCGACTGCCTGGCCAGCCTGGCCTGCCTCGACTGCCTGGCCTGCCTCGATTGCCTGGCCTGCCTCGACAGCCTGGCCAGCCTGGCCTGCCTCGACTGCCTCGACTGCCTCGATTGCCTGGCCTGCCTCGACTGCCTGGCCAGCCTGGCCTGCCTCGACTGCCTCGACTGCCTCGAATGCCTGGCCTGCCACGACCTCGACCCACTGACTACTGTGCCAGGCATCAGCGGCATACCCCGCTCAAACCCTGGTTGACGCTCTGCGTCCTGCAACACCCTCGCCCTTGCCCTCGCAGGTGCTGGCTGCTGGCCAAGAGTCCCGCCAACTCCTGCACTGCCTGCACCGCATGCTCCGCTCCCTGGCCATCGTTCCCAGCTACACTGCACCCACGAGCCTCGAGCGTCGTGTCGCCTCGGGTGATGAAGTTCAACTGCTTACCCGCCCTCACAAGGATTGCTCAAAGCAGCGGACGGGCGTACTGGCTGGGGCTGGGCCCGCTCAATTGCCAGGGCTGAGTTTGCAGCAGCTGGTTGGTCGCGCTGAGATGCAGCAGTGGTGCTCTGGCCTGGTGGCCGTGATGGGGGCCGCGCTGGCCGTGGTGCAAACGCATCCCATGGCACCCCTGACTGCCTGCCTGCAGCAGCTCCTGGCTACATCGGTAAGTAAATGCCGTACTGCATGCCTTGAGAAGAAAAGCATGCAGGCTGCCTGCTTGGCTATCTGCCTGGCTGGCTGGATGAACGCATACCTGGCTGGCTGCCTGCCTGTTGACCAGTGTGTGTGTGTCATTCCCCGTGCAACGTCATCTCCCTGCGCTGCCCATTGAAGCACCTCACTCACACCCATATGCGCTTTGCCTGTGCCCTTGTCATCCGTCTCTTTAGCTCCCGCCCTAAGCAACAGCAAGGCTGCCATGCCCCTGCAGGCTAATGGCCAGGGGTGTGCTGCACTGCTGGAGCTGCAGCCAGGGCGGGTCCTGGCCCCCTGGGCACCCCCCTACTCCCCCCTGAAGCTGGACACAGTAAAGACTGCCATAAGGTGTGCTGGCGCACGCTGCTGCTGACGCCTACGCTTGGCCTGTGCAGCCCCTCTGCTGCTGCTGCTGCTGTTGCCGCCCTCTGCTGCTTTACCTGCTGCAACATCTGCTGCCTCCTGGCTGCTGCCTGGCTGCAGTAGTCCATTCTGCAGCTGCTACTGCCACTGCTGCTCCCCATGATGCCTGGCTACAATAGGGTGATGGCTACCTGCCCACCTGGCACGTCCCTGTGTCTCTCCCCCTCACCCCTCCTCCTGAAGCCCCACTCACGCCCTCTGCCCTTGACGCCCTTGCTACCCCTCCCGCCCTCGACCTCTGCCACTGCTGCCGGCTGTTTCAGCACCGTGGGACAACTACAGTCAAACCGTGCTGACTTTTTCTGCTGGATAGTGTTGCTGCTGTGTTCTGCTGAATTGCTGGTCTCTGCTCACTGCTTTGCTGGATGCACAACAACAACAACAACAGCAACAGCAATGACAAGCACCCAGGCATCCCTAGTTCACCTTTCCAGCCTGCGCTGGCGCTTGCTCAGGTACACCGACCGCCACCTCATGACCCGCCTGGTTTCAATGTACTCAGTGCTGGGTGTGACCATCAAGTTGACAGACACCCGCAAGACTGAGTGCGTGCATACCCTGAAGGTCCGCTGGAGTCAAAGCCCTTCATGCACACGCACACGCACACGCACACGCACACGCACACGCACACGCACACGCACACGCACACGCACACGCACACGCACACGCACACGCACACGCACACGCACACGCACACGCACACGCACACGCACACGCACACGCACACGCACACGCACACGCACACGCACACGCACACGCACACGCACACGCACACGCACACGCACACGCACACGCACACGCACACGCACACGCACACGCACACGCACACGCACACGCACGCGCACGCGCACGCGCACGCGCACGCGCACGCACACGCACACGCACACGCACGCCTGGTTGCGGGGTAAGGTCCAGCATGGGCAGCCTTGCTTGTTAATCCACACGGCCAAGTCATCAACCACGGCCTGTGTCCTCCACGCTGCAAGCACACAGGCACTCTACCGGTGGTTTGCTCGACGCTGCTGTTAGCCAGTGCTGTGCCAAGTCATCAATGGTCTTACTTAGCAGGAGCTAGGAGGCACCCACACCTGGCACGGGGAGGGGGCCTAGGTGGAGGCAGCCCAGGAGGAGAACAACAGGGTCGAGTAAAAGATAGGGGCTGGTGGAGGCATGGGTCGGTGGAAGTTTGTCGGGTGTCAGCACATGGCTAGGGATGAGTTTTCGAAATCCAGCCCATGTGTAGCCTGGCAGCACCCTCTGCCTCCATTCCGCCATGCCATGCAACTTCACCCCTCCTCACCTCCTCCTCTCTCCTCATCTCCCCCTCCCTCCTCACCTCCTCCTCTCTCCTCATCTCCCCCTCCCTCCTCACCTCCTCCCTCCTCACCTCCTGGGCTGCACTCATTGGCTTGTCTTCCACTCAGCATGCTGTGTGTCTGGCCCTCGGGCGCCCCGACCCCGCAGGTGAGCTATGTGGCCACTGCCAAGCCTGACCTCAGCCACCTGCGCAGCCCAGCTGGCCTGGACCAGTGGCAGCCCCTGGCAACCCTCCAGCTCCGGCCTGGCCAGACCCAGGCCAGCGTGCAGCTGCCCCTGCCGGTGGACATCACCGGGGTGGGTGGTGTGCTGATGTGGAGGGAGGCGGGAGAGGGAGGCGGGGGTGGCAGGCCGGGGCGATGCAGGGATAGGAGGCCTGTCTATGGACTGTGATGCCATGAGTATTGCTGCATGTAGCCCTACCCCAACTCTAGAGACTCAGACCTGGCCTGCTGCGCCATGCCCCTGCTGAGCATGTGCCTGCCCCCTCCCTCCTGCAGTCCCAACCACGCCACAACGGGGTGCACAGCCAACACAGCTTTCCTGGGCCCTGTGAGCCTCCTCTAGTCCTACCTGAGTTCAGCCATGCCGTCTGCCAGTGAGCTCAAATGACCTGCACTGATGCCTGGGCTGATGCCTGGGTGTGTGCCATGCTGTTCCTGTGCGTCCTCGGCCCTGTGTGTGCCCTGGGTCAGGACCTCTGCGGTAACGGCGTGCTGCAGGTCTGCCTGGAGGTTTGCCACACCCTCACCAGCCTGCAAGCCCAGAGCCAGGAGCGCCTCACCTGTCCACGCTGCTCTTCCCTCATCACCGACAAGTTTGGCATCTGCAGGTTGAGCCTCGCATGCGTGATGGTGCAAGGTCATAACTGCGCTCAGTTGCCACTTGTCCTGCATTGCTTCACCCAGAGCACTTATGAAAAACCAAGCTCAACAAACTGACATGGACGACTTGCCCATGGGAGGTCAATGCATCAAACCATGGGTAGTATGTAACCTCAGTTACTGCAAACACTCAGTGCACTGCGTTGACGCTGCATGTGCCGTACGCCACCTACGAGCTCGCCTGGCTACTGCTGTTTGCGCCGTTTGCCACTGCCGTTAGCCCTGCCTTCTCCGCCTCTCACATCTCACACTCTACTATTCCCACTGCCCCCAACGCAGTGTTGTTGCTGCTGCTGCTGCTGCTGTTGTTGTGCATGGTGCTGTTGCCCACCAGGTATTGCGGTGAGAACGGTTTCCAGTGCCGGCACTGTCGGAGCATCAACTACGGCCACCTGCACGCCTTCCAGTGCTCTGAGTGCGGCTACAGCCGGCACTGCCACCTGGACCTGACGCTGCTGGCTCACCCTACTTGGCGGATGCCTCCAGTGACGGCCGAAGCTGAAGTGAGGCTGTGGGGAGGTGTGGGCAGGAGCAGGGCAGGGCACAACAGGGCAGGGAACAGAGGAGGCGGTGCCCATGCAGGCGAGGCTGGGAAGGAGGGGTGATGGGTGGTGGTTGGGGAGGTTGATGGGTAATGGTGAGGAGGTAGGTGGGTAGGGGGTGGGATTGGACGACTGGTGGCGGAAGGGGTGAGGAGGATGGTGTCAGGGTATTGGATATCAAAGGTCGTTGTCCAGCATCGCTGCGTTCCAGCAAGCCATGCGTCATGGTGAGGGTTAGGTCTGTACACGTGCTCAACCTTCTCCTCCTAGCTCTCACATCCTGGGTGGGCCGTGCAGGGCACCCCCTAAACTCTGCCACGCCCTCGCAACGCGCACACCAGCTGCCTTGCATCCCCGCATGCACCAAACTGTGCCTATTTGTCTGTGTGTATGTGTATGTGTATGTTTAAATAAATGTTTATGTCTATCGTTCTATGGCTGCTGTATCACCGCTTTCAACACCCCCTATGTCGCTCCACCCTTGCCCTGCAGCGACACTCCGCTACAGAGCAGCTGGCGGTACTCTCCACTGATCTGGCTCGCAAGCAAGCACGTCTGGCCAGTCACGTCGCTGCCCTGGCTTCCACCTTGCCCCCTCGCCCCCCTAGCACTGCACCCACCCCTGCCCCCAACCAAACAGCCCCTACCCAAACAGCCCCTACCCGCCCTCAGCCGCCAGAGGATGGCAGTGCACCACACGCAACCTCATCTGCTGTGGCCCCTCCCCAGGTGGGGGCGCCTCCATCCGGGTTAGGGTCCTCGGCGTCCTTTGCGGCTCTGCTGCAAGCTGTGACGGCGGGTGGTGGGCTGCCCTCGCTGGGCCTCCCCGCGGAGCTTTTGGCCGCGTTCGCAGGGCAAAGCATGACAGCAGTGGGCATCAACCCATCGACTGTGTTGAGCCCTACACCACCGCCACCGGCCCCACGAGTGGGCCTCGAGGGCGCCCTGCCTCTACGAGCGGGTACAGGGGACGCGAGGGTCCTGAGCCTGCATCCTGGGCTCGTTCAGGTGCTGCCCGCCGAGCTGCAGGGCATCATAGCCGCCCAGCAGGAGGCCGAGGAGGTGGCTCGCAGCTGTCTAGGCGTACAGCTGGCGCTGCTGGAGTATCTGGACCCTGATGGCTGCTCCGCCTCCTGCCCACCACCCATGCTGGGAGCACCCAACCTTGCCTCGACAGCCCCAACGACACCGCCAACAGTCGAGGGGGCAACCACAGCAGTGGCTGAAGAGGATGGAGAAGCAGCTGGATGGTGTGAGGCAGGGCTGCCCAGGGTGGCCTGGGCTATACCTGATGGAGCTCTGCCACAAGGCTGTGGCCAGCAGGCCTGTAGAGCAGGTCCTCCACTTCGTGCTCTGTTCACCGGGCTCCAGGCCTTGACTGGGGCGGCCCTCGGGTATGCGGGCGGAGTGGGACTAGCTGCGGCCATCGAGGTACTGCCCCTGCTGCTGCGCTTGGCCAGCTGCTTGTGCAGGTAAGGATGGATGGTACCCAACTTGGACCAAGCTTGTTGCTTGGAGGGCTTCTGCCCCTGCCCCTGCCCCTGCCCCTGCCCCTGCCCCTGCCCCTGCCCCTGCCCCTGCCCCTGCCCCTGCCCCTGCCCCTGCCCCTGCCCCTGCCCCTGCCCCTGCCCCTGCCCCTGCCCCTGCCCCTGCCCCTGCCCCTGCCCCTGCCCCTGCCCCTGCCCCTGCCCCTGCCCCTGCCCCTGCCCCTGCCCCTGCCCCTGCCCCTGCCCCTGCCCCTGCCCCTGCCCCTGCCCCTGCCCCTCACTGCCTGCCTGCCAGCCTGCCTGACACCTGCCACCTGAGCTACCTGAACCTTTCACCTGAACCTTGACCCCAGAGTACACCCTGAGGCGCCCCACCTACTGCGTTGTGCGGGGCTGCTGCCATTGGTCTGGAGCAGCTGCTCAGTCATGAATGCGAGGGACGCCCAGTGCTCGCGTTTGGCCGTGCGCCTACTCCTGCGCCTGTGTCAGCTTAATGCCTCGAGCGCACCCTACCGCTCAGCTACCCCAGCACAGCCAGACGCAGTGCGCTCAGGTGCTGCTGGGTTGAGTGTCAGGGCAGATCAGGACCAGCTCGCCACCAGCTTGCGTAGTGCGCGGCTGCAGCTTGCTCAAGGGCTATACACGTGCCTGTTGCCACGTCACCCAGCCAGCAGCAGTGACAGCAGCAGCAGCAGCAGCAGCAGCAGCGGCAGCAGTCTGTTGCCTCCTGGGCCGGGCAACGCTGTCTTATTGCAGCTGCTGCTCAGGGGCAGCACGTGGGAGCTCAGGCAGTGGGGCTGGCAGCCTTGCGCGGCACAACATGGCAGAGCTGACCCAGCATCATCACCCGCCGGCCCCCCATCAGCCAACGCCAGCAGGGCGGACGAGGCTGGCACATGCGTCAGTCGCGTGGCCTCAAGTGTTGCAGACAGCACCGTGTGCTTCTCCTCCGTGCTGCTCGAGCTCGTGTGTGCAGCTGCTCATGACCGCAAGTCAGTGGCGGGCCCAGGCAGGATGGATGTTTGCGCTGGGCTGCTGCTGCCTGCCGTAACCTGGCTCTTCCACGCATCCCGCCAAGCGCTGCCTCATATGATAGCCATCGTGGGCCAGCGCTTGCGGCAGCTGCTGGTCGAGCAGATTGAGGACATACAGCCTGCCACAAACAAACATGCTGATGCCAGTCTTCTTGAAGGTGCGGCATTGCGATTCCTGCTTGCCGTAGTGCAGCCTGTGGTGCTAGCTGGGCAGGAGGCAGGTGCCCGGGCTGTCGCAGCTCGTTTGGTTGTGCTGCTCCACGAAAAGCTGAGCTCGGGGCAATGGGATAAGGGTGGCTTGGCCAGCGGCCGTGGCAGCCAAGCAGCTTTGCAAGAAGGGGAGCAGGGCACTGAGGCTGCTGCTGCTGGGGGTGCAGACCAGTTGAGACCAGAGCATCCAAGGCTGCCACATAGCCTGATACCTGGATCCGTGTGGTCTCATGCGGCAGCAGCAACTGCCCTGAGCCAGCAGCAGCAGCAGCAGCAGCGGCAACAGCAGCGGCAGCGTGGGAAGCCTAAGCCAGGACCTGACCATCATCTGCTGCTGCTGCTCCCCGCACTGACCCAGGCCCTGCCCCATGCAGTGGCAGCTGGGGAGGCGGCAGCAGAGTTCTGGCAGCAGCTGGTGCAGGTGAGCCAGGCCAGGATGATGCAGTGGCTAGTGTCGGGCAGTCCTAGGCTTGCATCACGCAATGGGCTTTGCATGGCCTGCACCTGCACCTGCATCCCTTCGTACTTCCTTGCCTGCGTCATCTCAGCTTCCCTCATCTGCGTGTCCATACCTCCTTGCCTGCCTCATTTGCCTTCTGCCTTGTTGGGCCACGTCAAGCTGGCCTGTCCTTGCACTAGCAAGGCTGCTAAACCCCTGCTCTTCTCTTTGTTCTTTTGACCCAAACGCTTCACCTGCCTGCTGCAGGTGGCTATGGGCGCTGCGATTGCTGCGTCCTCCTTACCCGCCTGCACTTCCCTCCTGAACTCCGCCCTGCCCCTGATGCCGCCCCTCGTTTCCCTGCTGCTCTTACACGAGGCAGGGGCCGCTCCACCCCCTTGCCTCGCTGCAGCCTTCCACATGCAAACCCACCACCAGCCCTCCTGGCTGCCAGCGCCGACTAGCTCAAGCAAGGTCCTCGGCGACCGGGCGGCGGCCAACAGTGTCAGCAGCACGGTCCAGCCCTGGGTTGCAGGAGGGGCAGTCGGGGCAGGCTACGCTTTGTCCCAGCTCGTGGCCCTGGTCACCCGCCTCCTCGAAGACCTGCCTGCTCTGCGAACTCTGCCGCCCTCCCTCGAGCCCCTTCACCCCGTGCCCTCATGCTCCCCAGCTCTTGACCCTGTCAGCCCTGCAGCCCAGAAACCCATTCGCGACTGGCTGCCGGTCTTGGCCTGGTGCCAGGCTGAGTTGCAGGGCCTGCAGCTGAGCTCCAGCCGCACGGTGGCTGCCGCAGAGGCCCAGCTTTCAGGCCTTCTGGGCTCACATGCATTCCTGCAAGGCGGGGACGGACCCAGAGGCAGGCTGGTGGCGGCCTACATGGAAGCTCTGGCAGCCATGCACCAGGGGCACCGGGGGACAGGGCACGACCAGCGTCAACCACCTTGGCCAGCTTGGCTGGGAGCTCGCGAGCCCCTCGGCGCTTGCGAGCTCGTAGACACTGACCTCGAGTCTACCAGCAGCAACACTCACACGACACTCCGCGAGACAGAGGCGAGGGCTGGTCCACAGCTCGTTGGCCTCGGGCTGCAGCCAGGTGCAAGGTCTAGGCTGGTGGAGTGTGCCTCTGCATCCCGAGGGTTTGCTGGCACCCTGCCTGCCTTCCAGCTGCCCGGCGACGAGGTCAAGTTGCCTGCGCTGGCTGTTCGCCTGATGCACCGCGCGCTGCTGCAACAGCTGCTGCAGGTGGCTGAGGCATCCAGCTGGGTGCCGGGTGGTGTGATGGTTGGGGAGGAATGGCGGGGAGCAGGTGCCTAGGGTGAGGGTCAGCAGGGGTGTGAACTCACTCAGGCTGCACATGAAGCTGATCAACTCACAGGTTAAGAGCTGAGTGCGTACATGTTCTGGGCATTTGCATGCATTCAAACGGGCACCGGCATGCATCCTTGAATGAAATGATGGTGGCGTGTCTCAGCAGCGTGTTGGTGGCGCATGCGGCATGCGGTGCGGCCGCAGGCGGTCAGCCCCCTGAAGGCCAGCGGTCCCGAGGCTGTCCTGCTGGTGCTGGACAAGAGCCCGAGTCAAGAAGACTTCATACCGGGCTCGCTGGGCAACGCGCCTTTCAAGTGAGCTGCTGTGCCCCAGTCTGCTCTGCGTGCTTGCATGTACACACCGATGAAAAGACAGCAAGGCCCTCATCAGAGGGAGAGCACTCAACCGGTGCGGACCAGATGCAGTAAGGGCCCAACCGAAGAGCAAGAACTACAACTGCCCCGCACTACACACACACACACACACACACACACACACACACACACACACACACACACACAAATCACACCTGGAGAATCTGCTGGTCTGATTGACCTCACTGAAACTCTATCAACGACAAGCCACTCTGCTCTGTGCCACCACGATGGTCAACCCCTACATGATCGTGTGAAATCTAAGGCTGCACTGGGCGTCCAATTGCGTGTCACACCCACTCACATTTTGAAAAGGGTGTCCAGTGATGTCAGCCTCTCATAGGCACTGACGCACTTTGTTGCCGTGGTTGACTTGGTGTGGGTGCCTGTTGGTTGCTGGTCACCTCAGCATCACCCTGGCATGGCGGCTCAACCTCACCCTGGCTGCATGGCTGCCCATTGCGTTGTGTGCTGGCATAGGTCCACCGACATGGGTGGGCCCCTGATGCGTGATGTGAAGAACTTCATCTGCCGTCGCCTGAACCTGGAGGGCATGGTAGCGGATGACTTCGGTGAGGTCTGGACACCATGCTCAGTTGGGCTGCTCTGTGAAAGCTCACACACACACACACACACACAGCTGGTGTCTTCCTACCGTAAACCCCCCTGACCACCCGGGACCTCCCTGACCCCCCGCTTGTGTTCCTAACCATCTCTCCTGGCTCACACCAAGTCAGCCATGCAAGCCTCCCTGGTGGGGGCAGGTTCACCTTTGACCCCCCTGACCCCCTCCTCCTGACATAGACTGAGCCAGCCAGGCAAGCAGGTAGGGCAGGTCCCCGTCACACTCCACATGCTCTGATTGTCTGTGATGGGTGTGGCTGCAGGCTTGGACTTGCTGGTGGCTGGGAACCTGGTGGACCTCAACCTGCCCATCCTCGGCGTCTACCGCGAGGTGAGGCCCCTCACCCTGTGCCCCTCACCACACCTCCTCCTACACCCAGTGTGGCACCCTGGCCACAGAATGCATCCTCCTTGCCCTCCCCTGTGCCGCATCACGTCATGCTCCTCAGGCTCTTCTCACACAGGCCAGGGGGCAGCGTGTTGGGCACCTCGTGGGCATATTCTGGCAGGTCGTAGTTTGGCTGCAGCCGTCCTGCACATGCTGGGTTGCAAGTAGGGCACACCACGCGCATGCCTCCTGCACCGTTTCCTCGCCCAGGTGTGGCTCCCGGCCTCATCCAGCCAGCCTCCGCGAGTGTCGCGCCTAGCTGCGGCAGCTGCCACCTTCGCGGAGCGCCAGGCAGGGGGCTCAGGGCACCCCCGCCGTGCCACCCCCTCCACCCCCGCAAGCTCCGCTGCTGCTGCCTCCCCCCCCACAGCCGCACCGCAGCTGCCCATGGTCGTCACCTTCCGTCTGTCCGGCTTGGACGGTGAGGCCACCGAGACTGTCGTGAAGACCCTGACCTCCGCGGGCGCCCGGCAGCAGGCCGACCCCGAGCAGGACTACGCGGCTGCAGCCTCCTTGTGCTGCGAGGCTGACAGCGGCGCCGAGCAAGGCCCTGGCTGCCAAGGGCCAGGGGCACCTAGCCAGCGCCGCCCCACCCCCCGCCTGACCGGCATCTCGCTGCTGCTGCAGCTGCTTGGCAGCCACCAGCGAACTGCCCCGCCCGCCGTTGCCACCGCGTCATCCTCCACACCCTCTCGAGCTTCACACGCAGCCGGCACTCGTCCACTTTCCCTCCTCCCCTCTGCAGGACTCCTGGCCCCAGCTCGGCCGCTGCTGCTGCAGCTGCTGGCCGCTGCCTGCCGGTTGCGCTGCTGCCGCCGCGAGCTGCTGGCGCACGGTGCTCTGGGCGTGCTGCTGGCCGAGGTGCATGCAGCCATGCAGGTCCTGCTGGGGAACGCAAGCCACCCCAGCCCCGGCCCCCTGCCTCGCCTCACGCAAGCCACATCAGACACAGCTCAGCCCTCCACCTCCTCCTCCTCAGTCAGACTTGGTCGTTCGCACACGCGGCAGGAGCCTGGGGGCGGCAGAGGGGCGGGGCTGGCCACGGCGGCAGGGGCAGCGGTGGTGCGTCCGGGCTGGAGCCCTGCAGCAGACAAGGAGCTGGTGGTAGTGGCGCAAGAGCTGAAGAGCCTGCTAGGGCTGCTGGAGGCCGTGGCACAAGAGGCGGCTGCTGTGGCCGAGGAGGGTGCCGTGGGGAGGGTGAAGCTCCTCAACGGGGTCCTCCTTGCGCCTGCTGATGAGGCGGGGAGCTGGCTGGGGTCAGGGGGGTCTGCTGACCCCGGCAGTGAGGGGGCGAAAGGGGTGGGGCTGCAGGCGCTGGAGGGGCAGGCGGCCAGACAGGTGGGTGGTTTCCTGTGCTGCTCAGGGATGCAGGGGTGTGGGAGCGCGCCTGTGCCTCACTTTGTGCCACTTGGGTAACTGGGGATGGCTCTGAGTAGGATGTGGCTGGTAAGCAGCTGCTGGTGCTCTGCCTTCTCATGCAGCAAAGTCGACGTAATATTGCATTATTGTATATCCCATTATTGTGTCATTGTATTAGTGTATTGCTGTATTGTGGTATGCAAGAGGAAGGTGGGGCTGCCATGCC
Source organism: Haematococcus lacustris (assembly GCA_030144725.1). Classification (NCBI taxonomy): domain Eukaryota; kingdom Viridiplantae; phylum Chlorophyta; class Chlorophyceae; order Chlamydomonadales; family Haematococcaceae; genus Haematococcus; species Haematococcus lacustris. Next base: position 5,690,181 of record JASKMD010000029.1, on the reverse strand, counting down.
TCCTCCCCTGCTGCATTGCCTGCTTACAACCCTCCGCCTCCATCTGATTAAGAAAGAAAGAAAGAAAACAAGACTATGCCCTCGCTGTCGGGCGTGCATGAATGGAGGAGAGTAGCCTCGGGGCATGTGGCCCTCGCTACCCTCCCACTACCCCATCCGTCTACATACACTTCAGATGCTGCAACAGCCTATATATAGCCGGTAGGTGGCTGGTATTGTGAAGCCACGCTCCCCCCTCCCCCCTGCCCCTGCCTTCCTTGTCAGGTGAGGCAGCTGGCGGATGGGCTGCAGGCGCTGGCGCTGCTGCCCTGGGGGGTGGAGTGCGGTCAGGTGCTGGCCCGCGTGCTGCCCCTGCTGGCTCATGGCAACCTGGCAGCGCAGGTGGGTCTGCCTGGTCCCTGGGCCCCCTGGAGGAGGAGGCAGGGCATGCATGGAGCCGTCATGCGGGCTCATGTGGCAGTTGTTGACACTCTGCCAGCCAGCCATGGGTTGTGGGCTGTAGATGCAGCTCTCAGGCCGGCTGAGGATTGTAGGGCTTGACTCATCCCAACCCCACCTGACCTCACCCCACCTGACCCCACACTATATGCCATGACACGGTATGACCTGCCCTGCATTGCTGTGTCTCGACCTTCCAGGTAGGTTTGCTGGACCACTTCTTGCCCAGCCTCCAGCTGTCAGACCTGGACACGGCCCCGCAGGAGCAAGCGCAGCGCCATCGAGCCCAGCTGGGCAGCTTTCTAGCACTGCTGCAGGTGCGCGGCGGGGAGGGCTGCTGCTGCTGGGGGCAAGGGGTATGAGGCTCGTTCAGGCAGGGAAAGGGAGGTCAGGCAGGGCCAGGGAGGTGGTGGCAGCAGGTGACATGTGGCGGGCACCTCTGCTGTGGTGGCAGTGGTGGTGGCAGTGGTGGTGGCAGTGGTGGTGGCAGTGGTGGTGGCAGTGGTGGTGGCAGTGGTGGTGGCAGTGGTGGTGGCAGTGGTGGTGGCAGTGGTGGTGGCAGTGGTGGTGGCAGTGGTGGTGGCAGTGGTGGTGGCAGTGGTGGTGGCAGTGGTGGTGGCAGTGGTGGTGGCAGTGGTGGTGGCAGTGGTGGTGGCAGTGGTGGTGGCAGTGGTGGTGGCAGTGGTGGTGGCAGTGGTGGTGGCAGTGGTGGTGGCAGTGGTGGTGGCAGTGGTGGTGGCAGTGGTGGTGGCAGTGGTGGTGGCAGTGGTGGTGGCAGTGGTGGTGGCAGTGGTGGTGGCAGTGGTGGTGGCAGTGGTGGTGGCAGTGGTGGTGGCAGTGGTGGTGGCAGTGGTGGTGGCAGTGGTGGTGGCAGTGGTGGTGGCAGTGGTGGTGGCAGTGGTGGTGGCAGTGGTGGTGGCAGTGGTGGTGGCAGTGGTGGTGGCAGTGGTGGTGGCAGTGGTGGTGGCAGTGGTGGTGGCAGTGGTGGTGGCAGTGGTGGTGGCAGTGGTGGTGGCAGTGGTGGTGGCAGTGGTGGTGGCAGTGGTGGTGGCAGTGGTGGTGGCAGTGGTGGTGGCAGTGGTGGTGGCAGTGGTGGTGGCAGTGGTGGTGGCAGTGGTGGTGGCAGTGGTGGTGGCAGTGGTGGTGGCAGTGGTGGTGGCAGTGGTGGTGGCAGTGGTGGTGGCAGTGGTGGTGGCAGTGGTGGTGGCAGTGGTGGTGGCAGTGGTGGTGGCAGTGGTGGTGGCAGTGGTGGTGGCAGTGGTGGTGGCAGTGGTGGTGGCAGTGGTGGTGGCAGTGGTGGTGGCAGTGGTGGTGGCAGTGGTGGTGGCAGTGGTGGTGGCAGTGGTGGTGGCAGTGGTGGTGGCAGTGGTGGTGGCAGTGGTGGTGGCAGTGGTGGTGGCAGTGGTGGTGGCAGTGGTGGTGGCAGTGGTGGTGGCAGTGGTGGTGGCAGTGGTGGTGGCAGCGGCGGCTGGGGGAAGTGCAGCAGGCGTTGGTGGCAGTGGCAGTGGCAGTGGCAGGGGCAGGGGCAGGGGCAGGGGCGGTGACAGTGTAGCAGGCGTTGGTGGCGGTGGCGGTGGCAGGTGGCGGTGGCAGGGGCAGGGGCGGTGACAGTCTGTAGCCTGGTGGCAGGGGCAGGCTGCGGCAGGTAGCAGGTAGCAGGCCAGTGTCAGGGTCCTTGCAGGTTAAAGAGGTGCCTCCTCCTTTGCTATATCCAGCTCCTCTGACACATCTCCTCATTGTCCTCCCTCACTTCCCTGCTCCCCTCCCTCCTCACTGCCCCTCACACTCCCCTCCTCAAACCCCTCATCATCCCCTTCCCTGCCTCCACTACTGCCACTGACCCCTGCCCCCACTTTGTTGCCGCCCTGTAGTCCTTCAGCAACCCCTCTGCCCCCACCAGTGTCGCCAGCAGCAGCCCAGCCCCCCCCGCACCCCCAGCCCCTCCAGCTCTCAGCTCCTCCCTCCGTGGCGTTGAGCCGGCTAGCCCCCCTCCCCCTCCCCCTCCCCCTCCCCCTCCCACTGACAGCCCCAGCCCCCCTGCCACACTCACCCCAGCCACAGCATCCGACCCCTGCCCCAGAGCAGGCTCTGCCTTCAGAGGGCTGCTGCTGCAGCGAGGGGTCCCTCACCAGCTGGCCACCTACCTGCTGTGCGCGTTCACACGGCCTGATGCCCCCGCGGCTCTGGGCCCTGGTCCCTGCACGCCAGGCACCACCCAGGCAGTCACTGCGGGCACACCACCAGCAGCTACACCACCCGCCCAGGACCAAACAGCAGGAGCAGCAGCAGCAGCAGGAGCAGGAGCAGCAGCAGCAGGGCAGCAGGCGGGCAATGGCCAGCCTGCAGCTGGCAACCTGCCTACCGCCCTGACGGAGCCAACTCAGCCATTGCCTGTTGCAGCCAGGCAGCAGCAGCCAGCCCCCAGCCCTGCACACCACCCAGGCTCTAGTCAGGCAGCCACGCCCCCAGCCACCTCCTCCTCCGCCCTGCCCCCTGCCCTGGCCCCCTGGTGCTTGGCTCCCACCTCACCCGCCTGGAAGACCGCCCTCAGCCTGCCCGGCCTCCCCCTGGCCTTACAGCTGCTGTGCAGCATGGTGGGCGGCCATGCTGCCAGCGCCACCGCTGCATGCAGCGCTGGGTTGTGGGCAGTCGAGGGGGCAGGCAAGACAGGCGGCAGAGAAGGGTCAGAGGCGACCGGCCTTCAAGGGGTTGGCGCTTGTGAAGCAAGAGCAGGAGCAGGCGGGGACAGATGGGAAGGAGGGGAGGGAGGGGCAGGAGGGGGAGGAGGGGCGATGAGGGGTCTTTCCCCCACCCGCAGTCCCCCACCCCTACCGCCTTTTCCCTCCCTCCCCCCCAGCGCCCCCCCCTCCCCCGCGCCCCCGCTGCTGCACCTGCTCCACCTCCTGGAGGGGGTGTGTGGAGGACCCACCCTGGCCCCCCTGGCGGAAGCCTTGCTCGACAGCCTAGCCGCCTCCACCGCCCTGCTGCCCCACCCTGGCCCCGCCCCTTCCCCCTTCCACCCCACCCCCCACCTCCACCTCCACGAACCCACCCCGCTCAGCCAGCCATTTGGTGCATCAGGCACGGCAGCAGAGCAGGCCAGGGCGGACACCAGCACCAGCACCAGCACCAGCACCCCTCCCGCCACCAGCACGGGCCCAAGCGCGAGAGCCAGTGGCAACGGCCACTTTCAGCTCGCGGTACCGGGAGGGGCAGCAGCTGCTGATGATGATGCAGCCCCTCGCCCGGTCGTGGGCCCGCTCAGTGTGGCCTCAGAGGTGGCGCGGCTGCGTGAAGACAGCAGGCAGCGGGCGCGCATCCTCGCAGCACGCCGGCGCGAGGCCATGATGCGCGCCATGGGCCTGCCTGCCTCCCCCCAGGGCGCACCTGGGAGTGTGACCCCGGGGGCTGGAAGTGTGACCCCGCCTGGCAGCGTCACAGGAGCCAGGGTGGTGAGCTGGGGGCTAGATGGCGGCAGCCTGGCCCAGGTGGGAGGGGTGCCAGGGGCGCCTGAGGGGGGACCTCAGGAGGCCAGCAGAGGAGCAGAGTCGGCGGGACTGGGCAGCGGCCTGACCCCCTACCGTCTGCAAGGCCCCGCGGTGGTCCAGCTTGGCTTCCCTGCTGCTGCTGCAGCACACTCTGGACCTCTCAACCCCAGCAGCCCCAGGCTGGTGCCCGGTGCGCTGCCTCAGCAGCAGCGGCAACAGCAGCAGCAGGAGGGGCACGGCCAGGGGGTGATGGTGTTGGAGCAAGCCGTTCCCCCGCCTGACCAGGCAGCAGGGCCCTCCACTCCTGCTGCACCATCCAGCCAGGCCCGCCCTCCCCCTCTGGCCCTGACCACATCTCCCTCGGGCACTCCCCCACAGGCAGCCGACACAGCAGCAGGTCAGGCAGCCGTCTCGCCACCCACTGGACACGCAGGCTATGGCCTCGGCCTCAACCCAGGCCTGGGGCCAGCCACCCGCACACCGCCGCTCCCAACCCCCCTACCCAGCCCCACGCCTCCCTCACCACTGCTGCTCCCCCCTCACAGCCCCCCGGGCAGCCAGCTTGCAGCCGAGCTGGCCGCGCTCGAGGCTGAGGAGGAGGCAGCTGAGCAGCAGCAGGGGCGGGAGGCCAGGCAGGGGGCGGAGCTGCGCTGCTGCGTCTGCCACGAGGGCTACAGCCTGCAGCCCAGCCAGCTGCTGTGTGTGTACCTGTTTTGCAAGGCGGTGCCGTACACATGGAGCCAGGCAGACGGCAGGGACAGCCTGGAGCCAGGTCAGGAGGCGCGAGCAGGGGCTAGGCGCGGGGGGCAGGGGCGTCGCGCCCTTGGACGAGGAGGAGCAGGTCCAGGGCGGGTGACTCCCGGTGCTGGGGCAGAGCCAGTGCAGGGAGCAGGGAGCAGCACGGGTGTGTGCCAGGGGGAGGCTGGAGTTGTTGGCGGAGTCACGGCACTCGCGGGGGCGGAGGCAAGGGCAGCGCTGAGCACGGCTGCATGGGAGGCTGGTTTGACGACTGTGGGTGGCCCCCCTATGTGCATGCTGCCTGCCAACAGCCCCTGCCGTGCGCTGTACACGAGCGTCACCTACTTCAACGTCATCCACGCAGCTTGCCATGCGGCGGCGCGGCGGGCAGATGCCTCGCTGAGGACGCCAAAGAAGGAATGGGATGGCGCGAGCCTGCGCAATGGGGAGGTGTGTCAGACAAGCCCCTGCTGCTAGTTACGCACGCCCTGATGCGAGCACTTCAGTCAACACTGGCCTTCTCGTGGATGCTCTGCGTCATCACTGGGGTGCATGGCGGGTGCAACGGCCTGGGGCGCATGGGCCTGGGGCGCATGGTGTAGAGGCAAAGGCGCTGTGGTCACTGGAGTCTAGGCTGCGCTGTTGGAACACACTGTTAGATGTCGAGGTACGGCGTACGGCTCACCTCCCTCTCGCCCTGTGCTCACAGGTTCGCTGCAACATGCTGCTGCCGCTGCCTGGGCTTCGACTGCCTGAAACTGCCCTCGAGGAGGGGCTCGCGGCGCACTGGGAGGCCCTGCAGGCCCTCGGCCCGTGCCTTGACACGCCCTCGCGGCCCTCCTCTCGTAGCAACGCCGCCAGCTCCAGCAATGCCAGCACCAGCAGCAACGGGGTGCATGCAGCAGCGCGGGCTGTGGGTGCCTCAATGAGTCAAGACAGCATTGGGGGAGCGGGGTTGGGCATGCAGGCAGAGGGCGAGGCGGAAGCTGGGCTGAAGCTGCAGCGTATGATGCTCGAGGAGGGGCCAGGTCTGAGGCTGATCCTCATGGCGGCAGACATGGCCAGCCTGCTGTTCAGGTGGGCGTGCACACAAAGCAAACGTACTTCAGATCATCTTGGGCCGAGTGTCCGGCCTGGCTGGGCCATGGCCTGTTGTAGATGTTGCAGTGAGGCTGCGGCATAGGCTGGGCAGGCATCCTCGACACACACTCGACACGCACTGTGTCGCAGCACTGGGACAGCACCCGAGCCAACTTTCACACTAGGCTCGCAGTCCCTCAATCACACCTCATACGCATGTGCACCGTGTCATGCAGGTTCGCGGCCCGCCAATCGTTCTCGAATGACTGTGGTGGCGGCGGGCGGGAGTCGAACGCCGCCCTCATGCCCTGCCTGCTGCCCCTAGCCCTGTACTTCCACGAGCACTGCAACCCAGAACAGCGGACTGTGCTGCGAGCTTATGTGGACAGCCACGCGGTGCCTGCGGAACCCTCCCCGCCCCAGGCCTCACCCATCGCGACCCCTGCGCCCATCAGCCACCCCACAAGCAGCTTGCCCTCCGTATCCCCCGACCCGGACCCCTCCTCGACCTCACAGTCTCGCGCACATCAGACAACCTCGACGCTTGAAGGCTGGCGGCAATGGCACGGCGTCACGACTTTGCAAGGGCCCGCGCCGCAGTCCTGGCCACATGCCCTGGCTCTCAGCCTCGTCACACACAGCGCCCCTGGCCTCTGGCTGAGCTACCGGGCAGTAGCGCTGCATAGACTGCTGTGGGCTGTTGGAGCCGGACGCCCAGAGGGGAACCGTAGCGCAGCCATGGAGGACAGCGCTGGGGCCAGCAGCGTCAACAAGCTTGCAAGTGGCAGCAACAGCAGTGACAGTAGGAGGCAGGTACTAGACTTGACAATTGAGCCGTCATCACCGGCCGCCACATTGGCTCCGGGCTCTTCCTCACCCTCCCGTGGTGCCGACATGGGGCTTGCAGCTCGAGAGTTTGAATACGTCGCGGACAGACCAAGCCAAGGCGTGTTGGTGGCGCTGCGCTTCTTCAGCCTCGTTGACTGCTTGCACGCCTACATGCACCACCACCAACAACAACAGCATGGCAATGACAGCTTGGCATGGCAACATCAGCAGCCGCAAATGGTTGAACAGCTGCAGGAACGGCACCGCTTTAGCCAAGAAGGTGGCCAGGCGCAGGAACGGTGGCGAGCACGCCTGTCAGCCTGTGGGTTGAGCACGCCACACCAGGTGAGTACTGTACCCTTGATCCCCAGATGATGCTTGGTAGGCAAGCGGTTTGGGCAAGTATTGTATCCCTAGGGTTGTTGTTACTCTACGCCACACCCCGTCAGTCGTGTAGGTTACGACAGTATATGCATGCTACGTAGAGCAGGGCGGGGAAGGGGGAGTGGGGGGAAAGGGGCACGTGTCTCCTTCGAGTCCTTCAAGTCGCAGGTGCGCATGCGGTGTGCCATGTGTCTGCAGGCCCACGCTCTGGCTCAGGCGCTGCTAGCTCGAGTGCAGGAGCTGGAGCGCGCGTCTGGCAGCAGCCAAGCGATGCTAAGGTTGGGATCGTGGCCTGCCTGTTAGTTCAAACCTAGTAAATTGTTTGTAGTCTAGGTTCAGAGACGGAGTCTTTTATTGAAACGAGAGTACGGCGCTTTAGTGTTGATCGTGTATGTTGCGAGGGTGTTGGATGGCTGTTTATTGGACACTGCTCTCGTTGTCGGTGATGGGGCTGGGGTTGGAGATGAAGATTGGGATGGGGAGGAAAAGGAGAGGGAGGAATGGGGAGCTTTGGAGGAGCATCTAATGTTAGTTGATAAAGTTGAAAGTAAAGGATCTCCAGGCCTCTGCTCCTATGGATCCTTTGACTCTGCTGGAGATTGTACCACACTCTAATTATGCTCACTTAGGGGCTGGCATAACAGCAGTGCACGCGCCTCCACCTGCGCATTCATGCATGACTCGCAATGCCTAGATGATGGACTATATTTTGCATCACTGTAGCCGCTGCAACTGTTGTTACTAGCTGTCGTCGGCGTCTAGGATGTCCACCCGCTGCCTGCGCCTAGTACCGAGGTTGAGCAGGCGCGGTCACTAGCTCAATGGGACAGCTCTCGCGGTCGGTACCAGCTGGCCGGATGTCCCGGAGAGTTTGGTGTACATACTGTTCGTCGCTGCGCAACGTTGTTCGCAAACAGTGTAGCAACAATGGTGGGCCGATAACATAATCCATCGTTAGATTAAGTACGTCAACTGCATGCTATGCTTCCTTCTATGCCTCGCAACGTTGGGTCCGTTCAGTTGTGTGTATTCCCAGTCTGTGCGCCGGCCCCTTGCAGCAGCCTGGCTTTAAAGCGCCCGAACCTCGAAGACAACGCGGAACTGTCCTCGTTGCGGGCTGCGGGTTGAGCCGAGGTTGGCTCGGGTGACGCAAGCATGGCGCCAAGAGGCGTGGGAACCGGGGTGTGCATCCCTGACCCTGGGCGCAGGGCGCCAGCTGCCGGTGCTGGGCTTCCCCCCGGTCCCTGCCCCTGAGGCATCCCGGATGTGTGCTGACCCCCAAACGGGCTCCGGGGCACGCTGCCCATTACCGCCCCCACGGCCACCCCCTCCTCGCTCGCTGCGACCCCTCCCTTCTGAACCCCATGTCCCCCTTGGCCTCCTCCCTTCTGCCCCTGCTGCTGGTGTGGTCCTCCCTGCATGGCTGCAGCCGCGGGAGCCGAGTAAAGTGGTGCGGTGTGCTGCTGCCTGCCGCCCGATATGGCTGCAAGCAACGTGGTTCCCTGCTCACCGAGGAGCCCCTTGCCCCCTCGACTCAGTGCCTCGCTCGCCGCGAGCAGGCGCGTTTGCAGGCGCGGCAACCGCACCTCGTACGAGTGCACCGTGGCGAGGATGTGGACCAGTTGCGCTGCGAGCGCGCGCTGCTGCTCGAGGGTGGAGCTGGAGGGGCTGGAGGGCGGGCCTGAGGAGGGTTCCGGGTGCGAGTACTGGTGCACGAGGTGGGCAGCCTGGGCCTGGCATACCTGCAGGCGCAGGGGGAAGGGGGGTGGGGGTAAGAGGTTGGCACTTGGTCATCTGGGCCAACAGGGGTTCGCAGCCGCTACGACATCAGCTGCTAGCATAGCTGAGCATAGCTGTCAGCAGTGCCGTGTGCTCTTATTTTGTCTCATGCGCGAGGCACATGCACGAGGCACACAAGACTGCACTCACATTGTGCTCACTGCAAAAGGCACTGAGGCCCGCGGAGGGGGGCTGGTTTGCACCCAGTCAGGGCAAGCAGCAGCAGCCATGAGGGCAGGCAGCAGGCCAGGGGACGAGCAAAGGCCAATACACATGGAGCTCTCGTCCATGCAGCACTGGCTCGCAAACCGCATCCCCAAGGCCTCTACCATGCCATCCGCACCCACTTGCAGCAGCCACTCCAGCTGTGCAGCTGCGGGCGCACTGCGGACAGCTTGCGGAGACACTGCCGCTGCCAGCCGCTGGCCAGCCGCGAGCACCGCGAGGCGCAGTGGGGGCGGTCCCTGCTGCAGCAGGCCGTCAAACACTGTGCAAGCCTGCGGGCAGGCAGGAGGTGGTGTGGGGTGTTGGGTGCGAGGGGCAACAAGGCAGCAGAGAGCCTGATTATGCCTCATCAGTTGTGGGCTACGGATGGGAAAGGTTGAATCATGGAGGGGCTCTGTGTTTGGGGGTGAGGGTGGAGGCCAGCAAGGTGGTGGCGGGTGGCTGGCGGGCAGTCCCGGGGCGGGTGCTGCGAGCAGGTGGGCAGTTCCCCGTGTGTGGGGGTTGACTGGCGGGTGCTGCGAGGAGCGGTTGAGCAAGTTGAGCCTGCCCACCACAGGGTGAGGGTGAGGGCCAGCCCTTGGGGGTGCGGTGGCTGGTGGGCCAACAGTTCAGACGTCAGGAAGGAGCACAGTGTTGTGGCGCGACTCGTGGAGTATGACACGGCAGAGGTGGTTGGTTGGTTGGTAGGTATGACATGGCAGGGTTTGCTGAAGCAGCTTTGGTGAGTTATGTTTTGCGGAGCCCCAGATCGTTTTGCGCTGCCAGGTAGGGGGCTGGTGGGGGGGTCACCATCCACTGCAGAGAGCTCCACCCCCGCTACAGCAATCAGGCGGGTAGGCTGGATGGGCCAGGCGGGTGGATAGGCGGGCAGCTGGGCGGGAATGTGTTGGTGGGTGCAGGCAAGGAGCCGTCGAGGAGACTGGGCGCCTAAGGCAGTGGGATGTGTAGGAGAGCCTGCCTGGTCCACCAGCTGGGGTGTGTCGCGGTACAGCAGCAGCACGTCCAGCAGCACCTCACAGCAGGCCGCCTGCACCCGGGGCTGCTCGCCCCCCAGCAACACCATCAGAGGCGGCATGACCCTGCGACCAGAGTGGGGGCAGGTGGGGGAGGGGGAGGGGGAGGGGGAGGGGAGGGGGAGGGGGAGGGGGAGGGGGAGGGGGAGGGGGAGGGGGAGGGGGAGGGGGAGGGGGAGGGGGGGGGGGGGGGGGGGGGGGGGGGGGGGGGGGGGGGGGGGGGGGGGGGGGGGGGGGAGGGGGAGGGGGAGGGGGAGGGGAGGGGGAGGGGGAGGGGGAGGGGGAGGGGGAGGGGGAGGGGAGGGGGAGGGGGAGGGGGAGGGGAGGGGGAGGGGGAGGGGGAGGGGGAGGGGGAGGGGGAGGGGGAGGGGGAGGGGGAGGGGGAGGGGGAGGGGGAGGGGGAGGGGGAGGGGGAGGGGGAGGGGGAGGGGGAGGGGGAGGGGGAGGGGGAGGGGGAGGGGGAGGGGGAGGGGGAGGGGGAGGGGGAAGGGAAGGGGGAGAGGGAGGGGGAGGGAGGAGGCTCATAGCCCGACCCCCCTGCTGCCGCACAGCCCTCACCTTCGTGTCATTAGTGCGCCAACTGCCTCCAGCGGCAGCACGCCCCGCACTAGTGCCGCAGCAACCAGGCCAGCATTGCTGGCTGCCGCCTGCTTGCCTGGGGAACCCCCCACCCCAGCCCCAGCCCCAGCCCCAGCCCCAGCCCCAGGGCCGTTGCTGGAGGGTGCAGGTGGGGCCGGCCAGCAGGCAGGTCTCCAGGGCGGACAGCACCTCAGGCAGGGCAGGGCTGTGCAGGCAGCAGGCGAAGACGACGGCGGCAGACAGCTCCTGCAGCAGCAGGGCCCAGTGGGGGGGGGCAGCAGGTCAGGCCAGGTGCTGAGGGAGGGGGGCAGCAGGTTAGGCCAGGTGCTGAGTCATTGACAGCATGCTGCATCCCATTGACTGCTGGAGGCATAGCCATTGTCAGTGGCATTTTGCTGTTGAGTGCCCATTGCCCTCATCAGCCAGTTGCGTATGAAGCAGGCAGGCAGTTGGGCAGGCGGGCAAGCAAAGCGGTCCTGCAGGCACACCGCTCTCTGGAGGCGATGAGGCAGGGGGCGCACAGCAGCAGGCACTCACAGCCAGGTGAGGGGGGGCAAGGGGGCCACTCCATCTGGAGTCTGCGTGGGGGCTGCCGCACAGCTGCTGCCGAGGTTTAGCGCGCCGGTTGCCAGTTGCAGCCCTGCCCTGCCCTGCCCTGCCCTGCCCTGCCCTGCCCTGCCCTGCCCTGCCCTGCCCTGCCCTGCCCTAGCGAGCTGCTGCCTTCTCATCATGCCCCTGTGGCCCGGCCCCTGCTGCTGTCATTGGACTCACAGGCAGGCAGTGCGTGACCCAGGACACGCCCCTGTGACCCGCCCCCCCCGCCCCCTCCAGCAGCTCCAGCAGCCAGCGACCCAGGCCAGGGGAGGGGGCGGTGGCGGGCAGCAGCCCCCCCAGCAGCAGCGGCAGCAGGCGCGCCCTGGCAGCTGCCAGCAGCCAGCAGCCAGCGGGCAGCAGTGGCAAGGGTAGGCAGGGTGGCTACCGGGGCCACTGGGGCAGGGGCAGGGGCAGGGGCAGGGGCAGGGGCAGGGGCAGGGGCAGGGGCAGGGGCAGGGGCAGGGGCAGGGGCAGGGGGCAGGGGCAGGGGCAGGGGCAGGGGCAGGGGCAGAGGCAGGGGCAGGGGCAGGGGCAGGGGCAGGGGCAGGGGCAGGGGCAGGGGCAGGGGCAGGGGCAATGGGGGGCAGCAGCTGGAAGCCGGCACCCACACACCCCTGCCTGGCCCCTTCATCATCAGGCGCCTCACCAGCACGGCGCTGCCCCTGCTGCCCCCCCTGGCCCCCCTGCCCCCCCTGCCCCCCCTGCCCCACAGCCCCCTGCCCCCCCTCCCCGGTGAAGCTAGGCACTGGTGTAGAGGTGGGTCAGGCTGAGGCCGCCCCCCCCCGCCCCCTCCTCCTACCTGGCGGTGTGTTCTGATAGGCCCAGGGGGGGGAGGGGCAGCCCAGGGGGGTGCCTGGGGGGGGCAGCAGCAGGTGGCCGGGGTGAGAGGAGGGGGGGTGAGGGGGGGGGGCTCAGCGCCCCGTCATCCCAGCAGCTGCCAGCATCATCATCAGCTCTGCCGCCCCCCCTGACTGCGCCTGACTGGACCCCCCGTGCCCACTACACATTGCTGGCAATCAGCTCAACATGCGTCATTGTTGTCACGCATTACGACAAGGGTTAGGTTTAGGCCGTGACAGCTGAAACCCGGTGTGTCTCAGCAACAGGCGGCCGCCCCACAGCTTGGGTTAGGGTTAGGGTTAGGGTTAGGGTTAGGGTTAGGGTTAGGGTTAGGGGTTAGACCCTAACCCTAACCCCTAACCCCGGCCGCCCCACAGCTTGACAGAGCACTCACCTCAGCACCAGGCTGTCCTTGGTCAGAGCAAGGAACGCTACCCCTACCGTTGCCACTGCAGCTGGCTGCAACCACCCAGGGCCCAGGGAGGGCAGCAGCAGCCCCAGCAGCAGCCCCAGCAGCCCCAGCAGCAGCAGGGGCAGCAGCAGCAAAGCAGGGGCAGGCAGCAAGTGAGCAGGGGGTCACGTTGCCGCTGCCGCCCCCTGGGTGGCGCCCTGACCTGTTTGCCCCCTGTTGATGATGCGGAGGACAGCTCTGCCGCGCCCTGCGCCTGCCCGCTGCTGCCTGAGCTGCCTGGGTCCTGGGCGCAGGCTGCCTGGCTCAGCACTGGCAGCAGCACATGGCTCGCAAAGGCCGGGCCTGCAGGCAAAGGTGGTGGATGGAAGAGCGGGTAGGCAGCAGGGTTGCTTTGAGACGGGAGCGGGGGGGGCGGGGGGGCGGGGGGTGGGGGGCAGGGGCGAGTGGGCGGGTCCACGCTGAGGCGCAGGTCAGAGCAGGTCACACAGCAGGTCATGGAGGATCCAGGCCGTGTCTACCCCCCTGCTCACGCCTCCTTCCACCCCTCCCACCGCCACGCCTCTCCACCTCCCAGCTGCCAACCAGCACCTCCCACCAGCCCCTCCCCTCCCCTCCCCTCCAGCACTCACCAAAGACCCGAGCAATGGCCTCCACCGCCAAGGCCAGGTCTGCCCGCAGCTGGCCCACCCCCTGCTGCTCCTCCGCCCCCTCCCCCCTCCCCCAGCCCCCGTCCCCCCTGCCTCCCACAACCCCAACGGCCACTATCGTGTTGGGCAGACAGGGCGGGGGCAGCAGGGCAGCCTGGTGCAGCAGCTCAGGCAGCACCGCCTGCACCACCCACTGCACCACTGGCCAAGCCGCCCCGCCGCCACCCTGCCCCGCAGCCCAGGCCTGCAGCAGCTGCCCCCCACTGGCCCCGCCCCAGCCTTCAGGACCACTGGCATCCACCACCTGACCCGGCCCCCCCTCCCCCTCATCCCCCTCCCCCCCCTGGACCAGCCACCCACACACCGCGGTGTGCATGGCGCCCAGCCTGGAGCTGCCTAGCCCCTGGGCCCTGCCCCCCGCCCCCCCAGCCTGGGTGGCGGCCAGGGGGGTGGAGGTGGAGGTGGCCCTGCTGGTGGCGCATGAGGCGTGCATGAACGCACAGCCACCCGGGTCGCTGCCGTTCACCACCACCGTGTCGACGCTGTGGGACCGCACGTCTGTGTCAGTCAGGCCGTCTCGAGACTCGAGGGTTCCGCGAGGCTCGACGATGTCTCGAGGCTCGTGTGCTGCAGTGGGCTGGCGCGGAGGCGTGGGGTGAACTTGGAGGGAGCACGAGGAGGGTCCCAGGAGCGGTGGTGGGGTGGGGAGGGTGGGCAGAGGGAGTGCCCCGGTGGTGGGGGTGGTGCGGCGAGACACCAGGGGGTGGTGGGTCACAGCGTGCAGGGCAGGCCCCCCCTCCCCCCCTGCACCCCTCTGCTGCTCCGGGTCCTGCGACCCAATTGCCCCCAGGTGGGCTGAGTGTGCAGCTGCTGTGGCTGCCATGAGGGCGGCCCTTTCAAACACAGAGCCAGCCACTGGCCCCAGCCCCGCCCCCCCCTCGAGGTCCCTCTCACACCCCTTGTTGTCATTCTCGACTGTGCCGTGCGCCCCACTCCATGCGGCGCCAGGCAGGTGCTGAGGTCCTAGTGGCTGGAGCTGGAGGTCTGGAGGGGGGGCGGCCGAGGGGGCGGGGCTGGCTGCCAGGGCCAGTGCCAGGGGGCAGGTGGCCAGGGCTGCGGTGCGCATGAGGGGCACCAGGGCTGTGAACGCGCTCAGCAGCTGGTGTGCGGCCTGGACCATGACCAGCAGCACAACACAGGACAGGCTGTTGACCCCATGGCTGTGGGCGGGGAGTGAGGGGAGCGAGGGGAGTGAGGGGAGTGAGGGGAGCGAGGGGAGTGAGGGGAGTGAGGGGAGTGAGGGGAGCGAGGGGAGTGAGGGGAGTGAGGGGAGTGAGGGGAGCGAGGGGAGCGAGGGGAGTGAGGGGAGTGAGGGGAGCGAGGGGAGTGACGGGGAGGTAAGGGAGGATGGGAGCGGGGGAGGGGAGGCGAGGCGGAGGCAGAGGGGGAGGGGCCCGGGGGGCGAAGAAGGAAGAGGGCAAGGGGGGGGAGGGAGAGGGCCGGAGAGGGGAAGAGGGAGGGGGAGGGGAGTGTGGGGCTAGCATGGTTTGTTAGACCCTCCCTGTGTCCTCACCAGCTGCCAGCCCCCCGCCCCCGCCACCACCTCACCCGGCTGTGCCCCAACCACCCTCTCACTCGCAGCCCTGTGCAGCCAGGGGCAGCTGCCCACCCCACCTGCTGGTGGTAGCTGTCAAAGCGCTTGGCATTGAACTGGGCCGCCCCAGGGGCCAGCAGCCGGGCTCCATGCGCCCCGCCTCCATGCGAGTGACTCAGGGTCCTGAAGTGTGACCAGCCAGCTGCCCCCCCCCCCAGGGCCACCTCTGGTATGCCCAGCACCCCCCCCAGACCCCCCAGGCTGCTGAGGCTGTGCTGCCATTGGAGGTGGAGGGAGGGGCGGGGGGTCAGGCCAGGGGGGGGGCCCCCCCTGCCCCTCCCCCCCCCTGCCCCCGCCCCCCTCACCCTCATGGGGGGCTAAGGAGGGCATGGACCCAGACAGGCGGTGCCCGGTGGCGGCAAGGGGCGGGCCCCACACAGCCTGCTGCTGCTGCTGCTGCTGCTGCTGCTGCTGGTCACGCGGGGGAGGGATGGGGGGGACGGGGGGTAAGCCGGGGTCACTGCCGCGTGTGCCCCCCCTGGGCCCATTACCACTGCCCCTGTCGGGGTCATGATCTGAGGGGTGGGGGGGTGCGGCCAGGTTGGTGGCGCTGCCGCGTGTGACCACGGTCAGACCTGGCAGGCGGTAGATGGGGGGGGCTGCTGCCTCAGGGCCAGGGCCTGCAGCAGGGGGGCGGGGGGGCAGGGGGGTAGGGGGGGCAAAGGGGCAGGGGGGGCAGGGGGGGCGGGGAGGGCAGGGCAGGGGGGGTTCAAGAGCAGTGGAGTGTGAGGGCAGGTGAGGGGGAGGAGAGGAGAGGGGTGGACCGCAGCAAGCCAGGGTCCTGAGGGGAGGAAGGTCAGATGCAGGAGAGAGGGTGGGGGAGGTGGGGGTGGGGAGGTGGGGGAGGTGGGGAGGGGGGAAGGGGGGGAGGGGGTGGGGGAGGTCAGGGGAGTATGGCAGGGAGGCCCTCGGGGGGAGAGGGGGGGAGAAGGGGTCAGCAAGGGGTAGGGGGTATAGGAGTTGGGGTGGGGAGGCTGCAGGGGCTAGTCTGCATGGACTAGGCTGTGCAGAGCAGGCAGGGGCTTCTCTACTGGGGGCATGCACAGGCAATGCCAGGCCAGGGCTGGGCTGGGCTGGGCAGGGGAGGTGATGAGCCCCCTGCTGCTGCTGGCCCTTGTTTCAAGAGGGCAGGCAAGAGCTCCACCCACCTGCTGCCTCAGCCTCTGCAGTGCTGCCGGCAACGCCCCCCGCTGCAGTGGCGATGGCCGCCAGGTTGCTAGCACTGGGGTGTCTCACATGACTCTGACCCTGACCCTGACCCTGACCCTGACCCTCGGCTGCCGCCCCTGGCCAGTGCCCTGCCTGGCCTCCCGGCCCGGTGACTGCTGCGGGGTAGGGGGGGCTGGCTGCGGGCTGGCTGGCGCGCAGGTGTCGCCCCGCCTGGCCCACCAGCTTGCTGACCAGGGAGGCGGTCAGCAGGACGGGGTCTGCTGCCCAGGCCTGTCAAGGGGCGGGGGCGGGGGCAGAGTCAGTGGCAGGGGGCAGAGGAGCAGCAGCAGGAGCAGGGCTAAAGGTGGACAGGTCCGAACTCAAAGGCAGGGGCCGGGGCAGGGGCTAACCAATGACCTGCCTGCCTGCCTCTTAATGGCAGGTCGTTGGTCATCATCACCCTTTGCACTGTTTGCAATCCCCGCTTGCGCTGTTCCTGGCTGCCCGCCACTGATATAGCGGCGAAGCCGGCACCCCAGCCAAGGCCCCCAGCCCCGCCCTGCACCTGCAAGGCCGGCAGCAGCCTGGTGGCGGTGGAGGAGGCCACGCACTCTGCCCCGTCGCGCAGCAGCTGAAGCACCAACTCCTGGGCAAGCAGCAGCAGCAGCAGCAGGCAGGCAGGCGGGGTGGCAGTGGCAAGTGGGAGGGCGGGTGAGGGGGCAGGCGGGAGGGCAAGGGAGCAGGGGGGGCTGATGCCAGGGATAGGCAGCGAGGGGGTCAGCCAGTGGGGCCGAGCCCCTGGCGCCAGTGCCTGCACGCCCTAGCCCTAACCCCTCCACCGCCCTGGCCCTGCCCCTGCGGCCCCTGAGGGCCCCCTGACCCGGACCTGGCGCTGCCCCTTCACCCCCTGGCGCTGTGCCCCCTGCCCCCTGGCCCCTGCCCCCTGCGGCCCCTGCCCCTGCGGCCCCTGCCCCTGCAGCCCCTGCGGCCCCTGCGGCCCCCCCTGCTGCCCAGGGCTCACCTCCAGAGCCAGGTAGTGCGGGGGGGAAAAGGGCAGGCTGCCTGGGGCCAGCAGTGCCGTCAGCGCATCCACTGCTGCCACACGCACCTGCACAGCGTGACTGGACACACTTTCAAGCTGCAGGTCACACAAGATGGGCCACGTACCCAGGCACCCTCCCTGACCCTACCCCATGCCACCCCCCCTACCCCATGCCACCCCCTTCAACCACGTCCAGGGCTACCACAGGTCAAGGCCCCACCCCCACCCCCAGCCAGCACACCCTCCCTGCCCCACCCTCCCACGCCCACTGCCTTGGTCCCACCCCCAGGCCTTGCATCTCCCTTGCAGGCCTATCCCCCCAACCCCCTTACCCCAGACACATAGACCCCAGACTCAACAGCACCAGGCCCAGCTTCAGCCCAGCTTCAGCCCAGCTTTAGCCCAGCTTCAGCCCAGCTTCAGCCCAGCTTCAGCCCCACAAGACGCCCCAACTCTGGGCCTGGCTGACCCCCGCCCACCCCCCCCCACCCCCACCCCACCCCCACCCACCTGCTCCATCCTGTCCTCGGCCAGCCGATGCAGCGCTTGCAGCAGCAGCCCCGAGGTGGCACCCACATCCACCAGCGGCTGGCCCAGCCCCTCCCCCCCTGCCCCATACCCAGGGACCCCCCCCTCCCCCCTCCCCCCCAGTGTCGCCCCCACCCCCAGTCGTGGCGCTCAGGCTGGAGCTGACAGCAGGGGGGCCCTCCCTGCCATTCCCAACCAGCTCACCCAGCCCAGCCCCCGCCCCTGCTGCCAGTTGGTGGGGGCTGGGGGTGCTGGAGCGGGAAGGGGGGCGGGAAGTGGAGGGGGGGGGTGCTGGGGAGGGGGAGGGGGTTGGCAGGGGGGCCACTGGAGCAGCGCTGCCAGCATCTCGGCTGCCAGCATGCGGCGTTCAGGGCTAGGGCTGGTTGCCTGCAGCGCAGAGTCAGGGACAGCAGGGGGGCAGCAGGTGAGGGGTGGCAGTAGGGGGGAGGGGGCAGCAGGTGAGGGGTGGCTGAGCAGCCCCCCCTTAAGGAAGTGAGCAGGCAGAGGTGGCTGAGCCATTAACCCCGCTACTAACAAAGCCCGCTCTTAACGAAGCCCCCCCTAAAGGAAGTGAGCAGGCAAGGGGCAACAGACGTCCAGGCGAGTCAGGGGGTCTAGGCTGCCATGAAGGAGGGTCAGGGGTCCTGGGCAGCGACATCCACCTTAGCTCCTCCCACCCTTCCATCACTGACCAGTTTTGCTCAGTCAGTTGCTCAGCCCGGCCAGAGGCTGAGCAGTAGTCACCACCCCCCTCCCCTACTGCGTCCCGCCTACCCCTCCCTCAGTGGCCAGCTTTGCCCTGCCACCTGCTCAGCACCTGCTCAGCCGCCTACTGCCCCCATGAGACAGCACGTAAGCTGCACTCCCCAGGCAACAGCCACTGCGCGCATCACCTCAACCACCCCTCAACCACCTTGTGGTACCTTGTGGCAGCTGACCCTCCTGCCCCCTGCCCCCTGCCCCCTGCCCCCTCCCCCCTGCCCCCTCCCCCCTCCCCCTCACCAGCTTCACGGCGTTGCCCAGCACCTCCAGCGAGGCCCAGTTCCGCCCCAGGGCCGCTGCCACCTGGGCACACATGGCGACGACTGCGCCCCGCTGGCCCGGGTCAGGCGAGGCGATGCCGCTCATCACCAGGCCGGTCAGCGCCTGACGCGTGTCGTTGTCCAGGCTGCCGAGGATGATGGCCTGGAGGGGGGAGACCAGGGACACAGGGGCCTCAGAGGCAGGGGGGAGAGGGGTGGGGGGTAAGGGGGTGGGGGGCAGGGAGGGTGGGGGTTTGAGGGTGGTGGGGGTAGGGAGGTTGAGGGGTGGAGGGGGTGGGGGGTAAGGGGGTGGGGGTAGGGGGGTAAGAGGGGCAGTTAGCAAGGGGTGTGATTAAGGGCAGGAGGTGGCTCTGCTGT
The DNA here is from genome assembly GCA_030144725.1 of Haematococcus lacustris. NCBI lineage: Eukaryota > Viridiplantae > Chlorophyta > Chlorophyceae > Chlamydomonadales > Haematococcaceae > Haematococcus > Haematococcus lacustris. The sequence continues at coordinate 5,671,363 of JASKMD010000029.1, read as the reverse complement.
GTATGGCGCCAGCCCTCCCCCTCACCCCCCCCTCACCCCCCTTGCCAGCAGCCTGCCCTACCCCTAGCTGCCTAGAGCCCCCCTGATGCCCCCCTTGCTGCCATGGCTCCCCCCCCTCCCCCTCTGCCTGCACTGACCTGCACCAGAGGCAGCATCTCCAGCCGCGACTTGATGGTGAGGGCGGGCAGGATGCGCGGCAGCAGCTGGGTCAGCTGGGCCAGGATGTGATGGTGGGCTGAGGGGGGAGGCAGGGGGCAGGGGGGGCCAGGGCCAGCTGCCCCGTCCGCGCAGCTGCAGCAGCAGCAGCAGATGCGATACTTGTGGCAGAGGGGGGCAGTAGCAGCCAGTGATGAGAGTGAGGGAGTGAGTGCCAGCCAGGTCACTGCCCTCCCCCTGCCCTGCCTCCTGCCGCCCCCCCCCCCCAACCATGGCTGCTGTGCACCTGACCAGCACCACCCATACCCCCTGCACCCTGCCCCCTAACCCCTTCCCCCCCCCCTGGCCCCCCTGGCGGCCCACCTGGCTGCAGCAGACTGTGGCTCCAGCCCAGAGCAGCCGGGTCTGCCTGGCTCAGGGTCGTGAGTTCCCTGCGGCCCCCAGGCCCCTACCCCCTCCCGCCCCTACCCCCCCCGCCACCTGGCTCATGGAGGGGGGCGGGGGAGGCGCAGGGCTGGGGGGGCGCCGGGGGGGCCCTTGACGGCTCAGCTGCTGCTGCAGGGCCTGGACCTGCAACACACAGCAGCAGGGGACCTGTTGCCAAACCCCCACCTCCGCCCCTGCTCCCCCCCCCCCCCCCGCCCCCCCCCTGCCCCCCCCATGACCCAGGTCCCTCTGGCTTGGCCCCGCCCTAGCATCACCTGCTGTGTCAGCACCTCCACCTGCTGCTGTGCCGCCGCTGCCTCTGCTGCCGCCTGCCCCTCAGCCTGCCCCTGGCTGCAGAGCTGGCCATGGGGCCGGAGGGCGGAGGGGGGGGGGCTGGCCCGGCCCTTTGCGTCTGCGTGAGGTCAGGGGGCACATCAGGCCCCTATGCTGCTGCTGCTGCTGCTAGTTGTGGTGGTAGTTGTGGTGGTTGTCACAGCAGAGCAGCAGGGCAGCAAGCAGCGGGCAGCAGCGTGTGTGGCAGCAGGGTGTGGGGCAGCAGCCCAGCCGTCAGTCAGGCCGCCAGCAGTGGCAATGAGACTGACAGCACGGCGCACGACAGGGCAGGGGAGGGGGGCCAGTCCCGACACCTACAGCTGCTAGCAACAGCCTCTACTCCGCTCCCCATGACCCCCTCCCCCCTCCCCCCCTCCCCCCCTGCCCCCCCTCCCCCCCTGCCCCCCTCCCCCCATGACCCAGCCGCCCCCTCGCACCTGCACTGCCGTCCCCCCCCCCCCCCTGGCCCCCTGCTAGCGCCTGCGCAGCCTTAAGCCAGCGCCACAGCGCGAGGGGGTCAGGCGGCCTGGGGGGGGACCTCACGGCCTGGTTGCCCACGAGGGCCCCCTGGGGTAGGGGGGGGGGAGCCGGGGGGGGGGGCGCATGCTGGGTGTGTGGGGGGCGGGTGAGAACAGGCGCCTCCCCCGCCTCCTCCTGCAGGGTGAGGGCGCTGGTGCGGTAGCCCCTGGCGCAGCAGGAAGGCCAGCACCGCGGAGTTGATGACCTGCGGCACACGGCAGCAGGGGGCCATAGGGGGAGGGGGGAGGCAGCAGGGGGCCATGGGGGGAGGGGGGAGGGGGAGGGGGGAGGCAGCAGGAAGCAGTGGGGGGTGGAGGGGGGAGGGGGGGAGGGGGGGGGGGCCCATGGTCGGGGCGGCCAGGCGCCAGGGGGTGCCTGCCTCACCTGCATCTCCTCACTGCTCGGGCGCCACAGGTCCCCCAGCCCGCCTCTCCCCCCTGGCAGCCAGCAGGTCAGCAGGGGGGGGGCAGGGGGGAGCGGGGGGGGCCAGGCCCCACCCCCAGCCCCACCCCTGACCCTGATGGCCTGCCTACCCCCTGCCCCCCCCCGGCTGAGACTCTGAGAGGAGGGGGGAGGGCCCCTGCTGCTGCTGCTGCTGCTGCCCCTGCCCGTGCTGCTGCTGCTCCTGCCCTTCCTGCCGCTGCTGCTGCCCTTCCTGCCGCCCCTGCTGCTGCTGCTGCTGGTGGGCCAGCTGGAGCAGCGCTGAGTCCAGCTTGCGCTGCAGCCCCCCTCCATGTCCTCAAGAGCCAGCCGCAGCTCATACCTGGGGCCAGGGCAGGGTGTGCCGCCAGGCAGGCTGTGCCCACACGGGTGAAGCCAGATGAGATGGCCTGGGTTAGGGTCAGGGTTAGGATTAGGGTTAGGGTAGGCAGGCAGGCAGGCCTCAGGGACTGTCAGGTGCGCTGAGATGTGTTGAGACATCCACAACCCCACCTTATCAACCCCCTCCATCGCACCATGTGCTGAGACACCCCACACCGCAACCCTACCACAGCTCCAGATGGACCCCCTCCTCTCACCCTACCGCCCTCCCCTCCCTTCACCAGACCAACACGGGACCAGGACGTCACCACCCTCACCCACACCCTTCCATACCTGGCCCCACAACCCTCCCCCCAGGGGGCTGGGGAGGCAGGTGTGTGGGCTTGCCCCCCCTCCCCCCTGGCCCCCACCTGCCGCCCTGCCCTCCTCCCTGCCCCTGCACTGCGCTGCACTGCGGGACCTCGGGGGCTGGCCTAGGATGGCGGGTACAGGGCTAGAAGGTGGGCAGGTGCGCAGGTGGGCAAGCTGGTGCGCAGGTGGGCAAGCTGGTGGGTGGGTGGGTGGGTGGGTGGGTGGGTGGGTGGGTGGGTGGGTGGGTGGGTGGGTGGGTGGGTGGGTGGGTGGGTGGGTGGGTGGGTGGGTGGGTGGGTGGGTGGGTGGGTGGGTGGGTGGGTGGGTGGGTGGGTGGGTGGGTGGGTGGGTGGGTGGGTGGGTGGGTGGGGTGGGTGGGTGGGTGGGTGGGGGGTGGGTGGACTCACTCCTTGAGCTGCAGCCGCTGTTCCACCTCCCTGGGGGGAGCAGCAGCAGTGGGGGGGGGAGCAGGGGGCGCTGGGGGGCTGGCTGCAGGGGGGCGCTGGCTGCCTGGCGGAGAGTGTGAGGCCGGGGGGAAGCGCAGGGGGTCAGAGAAGAAGCGCTTGCAGCTCATGCACCTGCTCAGGTGGCGGCACAGGGGCTTAGGCCAACTGTGTCGGCCATAGAGGGTCATCGGGGGCTGGGCCATGCAAATGGCGTGCTGGGGCTGCAGTGGCCTGTGGTCCAGGGCCCCAGCATCCAAGGCAGACGAGCATCTTGCAGGCTGGGGCTGATGCCGCCAGCTTCCTCGCTGCTGCTGCTGCTGCTGGGGCTGCTGCTGGGGTCAGAGGTGGGGTCCAGCTGTAGCCAGGGCCCACACACCTCGTGAGCTCGACCGGCCTCCTGTGACTCTACCAGCAGCTCCAGGGCGGTGAGGTGGTAGCCCCCGCGACATGAGGAAGGCCACCACCTGCATCCAGGTGCAGGGTGAGGAAGCCAGGCTGAAGCCACGGGATGCGAGGTGAGAAGATGCGATGTGAGAGAATGCGAGGCGGGGCGACGCGAGTGTGGCTACGCAGGCACCTTATCGGCTTCATATGAAGTCAACGAGGAAGAATTCGGGGCATCCGCCTCTGCTGCGCATCCCTGCTCCGCCTGCGCCATTGCTGTCTACGATATCATCGGCACCCCCGATCCGTGGCATACCCCAGCACAGAGCCGGTCAAGAAGTTAAACATGGCACATGACAATGGCATTGCTGACAGTTCAGCTGGCATCGCTGATCACAGCCTTTGTCTTGGGGTTGCTTTGCGTGCATGTACCGAATTATGAAAGGGGGTGGGGTGGGGGCCTCACAAGAGATACAAATCCACGCTTGCCATGCAGCTATGCATGCACAGCCAGTGCGACGCCGTGCATGTTCCTCCGGTCGTCTCATGTCCTAATGTGTGTGCTGTCATAATGCGTGACAACATCAAATCTTGTTGGTTGGGTTGACAATTAGGTAGCGATTGAAGGTCTTAACCGATGTTTAGAAGTACCCACGAGTGCATGTCTTCTTTGTCACCACGCCTACAGCCCCTTTGCAAGTCAATCAGAAGACCTGCATGGCCGCGGTGGTGCCGCACAGCCTGCCTCCTGCAGCTGCAGCATCAGGCTGGCCATCTCCACGGCCGTCTCTGCTGCCTCGCCGCCCTTGTTGCCCACCTTGCCACCCCGCACGGTCTAGCGCCTGGTATGGATCAGCAGGACCAGCAGGATCAGCAGGATCAGGATCAGCATTGACTGTGGCGTCAACAGTCATGCTCACAACAACAGCAGCGGGTCCTGCTGAAGCACTGTCAGTTGACAGCACGCAGGCTGTGATTGTAATGTGTGACTGCAATGTGGAGCGGAGGGGAAGGCAGGAGAAGGGCTTGCACAGTGGGACGAAACATGGGTCTTTGTGAGATGTGGCTTGAGGCAGGGTCTGGAGCTGGGCCAGGAAAGCAGGAGCGGTGGGTCAAGGTGGCACTGTGCAGGCAGGCAGGTGTGAGAGGTTGAGGTGCAAGGGGGGATGTGAGGGGGGGGTGAGAGGTGTGAGGGGGATGGCTGGTGTGAGGGGGATGAGAGAATCAAGGGGTGGAGGCAGGAGGGAGCTGGAAGGCTTTGCTGCAGGGGTGACTGCAGCTTAAGACACAGGCCTTAGGGCACAGGGTGACAGGGCACCTGCTCCAAGCTGTCTGTCGTCAGCACGCCAAAGACAATGGGCACCCCTGCAGCATGCAACCAGCACTGAGCCGTCAGCATGCGCCTGGTGCCGCAGTCAGAGCGGGGCAGTGGGCAGCAGGGCAGTGGGTTGAGGGGCAGTGAGGAGGGGTGGAGCTGGCAGGGCATGTGGCTTGAGGGCAGTGACAGGGACAGGCTGGTAGGGCGCATGGCTGTCTGAGGCTGCTGGCTCAGGCTTGCTGGCACACCTGATGCGAGGCTGCATTGAGGATGCCGCTGGTGGCTGCGCTGACCACTGCGTCATAGTGCGTGGTGGCGCCCTGGATCTGCGCAGCACAGGGGCAGCCAGCACGCCACACATCAACGTCCAGCCCGGCTCCCCTGGACCCCCTGCGCTGCTCTGCCCTGATAGCCCTGGCTCCACTGCCTTGTGTGCTGGCTAGCTGCCCTGCTGCCTCCCCGGGCACCTGTAGGGCCTGCTGCACACACCTCAACAGCCATCGCACTGTCGCCATCCTGCTGCCTGCAGGGCCCCCTGTCGCCACCTCTGCTGCCACACTGACACCACTGCCTCACTGTCAACACTGCTGCCTTACAGCCGCATTGACAGCAGGACTGGCTGACCTGGGCGCAGACTGGTGATGAGTGCAGCTACGGCAGGCACAGCTGGGCACTGGCGAAGCTCAGCTCAGCTCAGCTCAGCTCAGGTGGAGTTGCGCACTCAGGCAGGTCGCTGCAGCATGCAGTAGGAGTGTGGTGGGGATGGCGGATGTGGGGCAGCCAGCATGCACTCACCACCGCCCCAATTGCCACCACTGCGTGATACTTCCCGGACATGGCCATGCTTTTGGCCACCAAGGGGAGCTCAAAGCTGCCGGGCACCCAGGCGACCTGGACACAGAGAGGGTCAGCGCTGAACAAATGGTTGAGGATAAGTAGTCATGAAGAGCATCCGCAGTCAATAGCCTGACTAGTGCCCCCTTGCTAGTCATGCCCCAGCCAGTGTGCCTCAGCAACCCACTTCGACATGCTCCTCTTGCACCCCGTGCCGCTTGAAAGACTCAGGGCGCCATCTAGGAGCTGTTTGGTCACCAGGTCGTTGAACCTTGCCACCACCACGGCGTACTTGCATGCTGGGTCAGACACAACCGAGCCTACATACTGCGTTGCCTTTGTGGCGATTGCAGAGGGTCGCACTGGCGAGTTTTTCACGAAAGGCGGTACCGATACGCTGTCTGCAGCAGGTCAACGAGCAGCCAATGGCAGCTGTGCGACTGTGGTGCATTGTACACGCACGTACAAGCGTTGGACGAGAAAGACTGCCTAGCTCTCCGGCGGGTGCTTCGATGTGATGCGGCGCTGATCAAGGGAACCTGGGTGGCGGAGTGTTGCGGACAAGAACAGCTGGCGGTCCCGCGCAACATCCTGGACTAGTCGACAGCAAAAGCAAGCCTGGAAAGCAATCACGTCCCATGCCACGGCATGCATGTAGAACCAGGGCGGCATTAACATTGCGCCTGGCTTTGCTTCTGCTGTATATAAATCACAATTCAGATCAGAACGACTAAGTAAGGGATGCGGGTGTGCACCTCCTCTTGTCCTCCAGGTCGCGCAACCTCACCCAAAAACCAATGCAGCGTGATGCACAACCCTGTTTCACATGCGCGCATGCCACAACAAGCCATAACAAGCAGGTCAAGAGTGCCTTCAATCAGGTTGGACAAGCTCTCTTTTGAAATTCTCTCCAGTGGGGAGAAAAGCTGGTTGTAATTGCCTTGCAATTACACGGCATAAGCCCACCTGCTGCTCCCCAGCTACAGCAACACGTGGAGGGATGAGCAGCCCAGCTGCGGCACCAGCTCGTGCTGCCAGCTGCTGCCATAGGGGGGCAGCAGGAGGGGTGAGAAGCCCAGGGCGGTACCAGTTCTTGCTGCCAGCTGTCGAGGCTCATTAGTACCTGCACCTGCCTCATGCTCATCCCCATTACAGCAGGCTCGTCGCAGCTGATCTGCATGCACAAGCCATGATCAGCATTGCTTGGCCTGAACCAGTATGTCCCTGCACCATGTGCCTGCGACCACCACCTCCCAATCTCTACATACCCCCGCCCCGCCCCGCCCCGCCCCGCCCCGCCCCCCGCCCCGCCCCGCCCCGCCCCGCCCCGCCCCGCCCCGCCCCGCCCCGCCCCCGCCCCGCCCCGCCCCCGCCCCGCCCCGCCCCGCCCCGCCCCGCCCCGCCCCGCCCCGCCCCGCCCCGCCCCGCCCCGCCCCGCCCCGCCCCGCCCCGCCCCGCCCCGCCCCGCCCCGCCCCGCCCCGCCCCGCCCCGCCCCGCCCCGCCCCGCCCCGCCCCGCCCCGCCCCGCCCCGCCCCGCCCCGCCCCGCCCCGCCCCGCCCCGCCCCGCCCCGCCCCGCCCCGCCCCGCCCCGCCCCGCCCCGCCCCGCCCCGCCCCGCCCCGCCCCGCCCCGCCCCGCCCCGCCCCGCCCCGCCCCGCCCCGCCCCGCCCCGCCCCGCCCCGCCCCGCCCCGCCCGCCCCGCCCCGCCCCGCCCGCCCCCGCCCCGCCCCGCCCCGCCCCGCCCCGCCCCGCCCCGCCCGCCCCGCCCCGCCCCGCCCCGCCCCGCCCCGCCCCGCCCCGCCCCCGCTCTGGACAGATACCTATGTACCTTAGGGTGCTTAACTTCAGTTTTAGGGTTTAGCTGAAGGTCGGACGGACAGACAGGACTGTCAAGAGCAAAGCGGGGGTGTGGCCTAGCAGTGTGCGGAGGTCGGCGGCCGCAACCACGACGGTCGCGCCGATCACAATATATCGATATCTCTTGTAGTGAGACGCGCGGTAAAGCGGGAAATAGTTACATGGTGGGATGATCAGAAGAGAACAGCGGGTCATTGCGAGCGTTGGCATTCTAGCAAATCTCATAGGCAAGCAGTACATCGGCCCCGGCTTCTCCGCGCAACAACGCCGACAGGTCTGTGACGAGCGCGTCGAACCGTCCGCGTGACAGGGCTGGTCGGCGGACCAACAGGGAGCCCAGCCGGTCCACGTCTTGTCCCGTCAGACGAGACTGGGCCACCGCTGCGACAGGTGCAACGCCGGTACCACTGAGGGCACATATGCCGCCTGACATACACAATACCTGACGCAACGGACCGCAACACGGTGCGCGTACCTAAGTTGGCCACCCAACCCGTCCTACCCCAACGTTGCCATCAGCAGCGATTGAGTCACGCACCTGCGAAAGCTGGCTTCTCAGCACTTCCCCCAGCCAGGTGGATGCAGCGGCGCCAAACATGGAGCTCTGCAGCAGCGCCCATAGCGCACCTGCCGCAGGACAGGAGCGGGGCTTGTACGGCAGCCAGCGCCTCAGTAGGGGCCAGCGGTGCAGTACATAAGGCACGGTGACGGAGCTATTAGAAAGCCTCGACCACGCCCCGACGAAGCCAACGCGACCAGTGCAAGACACCTCCACGCCAGCCAACCCTTCTCGACCACCGCGCAGGTCGCAATGAGCCCCGTCCCTGATCAATGCCTGCACCTACTCACAAGCTCGACGGCCTCACAGCCAACCACCACATTCCTCCGCATGCCCCGCTGCCCTCTCTGTCTTCTCTTGAGCGCCTCCCCTCTCCTTTCTATTTTTTCTCGTTTCTATATGAACAACAGATCACTCATCTTGTCACACCCCGACCCAGTCGCCTGCAACGCCCGCCCGTAGATCCCCTGCCTACCACTGCACCCGTCCCAGCACACCTTTGCCCCCACCTCCCCCGCGCAGCCGTCCAACCCCCTCCCACCTGCCAGAGGCCGTGTTAGCTGGCGGGGGCAGGAGTCTGCCGCCCCCACCAGCAGCACCTGCAGCAGGCCTTGCCCCTGTGCTGCCATCACCCGCTGCAGCTGCTCCCTGCAGAGGCAGCCAGGGGCAGACGCAGCAGGGCCAGGGCATTGAGCTGAGCGGTGGGGTGCAGCACGCCCTAGGTCCCCTGCCACTGCTCAGCTCTGCCTGCTGCCCTCCACCGCCTGCTCACAGGGCCACACCCACAGCTTCAACCCATGCCGCGACCTCCAGCATGTCCTCACCTCCCTCCTCCCTTGCCCTGCCTTGCTTCGCCCGTTCCCCCTCCCTGCCCCGCTCTGCACCCACCCTGGCCTCACCCTGCTCCTAGGCAAGGGGAGGCAGTCAACTTTCAACAGGGGCAATGTGTGCAGTGCCGCAGCCCCCACCCGCTGACCGCCCCTGGCAGCCGGCCAACACAGACAGTGGGTCAGGCAACAGGGTCAGACGCTCAGGCACAGGGCAGGGTCAGCCGCATGAAGCAAGCAGGCTGAGCTAAGTGAGCAGGCAGGGGCCAGGCAGGGGGCAGGCAGGGGGCAGGGGGGGGCAGGGAGGGGGCAGGGAGGGGGCAGGCAGGGGGCAGGCAGCCCTGGGGTACCTGTGGGTTGCAGACTCCTCCCCACTCAGCCGGTCCGCCACAGCGATGAGGTGAGTCAGGAAAGCCAGCGCCATGGCCACAGGCTCGCGCTCTCGCTGCCCAGCCGCCATCACTCCCAGGGCCACCAGCTGGCAGCGGAGGGGGCAGCAGCAGACATGCAGACCTAACCCAACAGGTCACAGGCCACTCACACAGCATACCGCTCCCCTCCCCTCCCTTACCTCCCCTGCCCTGCCCTGCCCTCCCCTCCCTGCTCCCTCCCCACCTTTCCACCCCACCGCCCAGTCTGCCTACACGCCTGCACCCCCCTGCCCTGCCACCCCCTCCTGCTGCCTGCCCTCACCCCTTTCGCCCTCCCCAGCCACACTACGCTTGGTTCTGCTGACCTCACCCAGCCCCAGGCCCCCCCCTTCCCCTGCCGACCTCGCCCAGCCCATCCCACCTGAGGCAGAGAAGGGGAGCTTAGCAGCAGGTCGCGTGCAAACACAAAGTAGCGGTCCGCTAGGGAGAACAGCGCACGCACCAGGTCTGAGTGAGCTGTCCAGGCCTGAGGCAGGAGCACCCCCTGGCCCTCAGCCAGTGGCGCGCCCCCTGGCTGCAGTCAGCGGGGCAACGGGCACCTCAGCTGGCTGCAGTGCCCTGACCAACCTGGTATCAACCTCGCTCACACACACTCCTCCCCTCCCCTGCCCCTTCCCCCCCTCCCCTCCTCCTCCCCTCTCCCTCCCCTCCTCCCTCCTCCTCCCCTCCTCCCTCCTCCCTCCTCCCTCCTCCCTCCTCCTCCCCTCCTCCCTCCTCCCTCCTCCCCTCCTCCCTCCTCCCTCCCCACCTCTCCTCCTCCCCTCCTCCCTCCCCTCCTCCCTCCTCCCTCCTCCTCCTCCCTCCTCCCTCCTCCCTCCTCCCTCCTCCCTCCTCCCTCCTCCCTCCTCCCTCCTCCCCTCCTCCTCCCTCCTCCCTCCTCCCTCCTCCCTCCCCTCCTCCCTCCCCACCTCCCTCCTCCCTCCTCCCTCCCCCACCTCTCCTCCTCCCCTCCTTCCCTCCCCACCTCTCCTCCTCCCCTCCTCCCTCCCCACCTCCTCCTCCCTCCTCCCTCCCCTCCTCCCTCCTCCTCCTCCCTCCCCTCCTCCCTCCTCCCTCCTCCCTCCCCTCCTCCCTCCCCTCCTCTCCTCCTCCTCCCTCCTCCCTCCCCACCTCTCCTCCTCCCCTCCTTCCCTCCCCACCTCTCCTCCTCCCCTCCTCCCTCCCCACCTCTCCTCCTCCCCTCCTTCCCTCCCCACCTCTCCTCCTCCCTCCTTCCCTCCCCACCTCTCCTCCTCCCTCCTCCCTCCCCTCCTCCTCCTCCCTCCTCCCTCCTCCCTCCTCCCTCCTCCCTCCTCCCTCCTCCCTCTCCCTCCTCCCTCCTCCCTCCTCCCTCCTCCCTCCTCCCTCCTCCCTCCTCCCTCCTCCCTCCTCCCTCCTCCCTCCTCCCTCCTCCCTCCTCCCTCCTCCCTCCTCCCTCCTCCCTCCTCCCTCCTCCCTCCTCCCTCCTCCCTCCTCCTCCTCCCTCCTCCCTCCTCCCTCCTCCCTCCTCCCTCCTCCCTCCTCCCTCCTCCCTCCTCCCTCCTCCCTCCTCCCTCCTCCCTCCTCCTCCTCCCTCCTCCCTCCTCCCTCCTCCCTCCTCCCTCCTCCCTCCTCCCTCCTCCCTCCTCCCTCCTCCCTCCTCCCTCCTCCCTCCTCCCTCCTCCCTCCTCCCTCCTCCCTCCTCCCTCCTCCCTCCTCCCTCCTCCCTCCTCCCTCCTCCCTCCTCCCTCCTCCCTCCTCCCTCCTCCCTCCTCCCTCTCTCCCCACCCACCTTCCCCCTCCCCCCTCCCCCCCTCCCCCCTCCCCCCCTCTACCCTGTCGCTCCTCACCTGCAGCAGCTGTGCCACAGCCGCCACCACCCCCTGCAGCGCCTGACCCTGCAGCTGGGCCAGCTCAGGCGCGGACTGCATCTCCCCAAACACCTCCACCACGCAGCCCAACACGTCGCAGCAGGCCGGGTGGCAGCAGGGCTGGAACAGCTGGCCCACGCTGGCTATCAGGGTGGGCAGCAGGCCCTTGGCTGACGACTTGCAGGAGAGGAGGGCGCGCTGTGAGAGGGTGGGTGGCAGGGGCAAGGCAAGGCAGGTCTACGCGTGCGCCCCCCCCTGGCGTGGCGTGGCGTGGCGTGGCGTGGCGTGCACACTAATGACTTGACCCCTTCCCCTGACCACCCCCTGGCCCCAGCCCTTGACCTGGTGGACTTCACCTGGTAGACCTCGCACAGTGCCGCCACCACCTGCGCCTGGCGCTGACACACGGGGTGCTGCGCCACGGCCGACAGCATGGGCCACGCTGACTCCAGCACCTAGCCCAGGGCAGCAGGCAGGGGGGGCGGGGTAAGGGGGCAGGTGGGCAGGCAGGCAGGCGGGTGGGCGGCGGGCCGGGCGGTCGGCGTGTGTGTGTGCTCACCCTCAATGCTGGGTGGGCAGTGCCCGGCAGGGCAGGACCAGGCATGTCCAGGAAGCGCAGCGCTGCAGCCAGCAGACTCAACTCCTCGGCCAGCAGCTCCAGGGCCGCTGGGTGGGAGGTGGTGCCTGCAGGGGCGCAGCTGTAGGCTGGATGGCCAGCCATGCCGGGCGACTAGGGCCTCAGTGGGAGTGAAGGCGGATGTGCCGCAATGCTGGCTGACTGGATGAAGGAGATGAAAGGGTGGAGGTGGGTGGAGGTGGTCAACGCCATGAGAGCCAGTCACTGCTGCTGCATCTGCTGCATCTGTGCTACGGAGCAGCCTGAAGAGGCTAGGGCGGTGCCCTAGGCAGCGCCACCCTGACCCTGATGCAGCCTTGGCCCAGCACCAGCCTTAGCCCCCTGCAGCACCTTGGTCCCCCAGAGCTTGAGCCCGCGCCACCAGCGGCTGCACCAGGACCAGGCCAGCCTGAGCCATGTCTTGAGGTGGCAGGCAGGCCACTAGGCGGGCCAGACCCTCGACCACGGCCGCCCGCTGCTCCTGGTTGGCCACTGGCCGTGGCACCGCGGGCCCCGCGGGGGGGCTGGAGGGGGCGGGCAGTGGGGGGGGGGGGGGCCGTCATGGCCAGGGCTGCTGCCATGACACCTGAGGTGGAGGAACAGGGACTGGCCTTAGAGGCCTCAGGGGGCAGGCAGGGTCAGGCAGGCGGGCAGCAGGGGCCAGCTGGGTGTCCAGCTCAGGGGGGCGGGGCGGGGGACCGGGGACTGAGGGGGGTCAGGGGGTGGCGGCTGAGCAGCTGGTCCTGGTGCCCTGCTGGCTGGGCAGGTGGGGGTGGGGAGGTGGGGTTGGGGGTTGGGGGTGGGGGAGGTGGGTGCAGAAGGTGGGGAGGTGGGGAGAGGGAGGGAGGGAGGGAGAATGGGAAGCGGAGAGGTGCGGCCTGGCTGAGCTCCCCCAGGTGCAGTAGCCTAGTGCAACCCCACCCCACCGCACTGCACGCCTCCTCCCCGCCCTCAGGGAGATCCGTCGTCCCCTCTAATCCACTTGTCGTCACCTTTACACCGCTCCCTGCCCTGCCCCTTGCCACCCCTGGCTGTTGCATTTGCCCACACTGCCACACTTGACACCACCTGCGCCCTCCCTGAGCCTCCCTGGGGCTGGGCCTGCCCCCCTGCCAGCGTGCCAGCCCCTGTCCTGGCCAGCCAGCAGCAAGAAGACAGCAGCAGCAGGGCCAGCAGCAGGGCCAGCAGAGCCCTCCAGCTGCAGCGCTGCACCCCCTGATCCCACCGCCCCACCCTACTCGACCTGACCCTACGACGGGCCCTCCACCGCCTCCCCTTACCCCACGCCCCCTTACCCCACGCCCCCTTACCCCACGCCCCCTTACCCCACGCCCCATTACCCTACGCCCCCTTACCCCACCCCCTAACCACACGCCCCCTTACCCCACCCCCTTACCCCCCCCCACCACCCCACCAGGCAGCAGGCCGTCCTGGACCAGGCTGGTGGCACAGCGGCCACACACCGCCCTGAAGGCCGGGGCAGCGGTCCCCACCGCCACTGGGCTCTGGAGGGCGTTGATGAGCAGGCGCAGGGCCAGCTGCAGCGGCACCTCGGGAGGGGGGGAGGGGGAGGGGCCGGGGGAGGTGGAGGGGGAGGGGCCTCCGGCCATGCCCTGCTGCCCCTGGGGTGGGGCTGCGCAGGCGGTGGCGCAGGCGGTGAGCTGGTGAGCGCGGGCAAACCAGGGCGCGTAGTCCCCTATGAGGCGGCAGGCTGTGCGGCACACCCAGGGCTGCTCCAGGTGCCTGGGGGGGGACCCAGGTGGAGGCAGGGAAGGCAGAGCAGGGCAGGGGGGCAGGGGTAGGCTGGGTGGGGCGGGGCGGGGCAATGCGGTGCGGTGAAGTCAGAGAAGGGCACGCAGGCTGGGCGTGCAAGGCATGCCCGGATGGTTGAGCCTGCTGCTCATTACGTAGCAATGACACAGTGGCCCTCAGAGCACTGCTGGTCCACGCCCTGCTGGCATTGAGTGACCATTGAGTGACCATTGAGTGACCATTGAGTGACCATTGAGTGAGTGTGTGGGAGCATGCGCCTGGTGCTGCCCTCACCTGGCTGCGGGGCTGCCTGCTTGCTGTGTGCACAGGGGCGTGATCAGGGCTGAGAGGCGGCTGCTGGCGGACAGGGCTGCGGCCAGCTGGTCCGGGGGCCGCGTCTCTTGCCCTGAGTCTCCTCTGCAGCCAACCACAGCACACAGCAGCAGGAGGGCATGAGGGAAAGTGGGGTTGCATGAGGGTCGGGGTCGGGTCGGGGTCGGGGTCGGGGTCGGGGTCGGGGTCGGGGTCGGGGTCGGGGTCGGGGTCGGGGTCGGGGTCGGGGTCGGGGTCGGGGTCGGGGTCGGGGTGCCCCACCTAGTCTTTCAGTCACCTGTCACGACCCAGGATATGCAGCTTGACGGTTGCACTGACTGACTGCGCAGCACACAGTGCCGCCTCGCACTGCTGCCAGCTGTTGGAGGGCTCCTCACAGCGCTGCTGCAGCTGGGCCAGGAAGGCCGCATGGCCCATGAGGGCGCAGCAGCACTCCAACACCTCCACCAACTGCTGCTCACGGAACCTGGACATGGGCAGCAAGGGCTAGGGTCAGTGTTGGAGTAAGGAGGTTGAGGTCAGTCAGACCATCAGAGTTTCTGGGAGTACTTGACTAAAGTGTGAGGCAGTTTTAGTTCGCGCTCTGCGTTTGTCCGGTCGAGGCCATCCCTCTAACGAGTGCTGTGCTGCCTTTAGTCAGGGTTGACCTGGACACAGGAAAAAGGGCTAGGGCCAGGGTATGGGGCGGAAGCTCGAGGGCAGGGGCAGGGGCAGGAGCTCAGGGCCTGACGCTGTGAGGGACAGGGGCACAGGCTTTCCAGGTACGCAGGCCAGGTCCAGGTTCGGTTTCCGGTTTTCAGTTTCAGTTTTCAGTTTCTGGTTCAAGAGCCTACCAAGCTGAGCCGCAGGGTCTGGCGGCCGTGTCACCTGTTGAACGCGTCCTCATCCTCGGCTGCGCTGTCCCAGCCCGTGAAGTCATGCGGGTAGGCGGCGTGCGCCAGCAGCAGCGGCAGCGCACTCGCATACACGCCGGCCCTGAGGGGCAAAGCTCGCTGGGCTACCGGCACGGTGTTCAGGTCAATGAGGTAGTCGGTGCAGGCCTCAGCCACGCCCCGCTCGGGCCGGGACAGGCAGGCCAGCACCAGGTCAGCCACCTGCACACAGGGGGCACACAGCAGACAGGACTGGGTGCTGGACACCCCCGGCCTGCCCTCCGGCCTCCTGGCCCTCACCGTCGACCCCATCACCCTCCCCTCCTCCTCCCCTGCTGCCCCTCCGCCCCCTCCTCCCCCTCCTCTCCTGCTGTTACAACTTCTCCCCTCCAGCACCTCACCCTGCTCCTGCTCCTCCTGCCCCTGCTGCTGCCTTCCAATGTCCTGTCGCTCCTGCCCCTGCTCCCCATGCTGCCCCACAGCCCAGCCTCCCCACCACTACACTGCACTGCTGCCCCTGCGCCACCACCAGCCCTCACCCCTACCCCCTCACCCCCTGCCACCCTCCCCCAACCCGCCCTGCTGCTCCGCCCCAAATCCCACCTGCAAGGCCGCCTGCCGGTCCCCCTCCCCGCTGGCCAGGTCAGCCACTGCCTGCTTCACACGGCTGTCAACCGAGCCGCCTCGGGCCCCAGCCTGGCTGGCTGCCATAGTAGTGGCGGTGGTGGTGGTGGTGGTGGTGGTGGCGGCATGGAAGGCTGTTGCGGCTGCTTGGGCTGTTGTGGGGTCCAGGGGTGGCAGGGCGGCTGCGGCCCACTCAGCGCTGGCGCTGCACAGCGCCGCGCAGCAGGCAGCCAGGCAGGAGGCGCAGGCGGCGGCGCCGGGGGTGGAGGCCAGGGCCTGGGGCCTGCGGGCACAGGGGGGGAGGGGGGGGAGGCTGGAGGAGCTGGGGGTGGCGCAGACAAGGAGGAGTTGGGTGAATTGGGAGAGGAGCGGGAGGGGAGGGGGAGGGGAGGGGGAGAGGGGGGAAGGGAGAGGGGGAGGAGGTGCTAGGCAGGTGATAGAGTTAGGCAGGTGGTGCCTATGGCGGCACAGAGAAGGTGGTGGGGGCAGGGGCGGAGAGGAGGTGAGAGGAAGAACATCGTCAGCACTGCCTCCCTCTGCCCAGTCCCCTGACCTTAGGTTGGCCAGCTGCCGGGCAGCTTCCTGGGCAGCCAGGCGCCACAGGGCCCCCTGCTTGTCCTGCAGGTCTGAGGGTGCAGCGCCCAGCAGGACCACCAGCACCCCGCACACGCTCTGCCGCACGTCATCATCCTGACACCAGCACACAGCAGCAAGCCACTGGCAGCCAGCCATACAGCCAGACATAGGGCATCCCCCTCACCCCTCACCCCTCCCCCCTCCCCCTCCCCCTCGCCCCCTCCCCCTCCCCCTTCCCCTTCCCCTCCCCCTTCCCCCCCCTTCCCCTTCCCCTTCCCCTTCCCCTTCCCCTCCCCCTCCCCCTCCCCCTTCCCCTTCCCTTCCCCTTCCCCTTCCCCTTCCCTTCCCCTTCCCCTGTCCCCTGCCCCTCTCCCCTGCCCGCCCCCCCCTCCCCTCACCCGGCCTGCTTGCTGTGCTGCCACTCACCGGGTGCGCCAGCAGGGCAAACAGCGCAGCGTACAGGGCAGGCAGCTGGGCGGCTAGCTGTGGTGCAGTGATTGGCCTGCCGCCCCCCAGCTGCCCGCCCCCCTCCAGCCCACACCAGGCCTGCAGGCAGCTGAGGGCAGCAAGGCAGGCAGGCCGCCCCCCTGCGAGCAGGCCAGCAGCCCGGGGCAGCACAGGGGGGAGGGGCAGGGGCAGGGGGAGGGGTCTAGGCCCAGTCCAAGGGTCCGGGCCTGGGGGGCGATTAGGGGGAAGTCAAGGGCTAGGGGAGGCAAGGGCGGGGCAGCTGGGTCACACTGGAGTTACACTCAGCTTCACAAACTAGGTGTGAGGGTTGCGGGTGATGAGGGAAGCCTCAATGCTGCTGCCGCTCCTTCTGCTGCACCTTTCTTTCGCTCCTTCTGCAGCTACCTCTGCTGCGCCCGCTCCTGCACCCGCTCCTGCACCTGCTGCTGCACCAGCTGCCTGCACCTGCTCCTGCACCTGCTGCTGCACTAGCTGATGCACCAGCTGCTGCACCTGCTGCTGCTGCTCGCTGCTGCTGCTGCTGCTGCTGCTGCCTGTGTACTGGTGATGGGGTCCTGGTAGGCGTCATGGTGCCCCACCACCGGCCCTGCCCCCGCACACAAGCCCCTCCGCTGATTGCACCTGCTGCTTGTGGGTTCAGCAGCACCTGCTGCAGCAGAGCCAGCACCGCACTACAGGCGGGCAGCAGGCCACGCATGTTGGCTGCCGCCCGGCTGCTGTCCAGCTCACAGCTCTCCTGAGCAACAGCTTCCAGCATGGCCAGGGCAGCCAGCAGCTGGCCCTGCAGCAGCGCCAGCCGCACACCAGGACGCCACCCAGCCAGGCTCAGACTCGTCTCGGGACCGCCGTACGAGGCGCAGACATTCCGCGCCGCGTTCGGGCCCGCAAACGAGCCCCGCGAGATTTGAACCCCTCGCAACCGATGCAAGCGTTGTAGCGATCAACAGCGCGTGCCGTTGCGTACACCACCA
Organism: Haematococcus lacustris; assembly: GCA_030144725.1. Taxonomy (NCBI): domain Eukaryota; kingdom Viridiplantae; phylum Chlorophyta; class Chlorophyceae; order Chlamydomonadales; family Haematococcaceae; genus Haematococcus; species Haematococcus lacustris. The sequence continues at coordinate 5,654,119 of JASKMD010000029.1, read as the reverse complement.
TGTGCACCAGAGCTGCCGCGCATGCTGTCCCAGGTTGAAAAGGCGCGGAAATCGGGGTGTCGCGCGGAAACCGCGGGAATCGGGGTGTGTGCCGGGTCGGACGGCACCGGGTCGGGTGTGTGCCGGGTCGGCCAAGCTGGGCGGATCAGCAGGATCTGTTGATCAGCAGGATGGGATGCAAAGTATTCCACATAACGATGGCCCAGGCAGCAGCTTTATGTACATGACTCACTGGGCCTTGGGCAGCACCTGCCAGGGCCTGGGCCTGTGCGGCCAGGCCTCCCACCGCCTCTGGGCCTGAGCGGGCGGCCATGGCTGACAGCACCATGCACAGCCGCTTCACCACCAATGCATCCGTGCCCATTTGCACCAGCTGCAGCATCTTGTCCCTGCACAGCAGCCGCTGTTGAGAGCCTGGCCCAGCTGCCGCCAGCGCAGCCGTAGGTGCAGCTGGTCTTCAGGTGATGTGGAGGTTGGGGCTGTAAACCCAGGTCGCTGATCAGGGAGTTGGTCTGGGACCCAGGGCCTTGCAGGCTCCTGCTGCCTGCACCAGAGCTGTGGGCTAGCTCCCTTCTGCCTGGTGCAGGGTTGAGGACGATGCGGGTGCAAGCAGTGTGCTGGGAACAAGGCTGGGCCTAGGGCGGAGCATGGCGGCGCCTTGAGCATGGCAGGGCCTAGGGAGGGGGAGGGAGGGGCCAGGGGCAGCTGAGGGTTCAGCACTGCACCTGGCCTCACCCGATGGTGGCACTAAGCTGCGCGCGCTGATTGCTATCCAGTTTGCTCCAGTCGCCCCGTGATTTGACTAGGAGCGCGTTGGCAGCGAAGAACAGTACGGTGACCGGCATGCTGTTGTTCAGAAGGCCGATGCAGGCTTCCCATGCCTCTGGCGTCGCGCAGAAGGCAGTGAGCCACTGATTTGCTCGCTGCTGGTCCGGGATTGCAGAGTTTGCGCCGAACACAGGCCTGGATCGCAGCTCGGATTCTGCAGCCATGGCGGCACTGAGCGCTAGACCCACCCGGTCGAACTTCCTAACGCAAAATACAAATGAATGTACTTATCGACAACCCGCAGTGACCGGACGAGGCGAACGGAAGGATAGCCAGCAGAATGCAAGCCGCTGTATGGAAAACCAGGAAAACCAGGAAAATAACAGGAAAACCAGGAAAAAAGCAGAAAAACCAGGACACAATGGCCAATTAGCGCCACAGTTAGCGAAGCGAGTTAGGAAAATGCAGCGAAACAGACAGCGTAGACGTAATCGTAATGCCTCGGACAGTTAGGTTGACAGCCGCCAGAACCAAGTCAGGCCAGCGGAACATGCAGGCCAACGGTGCAGCGCACTGGGCCCACAACCACAATAACACATGGCACGCAAAAAGGTAAACGCAACCTTGATGAGGGGTGTGGCCGCTGCGGGGTTAGAGGCGGGCGCGGTCGTGCCTTCCGAAGTGGTGGAGGCGCGGCTCTCACGACCAACGTGTGCTTTGGGTGGAGGCCTGCAGCAAGAGGGCGCTGCTCGCCAGCTTGCTGTTGGGCCTCATGGTGCGCGACTCCTTCACACGCGTCACTGTACTTGCGGATGGCCTGTCGAGCTCTTAGAGGAAATCCCTGCTGAGGACGCGGTCATCCCGGACTTTGCGGAGCGCAACCTGTACCTGCAGCTCGGCCGCGGTATGCCTCCCTCCCGGATTGCAGTCTCGGCCCAGCGCTGCTGTGGTGGCTGTGCTGGCCGCGTACCCGACCCTCAGCGACGAGCTCGACGCAATACCTCGCTATCCGCACGACTCCAACACCGTCGACGATGTGGGCCAGAAGCTGGAGACTAGCTTTGCCAACAGCCTCAACGAGCTGTTCAAGCGCAGAGTTGGGCAAGCGGTGGCTCTGGCTGGAGCCAGGGTCATCGCTGGCTCACACGAGCACCAGCGCCGCTTTGGGCTGCCCGTGGATGGCAGTCCAGCCTGGACTGAGCGTCAGCGCAGCTGGGTGGTGCGGAGTGTGCGGGGGAAGGTGGTGACCTGGCTAGAGGGTCAGGGTCAGGGTCAGGGTGGGGTGGTGCCTACTGAGGCCATGCGGGATGAGGTGGCCAGGCAGCGGAGGTTGTTGGGGGTGGGTCAGGGGGTGGTGGTGAACAAAGCCTGGCGGCAGAGGGGGGTCAACCGGGGCAGCCTGCTGCGTCATGCAGTGGACACCAGCAGGCAGCTGGAGGCTGCCCACGTCAGCTGGCAGGCTGACTGGGCAGACTGGCAGGCAATTGGGGGGCAGCCAAACTCCAGGCCCTACCGCCCCCCCATCCCCCTTTGCCATCACACCCGGCTGCAGCTGCAAGGCGCACCACATCAAGCTGGACACCCGGGCCATCTATGGCCTGATGCGGGCCGCTGGCATGCTGCCAGCGTACATCACCTCCTTGACCAGGTTCAGGAATGGTGTGGCCGGGCCCAGGGACAGTGAGGTGAGTGAGCCTTGAGCTGGCCAGCCTGGCATGTTGCCTGTGGCATATTGCTGGTGGCATGGTGCTTGAGGCATGTTGCTGGTGGCATGTTGCCTGTGGCATATTGCTGGTGTAATGGTGCTTGAGGCATATTGCTGGTCCAAGTGTGTTGAGTCGGCTGTGTCGGCTGTGTTGGGTTGCAGGTGGCCAACCGGTGGATCGCCTTCCTTCCATCCAGCCTCCCGCCAGCCATCCAGCCATCCATCTGGCCAAACGACGGGCAGACCTTCGCGCAGGTGGTTCACACGGACGGAGTCACGGTCAGCTTGCTGTTCACGCGCCCCAAGCCAGCAGGGCCGCCCGACGAGCTGCCAAGCATGGGCAAGCAGGAGGGCGCTGTCAACCCGCTGGCGCACCTGGACGCGGACTGGCTGGGCTGCGATCCAGGCAAAACCAACATGGCGACAGTGGCCCACGAGGAGCGGTACCCCTCGGGCGCTGTGGAGTCCGTGTGGCAGCGCAGCCTCACTGCGGGGCACTACTACCGGCAGAGCGGCATCACGCAGCACGCCAAGGTGTCCAAGGCCTGGATGGCCGGCATCCAGCCCGAGCACGCTGTGCTGTCGCAAGTCACCAACTACACCGCCTCGCTGCAGCGGTACCGGGAGTACGTCGCCATGACGCTGGTGACCTGGCCCGCCATGTGGGCCGAGCTGTCCAAGCCGCGCTGGTCCAACGCCAGATTCCGGCTGTACCGATACAAGCAGAGCACGGTGGCCAAGTTCTGGGCTGATGTGAGTAGGCCGTACCCAGCCAGTGTGTGTGCTAGTGTGTGTGCTCACAATGCTTGTCTTTGCCATGGCTGGACCTGAGCTCACAATGTGTCTCTCCTTGTGTGCCTTGGCTGCAGACTGTGAGGGGTGCCAGGGTACGCTGCAACTCGGCTGCCACAGGTCGCCCCCTGGCCCTGGCCTATGGGGCAGCAGGCTTCAGCGGCAGCGGCAGCAGGGGCAGCAGGGGTGTGCCCGTCAAGCACATGCTCAGGGAGGCATGCAAGCAGTTCCCAGGGCGTGTGGTGCTGGTGCATGAGTTCCGCACCAGCCGGGTCAGCTCTGCCCGCACCGACGTGGTGGCAGGCCAGCCAGAGTCTTTCAGGTAAGAGACCTCAGGTGCATGTGCATTGTAGGAGTGGACTCATTACATAGCTGTAGAATGGCACCTCACACAGCTGTGAAATAGCCTCACACACCAACCCCTGACTGTGCCCAGCACCGTTTAGACTCAACATGGCTTGACTTAACACTTGGTTTGGCAATCTTACAAATGTGCATTGACATGTATGTCGCCTTGCAGGTGGCTGCGCCCGGTGCGCAGCATGGCGACGCGGTCCCGCATCCGGGGCCTGATGTGCTCAACAAGCAACGGCATCAGGTTCTACGATCGGGACGTGTCAGCCGCGCTGAACATCCGCCGCATTGCAGCCGGGCCGGGCCGCCCCCGCGAGCTCAGCAGCTGGGTGGGCCGCCCAGCTATGCCTAATCCAGGCAGACCAGGCCAGGAGTGGGTGTGCGTGCGCGACAGAGGCCTGTTGCGGAAGTGGCAGCGGCGGCACCAGCGGCAGCGACAGTGACATGTGCATCATGCCATGAGCCAAACAAACAAACAATTCGATTGCCCCTAACAAAGGGGATGTGTGTGCGATAGAGTGTGCATAGGGTAGGGTAGGGCTCTATCGACTCCTAGGGTTAGGGACCTAGGTTAGGGACACACACCGGTCCCTGACTCCTGTGGAGAAGTGTAGGGGCTCCACAGGACGGCCTGAAGGTTGTTTGGTTGAAAGTGTCCGAGGCTGGGTCTCACAGCAGAGTCGTCGCCCATTATAAATCCGCGTAGGAACGTGCATTGGCACGATAATGAGCAAAGCCGCCTCTGTATGCCATTTCATGCCAAGGTTGCTGAGTGACCGCACATTGCAGCACTGTTGTATGTTTTGCGTACCACTACGGCACAGCTGCTGCCCTGTCTACAACAACGATAGGGCTACGGAGGCACTATGCGCATATTCTCGAGGTGTGAAGGTAGAGGGGGGCCAAGGAGCTGAAGGCTTGGGCGGTGTAAGCTGACGGCTGACGGTTCGGGCGGTGTGATTCTCGCATCATCTGGTGGGGACGCCGAAGCCTTTGGTCTTTGGGGCCGCAGCCACTCTCTCGGGCTTCTCGCGCTTCCGCCGCACTTTGCCAGGCGACACCTGCGCCACGCAGCCCACCAGGCAGCAGGCAGCAGGCAGCGTCCAAAGAGTGGCTTAAGCAACACCCGGACTGGGCAACGCATCCCTGAACCCCTGACGCGGAGGCCCAGGCCTAGGCCCTAGAGCCCTGACCCTGACCCTGACACCCCACAGCCCACCCTGCGCCTGTCAGACAGCCCACAGGTCCACCCCTGCCCTGACCTGCCTGCTGCACATGCACCACCGTTCACCTGAAGCAGGCCATGCCATTCAGTCCGACTCAACCAGGGCGTGCATACACCACAATACCTATTGCAAGCAGAGCATGACAGCTCATGTGCACAGTGCGACGCTCGAGGGCTGCTGCCGCACCTGGCGGGATGCAGACTCCACCAGCTCCCTCATCACCTTCTCGTTATTGGCTCCTGTGCAGCCACGTCACAATCAGCGTCCTCAACCCCGCCTGGCTTACTGCTCAGCAACCTAGCTCCCCTACCTGCCTGCCCTACGTGTGTTGGCCCACGACCTGCTTTTCACTGTCGTTTTCACATTCACCTTCAGGCCCACCCTCTAGCAGCACCCTCCTGCCTTTCCCCTATCACATGTATCCACTCTCCCCTTCACTATCTTCGTACCATGCTTGGCAGGCTCCTAGCCTGCGCATGTTGCCATGTTGGTCATGGTGATGTCCTGCTACTTGCTTTGCCCCCTCACTGGCCCTGGCCCCGTGCGGCTCTGACCAGCTCTGCCAGGCCGGATACAGCCAGTGTGACCTCACTCCTCACCTTCAGGAGACCCCAGCTGCATCATGCGGCCCATGTTGATTGCTTGCGCTTGCATCTGTGTGAACTTTCCAAGCAGCTCCGACACCTCGGCTTCGCTGCGACCGCTGGCCTGCGCTACGCGACGCCTCTTGCTAGGTGATGCCGCCAGGAGCCGCGGATCTGCCTTCTCGTCCTCGTCCATGACGTCGATCATTTTCTTGTAGATAGCAAACTGCTTTTCGACCTCATACAACTGCTTTTCAGAAATCTGCGCCAACAGAGCAAAGAAAAAGCAGCATGTCCAATCTTGAAGCTTGCCGACTGCAGTCTAGTGCGGCATAAAGCAGGCCCGGGCTGCTCTGTTGCACATGTTGCACATGTCCTTTTCACCTGTGTCAGGCCCCCTGTTGCACACATACGCACCTTGTTGAACCCTGGCATCATCTTCATCAACTTCATGCCGCCCATGTTGTTCATCGTCTCGTATTGCTTCAAGAAGTCGTTGAAGTCGAACTTGCTCTCTTTCAGGCGCTGAGCCAAGGCAGCAGCTTCGTCAGCCTATCCAACCCAACACAGCAGCAGCAGCAGCAGCGGCAGCACTGATCAGTCCACCTCAATGCTGTTGCATGCAGCCCCCCCCACACACCAGGTCCTAGCTATGGCAATATGTTGTGCGGTAGGTCCTGTGGACCCCTCCCCCTGATCATGGCCACGCCCTTCTCCACCTTCATGTTAAACCCTGTCCCCTGTCCCCTACTACCTGCACCCCACTCCCTGCCTGCCCCCTGCCCTGCCTGGCCCCCACCCCCTGACCCCTGACCCCCCTCCCCTCACCTTCCCCCCCTGACCTGGATGGCTGTGGAGGCCTTCTCGTACAGGGTCAGCATGTCTCCCATGCCCAAGATGCGGCTGGCCATGCGCTCCGGGTAGAAGGGCTCCAGCGCCTCCAGCACCTCCCCCACACCCACGAACTTGATGGGCTTGCTGGACACCTGAGCCCAGGGCGCCAGGGGGCCAGGGGCAGGCCAGCTTGGTGGCAGGCAGGTGGGCAGGGCAGGGGGCAGGCAGGGCAGGGGGGAGGCAGGGCAGGGGGGAGGCAAGGCAGGGGGCAGGTGGGGTAGGGGGCAGGTGGGGCAGGGGGCAGGTGGGGCAGGGGGCAGGTGGGGTAGGGATGACCAGGGTTAGGTGCAGGCCACAGGCTGTGCTGTGCTGGTGAGGATGTGGGGTGATGAATCGAGCTGCATTCTTAAAGCACAGCTGCAGGGAGCAGAATGGGAGAGAGCTAAGCTGTTATCCTTCAGCTGTGATGAGAATCAAAACAGCAAGCGTGAAAATGTCAAGGTGTGAGGTTTGAGGGGGTGAAGAAGGGGGTGAAGGGGTGACTAGGTGAAGGGCGGATAAGGGTTAGGTGAGGGTAGGTGTGAGTGGTAACCAGGCGAAGGTGTAGGTCTGAGGGAGTGAAGGGGGCGGCGGGGTAAAAGGTTGACTAGGTGACCAGGGAGACACCCAGGATGGGAGCAGGCAGCTGCGAGCCGCCCCGCCCTCCTGGCTGCTGACACCCTGTGACGCCCTGGGCCTTCTGCGCCCTGCCACCCACCTCGCGCACACTGAGCGCTGCCCCGCCCCGTGAGTCGCCGTCCATCTTTGTGAGCACCGCCCCGCTGATGTCCACCTGAGCAGTCACAGGCACCCAGGCAGTCAGGGATGGGACAGGCAGGGGGGGGGCTGGGGGCAGGGCAGGGGAGAGGAGGGAGGACGAGAGGCCCGGATTGCCTAGAGCATGCAGTATAGAGGATATGGGGAGAAGAGCCCATGCGTGAATGAGACTTTGTGAGGGCGCCATGGCCCAGCCATGGTGCGGGGGGGGGAGGCAATGCTGGGTAATGGGCCAAGGGGGGTCAGCAGGGAGGTCACCCAGGGAGGCTGCCCAGCACAGGACAAGCCCCTCGAGTAGAGGAGGTGGGGCAGGAGGAGGAAGACGGCAAGGGTGTGCAAAGGAGGTCACGTGCAGCAGCAGGGATGTTAGGATAGGATATGACAGCCTGGCAGGGGGTGGGCCCCTCACCCTCGCCTGGCCGGTCTCACCTCGTCGTTGAATGCCTTGACAAGGTTTGCGGCCTCCTGGCCAGTCATGGCATCCACCACCAGCAGCGTGTCAGTTGGCTTCACCGCGGCCTTGATGTCCCGCAGCTCAGCCATCATGTCCTCGTCAATCTGTATCCAGGTCAGGTGCGCCCAGGCAGCAGGGCGGTGTGCAGGGCCAGGCGGGCAGGCCCTGCCCCACAAGGTCGCTCATCATCAGTGTGCCAGAGGACAGCACAGCAGCAGCTAGGTGGGCAGGCCACGCCCCACACACTATCTGTGTCACACTCCCCAGGCGCTGTGCAGGCTGGCCCCTGCCCCTGCCCCTGCCCCTGCCCCTGCCCCTGCCCCTGCCGCTCCTCCTGCCCCTGCCCCTGCCCCTGCCCCACCCCCCCCAGCAGGCTGTGGCCACCGCACCTGCAGGCGCCCCGCCGTGTCGACAATCACAGCGTCCACTTTCAGGCGGCGTGCCTCTGTCAGCCCAGCCCGGGCAATGTCCACTGGCTTGCTGTCAGTGCCCATCTCAAACACCGGGACCTTGATGGACTGCGGGTCAGGGGGCCAGGCAGGCAGGCAGGAGGGGGGAGGGAGGGAGGGGAGGCACAGTGGGGACTGCAGGTCAGGGTGGGCAGGCAGGCAGGTAGGGAAGGGGGGGCTGCAGGGGGGCTAGCCTAGAGGTGGCGAAGGGGATGGCTGGGCGGCTGCAACACCAGCTCAGCCTTCATGAGCCGCACATCAGGGGTGGGAGGGCAGGGCCTCCACCAGGGACATCCAGGGACATCCAGGACAGGCAGCCTTGCACCAGGCCTGGCTGGGCCACGTTTGGCCTCTGCAGTTTCCCTGCTGCCCCCTCCACACCTCCTGCTGCTGCTGCTGCTGCTGCTGCTGCTCTGTCACCTTGCTGCTCTGTCGCCCATTGTCAGCCCGCAGGGCCCCCGCTGCTGCCACTGCCGCCGCTGGCCCCCCTACCTCCGGCACTGCAGCTGAGCCTTCCTCTGCCCTGTTGCTGCCAGTGGCTCTCAAGACCTAGCCAGCTCAGGCCCGGCAGCAGCTCAAGGCTGTGCACCTCGAAGCACCGCAGGTCAGCAGCAGCGCAGCCTTGAGCAGCTCAGGCCTGGCAGCAGGTGGACCCTGTGCACCTCAGAGCACCGCAGGTCAGCCGCAGCAGCGCACCTGGCCCAGCTTCTGCAGCTGCTCAATGGCAGCTGGCCGGTACACGTCAGTGGCCACCATGAGCACACTCTTCTTCTGCTTCAGGAGGTACAGGGCCAGCTTGCCGCAGGCCGTGGTCTTGCCCACACCCTGCAAGGCAATAGGCCAAGGCACACAGTGGCCTCACAGGCCCTTGGCTCTGTGTAGCCCCTGGCCCCGGCCCCCTGGCCCAGCCACCTCCCCAACCCTTGCCCCACCACCTCCTGCTGGCCTGCTCCCCCTGCCGCTACACTGGCCCTTGCTTCTCTAAAGCCCCTAGCCCCGACCCCTGGCCCCGGACCCTGGCGCCTGCCCCTGGCTCCTCCTCCCCGCCAACGCCCTGCAGGGTGGCCGGCCAACGCCCTGGACCTTGCACCAGGACCCACACTCTGACATGGGCATGGACACACAGGGACATGGACACACAGGGATACACATGGGCATGGATAGCCTGGGTGCCGCTGCGACCGGCCGAGGCACTGGCCATCCTCACCAGGACCCCAGCAACACCAACAGAGTCACACGAACTCACACGCACAGCGTCATGAGAGCCTGCAGGACCTGAGACTGCAGCGTCAAAAGGACTCAGCCTGAGCGCTGCAGCAATGCCAACAGGTGACTGCCGTGTAATGATGATGATGATACATGCCAGACCTTGCATATGAAGCGCCCCTGAGGCCCCTGCCCCTGAGGCCCCTGCGCATGTGGCCCTGCCCCTGAGTCCCCAGCCCCTGTGGCCCCTGCCCCTGCTCCCCTGCTGCTGGCCTGCTCCCCCTGCCGCCCATCCGCCACTGGCACCCCAGCTGGCACCGCGCAGTGAGGGCCCGCTCCGCCCCTGCCCTGGCGCAGCCCACCTGCAGGCCGGCCATGAGGATGACCTGCGGGAAGCCTGGCTCCAGGTCCTTGCTGCCCCGGCTGCCCATCAGCTCCACCAGGGCATCATTCACCACCTTGACAAACTGGACGTCTGGGTTCACGCCAGAGATCACCTGCAATGCCACCACCACCACCGTCACCACCGTCACCACTGTCACCATCACCGTCACCACCGTCACCACCGTCACCACCACCGTTACCACCGCCAGCAGGCAGGCACCCCTCACCATCACGGGCGGCAGCAGCAGCAGGGACCTGCTGGGTATTCCGCCACCCCTGCCACCTTGCACCCATCCACATCAGCCAGCTGTGCCTGTCCAGCCCCTGCCATCAGCGTCCACCCATGGTGGGCTGCTGGAGGCGTGCAGTGCAGCAGCAGCCCAGGAGCACCAGTCCCACTACGGCTGGAGGGCTCTCACTCAGCCACACTCACTCCTCCTTGAGTGCGGCACAGGCTAAGGCTGAGGCCCAGGTGGCACACGTCAGAGCAAGGCCTGCCAGCTGCAGTGGGGGAGCCTGGCTGTTGAACAGCTGCTGGCAGAGCTGGACTACAGCCAGGGCGCTGCCGCTGTGCAGGGCTGTGCTGGGGTGGGGTGACACCCAGGGCGCTCCCGACATGCAGGGCTCTGCAGCTGGCAAGTGGCAGGGCTGGTGCTATTGGAGCTGAGTGCGTCTGCTGCCGCCCCAGCCTGCATGGCCGCCTTGCATTGCCAGGCCTGCTAGGGCTGCATGCCTATGACGGCGATGGCCTGCACCGCTGAGTCCCAGCAGCCTTGTGAGTCACGCTTGTGGGGCAGGTTGAGCTGCACTGCCTGGTCCCTTACCTCTGTGCCCAGTGCCCGCTCCTCCACTTTCTTGACGAAACGCCGCACCACTGGCAGGCTGACATCTGCCTCCAGCAGGGCCCTCCTTATCTCTTTCAGAGGCTCCTTGATGTTCTCTGCGGTCAGCTTGTCAGTCCCTGTCATGAGTTTGCGGGCTCGCTCCATGCTGCGGCTGAGTGAGTCGAACATTGCTGCGCGTGTCTGCACCGCGCCAGCTCGGCCCTGCGCAGCACGTGGAAGCGAGACGTGGACCGCTGCCTGGCGCAGTACTGATGAGGATACTGTGTTTACCCTGCTGGGTAGCAGTGTCGGTCGCACTGCAGTGAATGGTCGCCTCGTCGCACAACGGTTCGGGCATTGTCTTTGCTCCCTAAAACACAGCCCTCGCCTTGTGTGCATCATCATCGTGACAGTCGCGTTTGGCTGCTACTTGGCCTTGCGACATGGGCATTGGTGCTTTATTGCATAGTGACATAATCTGGAATACGACCTTTGTCTATACCGCAATGTGATTGGCACTTCTCGCAACAGCTGGAGATGTTTGAATGGATGTAAGCATGCATGTATGGCTCTAGGCATCTTTGCAACGTCAATGCACCTAACTTCCCCCAATACGTGTTGTCCACAGCTGTCTAGAACAAGCTAGGGGCTTGATGGCCACCAAGACTACAATGCGCCTTGCAGGCTGGACCCGTAGCAGAGTGGAACCTGCATCGGGAAGATCCTGCATTGGTGCGCTTGCCTCCACGCCATGTCAGCCCAAACATGCCAGCGTCGCGCGGGCCAGCGTCGCACAGTTTGCGATGGTTCAGCAGGCACCTGGACGCCCTGTGGCCATGGCCGGCAATCGGTGGCCGTGACGAGAGTTGGGCTCTACAAGGTGGTGCTGGTTGACGAGTTGCGGACCACTGCGGTCAGCGCCAGCCCCCGCTTGCCCGACACGTCGTACCGGCTGTTGTTGCCGGTGTTTAGCGACGCAACACACTAGCAACTCCGCGGATTGATGGGCTGCCCACTCGACACCCTGGCGTCAAGTTCGCGGTCCGCGACGTAAGGTAGCACAAGAACGATAGCTTGAGGGCTTGGTAGCTTTGCTGCACTGCTGCCCCACCAGAGCCTTTGTAACCCAGCTGGTTCATCGTAAGAACACAATCATCACAGTCATCTTAACAGAAGCAGTCAGGCACCACTGATGCACCCTAACCATGACAAGCAGCCTGTCCACCAGCACTCGGCGGCAGCAGTCAGGCTCCACCCATCAGAGATCAATACCCAGAGATCAATCTGTTGTTGATGCAGTGTGCGACCTCCGGCTCTACCTGCAACTCCCGGTACACTCTCGGATGGGCACCTCTGGCCACCCGTTCCTAGGCAACCCTGAGACCGTGTGCAATGTACCTCCACTCGGTAAGATCATCGATTCTCCTTCGACCGTCACGCGCATGGGCACTAGAGCATGACCCGGTTTGTTAACCCAAAGCTAACATGGGTTAACCAAGGGAGGAAAGTTAACAAATTGTTAACACGACCGCCAGGTCGCGCTCCGCAGTCGCGATGGAAGGCGAAGCAACCGCGACCCCAATCTTCGAACACGCAGCCTTTCCGCAAAGCGAAGCTATACGCAGAGCTACAGTGCTCGGCCGGTGTTTCACTATGATGTAACTCTGCTTGGAGCAGGCCATGGCTGGTCGGCTGTAGCTTTGGGGGTTGGCTGTAGCTTTGGGGGCAATTCTTTACATGGCGACGAACAAGGACGCTATTGTCCCGGTAGTTGGGGTGGTGGCAAGGATGATGGCGTCAAGCATCGCAAGCGCAAATGCACAAAGTGCACCGTGCAAGTCAGTCGTGCAAGTCGTGCAAGTCAGGCTGCGGGGCTATTCAGGCTAACTAGTCAAGCACTCTCCGCACTAGCGGGACTAGCTAAGCATAGCGGGACCACAGCTCTCTATGGCGCTCTACCGGGGGGCTACAGCTCTCTATGGCGCAGGCTCCAGGAGGCACATTAGTCGATGCTAGGCGCAACGAGCCGTGTAGGAAGTCGCTGCAACAAAAGGACCACAATGGCTGCGCGGCTTACTCAGCGGCTTGCTTAGCGGCTCAGAGGCAAAGCCCACATCAACACCAATGTTCTCAATGAAGCCCATTGCCTGGCTGGGCTTAGATGTCGGGAGCGTATTGCTGCCTATTCGTGTATGTTATATACCGGGAAACCTCTGCCAAACCCCCATCGCACTCCGGGTCGTCAGGGTGTTAGGCTCAAGGCGTTAACGTTACGTTAACAATTTGTTAACCCACGTTAACAGGCCCAGACATCAGGATGTTAACGTTAACAGTCGTGCCCTAATGGGCACCCTCAGTTTGCCAAGCACCGCCAAAGGCACGTCCCCCACGTCGTTCAGCGGCCATGTCCACGTGTGCGCACAGATGTAGTGTTACAGTGCTGCTTTGAACCTAGTTTGCATGATCTTTGAATGCGCCTGCAGGTCTTTCCAGCCCTGCATGATAGATCTTGTGTTGCATGCGGGATTTTAACTAAAGTATCTTCTGTCAGTTGTTAGTTGATCTTTGCTGATTTAATGTCTAGCATTGCTTATTGTAAGTACTTGGAGCTTCCCAGAACAAAGCACCAGTCACCTCCGTGCAGTTCCGTCTGCAAGTCGTCTCCTGGAATCACCCGTCCGGTCAAGCGTCTTCTCTCAAGAGTACGCAGGCCACTAGTATTGCAGTTGCTCAGCTGTTCCGTCAGCTACTAACCGCAGAATCTCGTATAGTCAGCCATGTATCCTGCTGTCCCGGCTATACTCTAACATTTGGTTTCCACGTTTTCGATCATCGGCCTTTGCAGTGCACAACGAGCACCCAGACGACTTCGACGTCTTGGAGTTACTCGGGATCAAGGACGGAGCTCCGACCCCCGAAGCACCTGCAGTTTCAGCTGCGAACCCACCAGCTCCGACTGCAGGTTAGTGCACCCAGTGGCTTTCATCGCCACGCCCACCTGCGCTAGATAGCAGTACAAGTGACTGCGTGCAGTGTTTGAACCTGCGAAAGCAGTGCCTTTACCTGTGCGAACAGTGTTTCACCTGCGCAAGCAGTGCTCACCTGCGAAAGCAGCGTTTTACCCGTGCAAACGGTGCCTACCTGCTTTTTGCAGCGCGCGCGACTACCAGGAAGCACACGCCCATCCCAGTACCTGACTTCAGTGCAACATCGACTGTGGTGACGACCGTACCAGTGACCGTACCGCCTCCTGCCCAGCCGCAACCCCACCACCGCCCAGTCCAGACATCCAGTTCCAACCCGTGCCAGCTGTGCGCGAAGTTTCGGCTGCAGCGGACTACCATCACGCAACTAGCCACGAGCTACGTAGTCAAGTGGCTGGTTTGCAGCAGATCATCAACAACATAGCCGTTGGTAGGGCCACTATTCCATTTGCATACCCACAACCCATACCATACCCACACCCAGTCACAGTCCCACCACCAGCTCAGGCTGTGAACACAAACAGCCAGGCAGCTCAGAGACGCCAGGCAGCCAAGGCAGCTAGGCGTGGATAGATGGAGACCCCCATGACTGAAGCACAGAGCACGACCATAACTGCAAGACCAGCACAATCAGCATGCACAACCATACACTTCTTGCACAACCTTCCAATCTGCTCCTTGCAGCGCCCCTACACAACCTGCCCTATACATAGCCTCATCTCTATCAACACAACCAGCCTGCTCAAGCAGAGAACACATAGCTGCACTCCTGCCCTAAGTAGAGACACCTTACAATGGCAGCACATACCTACATACCTAGCCTACATCACCTTGCTCAAGCAGATGACAGTACCCTGCAGTGCACCAGCCTGCAGAGAGCCACAACACACAGCTACACTCCTACAAATTAGTCCCTGCGTTTTTCCCTGCGCTTTTGTCAACCTTGTCCAAATGGGCTGAAACTTGGCCAGTTGGTAGCTTGTGATGTAAGGATTCCATCCCAAAAGAAATCAGGTCAAAAAAATTAAAGGCGGAGGCTGGGCGGCCCGTGGCGTTCACGCAGGGACGGATGCAGGGATGGAGGGGGGGGCGCAGGGACGAGTGCAGGGATGGAATCCTTACATCACAAGCTACCAACTGGCCAAGTTTCAGCCCATTTGGACAAGGTTGACAAAAGCGCAGGGAAGAACGCAGGGACTAATTTGTAGGAGTGTATATAAGTCTGAGTTCAACCTACCAGGCATCGTCTCAATTTGACAGAAACGACAAGCAGGGCAAAGTGGCATGGGGGCCAGCCCAGTAGTCATATCTCGACGTCTGGCATGCACTCTCATCTGACCCATTCGCCACCCCTCGCCGCTTCTCCAACCCACAGTTCTGTCGACTGTCGACATCGCTCATGTTAGATTCGGTCGACGCACTTGTAGCCGGAGCCCCACAGCGGAGCCCCACAGCGGAGCCCCACAGCGGAGAGCTCGGTAGCCTTTCTCCGCTTCTATGAGGAAAACACGCAGTAAGTTGTCCTCGCACCGCACCTGCAGCACAGTCGCATCGTTGCACATCCCGCATCAGGCGAGACCTCGCATCGTTGCACCGCAGGCAGTCCCATTACACCCTGTTGGCATCAGCCACAGCGACGACACCCAGCACAGCTCTAGCTTCATTTCACCCTGCTGGCTTCAGCCACAGATACCATTAGCTACAGCCTACATTCCTGCATTCCTTGCAGAGAACATCATACACAACATGGCAGCAGAGCTACCCAGCCCAGCAGCCTGCCAGAACACTCAAGCCGCTTAGCTACACAGCATGCGCACATCATGGCAGCCCAGGTAACACCTGAGGTAGCACACAACAACGGCACGGGGCAAAGCGATCATGCATTTGCCTAGGGTTGCAGCCTCCTTGCTGCTTCTCTCATGTTCACTCATGCATGGGCCACGGGACCGGAGTCGCTCTCCGCAACCCATCCTCAACTGCAGATCATTGAATTGCAATCAGCGGCTGCAGATCCACGGTACCAGCGCCTCCTAGCGGCTGCACTGGCTGGCAAATCACGCCAGTTTAAATCCAGGGAAACCTCATGTACCACATTGGACGGGGGACTCGCCGGCTTTACATCCCGGTGGGACCCATGCGCACCGCCCTTCTCCGTGAAGCACATGACATCCCCATCTCCCGGACATCTCGGTAGGGACAAAACCCTACGCACAACTATCACGCCATTTCTTCCGGCCCCGCATGGCAGCATCAGTTTACAACTACGTCCGCACCTGCACACACTGCCAACGAAACAAATCCAACACAGCCAAACCAATCGGTCTCCTTCATCCCCTACTTGTTCATCAGCACCGCTGGGAACATGTTAGCATGGACCTCATCACTCAGCTGCCCTCCACTACAGCTGGACACGATGCCATTGTCTTTGTCGACAAGCTCACCAAAATGATCCACGCTGTCCCACTTCCGCCACTCTGTTCAAGCACTATGCAGCCGGCATGGACTGATCACCCATTGCAACCTACGCTGAACACAACTACCACATCTTCTGTTTCTCAGTTTTTGTCACGATGGTTTCTTCGGTCAGCTTTGGAGGAGGAGGAGAACGAGACGACGGTCAGCTCAAGACTCTGATTTTATAGTTTAAGCACGGGTTGCATAGAGCTCGATGCATTTGCTTGTCTGTTGCATGTAGCTTCAAGTCTGTTCCTGTCTGCCCGTCATTGCCTGCCTGTCCATGCCTGTTGTTGTTAAACATGATTGACCTCAAAACTGCCAGCTCCGGGACGTAGCTTTTTGGAGTGGGGGAGAGTGTTACAGTGCTGCTTTGAACCTAGTTTGCATGATCTTTGAATGCGCCTGCAGGTCTTTCCAGCCCTGCATGATAGATCTTGTGTTGCATGCGGGATTTTAACTAAAGTATCTTCTGTCAGTTGTTAGTTGATCTTTGCTGATTTAATGTCTAGCATTGCTTATTGTAAGTACTTGGAGCTTCCCAGAACAAAGCACCAGTCACCTCCGTGCAGTTCCGTCTGCAAGTCGTCTCCTGGAATCACCCGTCTGGTCAAGCGTCTTCTCTCAAGAGTACGCAGGCCACTAGTATTGCAGTTGCTCAGCTGTTCCGTCAGCTACTAACCGCAGAATCTCGTATAGTCAGCCATGTATCCTGCTGTCCCGGCTATACTCTAACATGTAGGCCATCTGCGCCAGGAACTCGTCAAGGCTCTAGGAGTTCTTCATCAAGTTGCACGTGGATGACAAGGAAGGACAGAGGGGACGCCTCTTCTGTGGTTTGATGGTGGGAGCAGGCCGCGCCCCAGGCGGTAGCTCCTCCTTAATGCACGCCGGTGAATGCCGGAGTAGTCTTCTTCTTCTTCTTCTTCTAGCAAGGAAGGACATCGAACCCGTCACGCAGCCCCACCAGGCCAAGGCTGTTCATGGTAGACATCGACGACTACAACGACGTGAGGTACAAGATGGCAAGCTATGACTTCAACAAGGGTGTACGTTGTTCGGCGAGTAGATATCGCTGGAGTCCAACCGGTCGATGCCCACCGCTGGGCATCGACCGCACAGGAAGCAGCTCGCCGCCCAAAGGTTCACCTTGAAAGCAGACACGAGCACGAGCTGGAGCATCAACGGCGTGGGTAAGTGGCTTAGGCACACTCGACCCACCTTCTATTCTGACGTGAGCAGGTTCGTCTTCTCTTTTGGAGGCGCTCGCCGCCGGTGCGATACCAATGGGAGGCGGCTCCGAGAACTGGCGGCGGTAAGAACTGCTGCGCCAAGCCTCCTGTAGGTCGCCACACTGTGCGTTGCGTGCAGGAACTCGTCCTCCTGTAAGCAACCCTTCATGGTGTTGCGGGTCGGGCAACACGGTTGGGTGTTGGCGTCGTTGTACCCCTCCTTCAAGTCGGTCCGGTCCAAACCGTTCAGGTAAACGCATTCCGATGAAAGGACGTACGCGCAGTAGTGACAGGGAAGCAGCAGCTTGCACCGCATCAGGTTCCCCTCGGCCTCGCCCTCCGCGAATGATACACCCCGGTTCTGGGCAGATGCCTTGATGTTGGCGAGCCGACTTGTGGGGTTCGTGGCATTCTTGTTGTTATGCTTCCGCCCGGCCAGTCGCGCTGCCCCGAGATTCTCCCTTCGCCGAGCCGCTTGGGTCACCCTGTGCTGAGCGAGGAACGCCTCCTCATTCTCTGCTTTCGCCGCTGCTGTGGCCGCCACATAGCTGTTATGCTTTCGCTTTTTTTGCAATCATCGCAGTTGCCCTTCCAGCGCCCCCTTCTTTTTGCCGTTTCATTACTCCATGAGAACTTGACGTGCTCGCTAGGACCCAGGCCGCAAGCGCCGCACGCAGAAGGCTGCGCCACCTCGTTTTGGCTGCGCGGGACATAACCTGGCTTAGATAGCCTGGCTACAGTCATCTCAACGACACATGCTTTGCACGAGCCAAACGGACGCCCACTGGTGGGCCGGAGGTGGAAGTCAACAAGTGGTTTCGTTAGCTGGCACCGTTTGCACATAGTGCAGCGCACATCGCAGTCCGACTGTGTGTCGCTGCACTATGTGTGCGACTGGTGTCAGCTAACGAAACCACTTGTTGACTTCCACCTCCGGCCCACCAGTGGGCGTCCGTTTGGCTAGTGCAAAGCATGTGTCGTCGAGATGACTGTAGCCAGGCTATCTAAGCCAGGTTATGTCCCGCGCAGCCAAAACGAGGTGGCGCAGCCTTCTGCGTGCGGCGCTTGCGGCCTGGGTCCTAGCGAGCACGTCAAGTTCTCATGGAGTAATGAAACGGCAAAAAGAAGGGGGCGCTGGAAGGGCAACTGCGATGATTGCAAAAAAAGCGAAAGCATAACAGCTATGTGGCGGCCACAGCAGCGGCGAAAGCAGAGAATGAGGAGGCGTTCCTCGCTCAGCACAGGGTGACCCAAGCGGCGCGGCGCAGGGAGAATCCCGAGGCAGCGCGACTGGCCGGGCGGAAGCATAACAACAAGAATGCCACGAGCCCCACAAGTCGGCTCGCCAACATCAAGGCATCTGCCCAGAACCGGGGTGTATCATTCGCGGAGGGCGAGGCCGAGGGGAACCTGATGCGGTGCAAGCTGCTGCTTCCCTGTCACTACTGCGCGTACGTCCTTTCATCGGAATGCGTTTACCTGAACGGTTTGGACCGGACCGACTTGAAGGAGGGGTACAACGACGCCAACACCCAACCGTGTTGCCCGACCCGCAACACCATGAAGGGTTGCTTACAGGAGGACGAGTTCCTGCACGCAACGCACAGTGTGGCGACCTACAGGAGGCTTGGCGCAGCAGTTCTTACCGCCGCCAGTTCTCGGAGCCGCCTCCCATTGGTATCGCACCGGCGGCGAGCGCCTCCAAAAGAGAAGACGAACCTGCTCACGTCAGAATAGAAGGTGGGTCGAGTGTGCCTAAGCCACTTACCCACGCCGTTGATGCTCCAGCTCGTGCTCGTGTCTGCTTTCAAGGTGAACCTTTGGGCGGCGAGCTGCTTCCTGTGCGGTCGATGCCCAGCGGTGGGCATCGACCGGTTGGACTCCAGCGATATCTACTCGCCGAACAACGTACACCCTTGTTGAAGTCATAGCTTGCCATCTTGTACCTCACGTCGTTGTAGTCGTCGATGTCTACCATGAACAGCCTTGGCCTGGTGGGGCTGCGTGACGGGTTCGACGTCCTTCCTTGCCATCCACGTGCAACATGATGAAGAACTCCTGGAGCCTTGACGAGTTTTTGGCGCAGATGGCCTACATCTATGCGCACACATGGACCGCCGAACGACGTGGGGGACGTGCCTTTGACGGTGCTTGGCAAACTGAGGGTGCCCATGCGCGTGACGGTCGAGAGCACTATCGAGAGCACAGCTTTAAGCATATGCAGTCCAATCCGACCCAAAAAGCGAAGGACACTCCCAATGCCATCTTCGGCGACAATTGACAATTGACAAATGCCGCCCATGCTGCAGCCACCCCAGCACCCAATCTCGAGGTGCGCGAGCTAGCGCAGGTCTATGTACAAGTGACATCAATTACAAGTCGATCCGTCGCTGCGCTCGCGCTGGCATACCCAAGTGGTCCAGCACTCGTACGGTGAGCCCCTCGGCCGGCGACACATCGCCCAGTGCTCGTCGCTGAGCACTGCCTCGTCCGAGATGCAGGCCCATGGTCTTTTGGATGGCTTCGTCTGCGGCGCAATGCGGGGGCATGCATGCAACTACATGGTGCACCGTGAAATGCGTGACATCGAGGTGTGAAGAGGAATAGCAAAGCACAACAGAATAGCAGAGCGGCGCGGAGCTCACTGCATGACCCTCGGTTGCAATGTGGCCGGCTGGAAGAGACCGCATACCTCTGCCTCTGCATACATCCCCTTGATGAGTTGCACACGAGCTCAGACACCCTGCACTAGCCATGGTTGAAGCCATAAGCTCTGCCACACCAGCCTACCCCACTGCTGCCGCGCCGCCTCACCCCTGCGTGCAAACCCCTCACATCATAGCCCACCTACGCGCGTCTGCCTCATCCAGCCCCCCATGCACCACAGCGCCAGCAGTGAGCCACCTAGGGCCAACCGCACCTAAGCCACCCTACCCAGCCTTCTGCACCTTCCCTTCCCACCCCTAGGCATCGGCCCTGGTCCTGGGCATCATCGCGCCTCCATAGGTTCTCCGCACCAAGGGATAGGCCCACCCACGTCACCCTCAGGCTTAGGTGCACCTAGGGGCCCCTCCCCAACCCCTTACATCCCCCTTAGCCCAGCCCCTTACATCCCCCTTTACCCCCTGCATCCCCCTTAGCCACCGAGGGTCCTTTCTACCTCTAGACACCCGCCGAGGCAAGGACCATATCGCCATGACATGGGCAGTCAGCACCAGGGGCTGCAGGCCACAGCCTCACCAACCCAAGGTCACTCCTCACCAGCCTCACAGCCCAACGGCATTGCCTGACGCAACATGCACAGCCGCTACAGGCCACAGGCGTCAGCCTCAGCTCACCTAGTCGGAAGCCCAGCAGGTCCTTTCGCGTGACGATGCCGCGCACGTGGTTGTGCTGGTCTATGACTATGAGGTGGCGCAAGCCCATGGTCCGAAACAGGATGTAGGTGCGCTCTACACTGAAGCTGTCGGGCACCTGCACACCAGGCACACCGGGCAGGTCGGGCTGGTTGCCAGGCTGGTGGCCAGGGAGGTGGGCCTGGGAGGTTGGGAGCAGGAGGGAGGCCGGTGGCCAAGGCAATGAGCAATTCATAGGCTCCACTCCCTGCTCTGCCAGACCCACTCCAAGCCCTTCTTGCCTACCTACCTGCTCAGCCCCTGTGAAGGCCCCTGTGGGGTCTGACATGGCAGCCAAGGGGCTGGGTGGAAGCTGGGGTGTAGGTTTTGACGGCGTGGGACAGCCTGCGCCCTGGATGTTGGGCTGCCATGCCGACACGCACCACGAAGCTTGAAGTGTTGGTGTAGGGCAGCAGGTCCACACTCATCTCGTCGATGTCGCCTGACGCGACCCCCGCGGCACTGCCTCGCGATCCCCGCGGGACCACACTCGCGACTGGCGCCGCTGAGCCCGCCGCCCACCCCTGCACACACAGCAGTCGACCCACGCTCCAGACACTGACCCATGCCTGCTTTTCTAGGCCCCAACCCACCATGGGCCAGGCCTGGTCGGGTCGATCAGAGTCGGTTAGGGCCAGTTAAAGTCGGTTTGGGTTGGTTAGGGCTCCCAAGCCTCCTAACCCCACTATGAGCTACCTGCACCCAGCCCCTGTCCCTCCTCTACCAGTGCCCTCCATGCTGGCTGTGCTGTGCTTAGTCAAGACACTGCACCCGTAGCACCCGGCCTGTACCTTTCCTACTGCAGCTAATGTGTTGATACACATGCCATATTCATAGCAAGGGCAGGGCAGGCGGGCGGGCAGGTGGATCTGGGGGCAGTGTCAGGCAGGCCGTCCCCCTCCCTCCATTCACCTGCCAGCGCTATGCTGTTCGCCATCTCCCGCTGCAGGGCCACCATCTGCTGCTCATGCACACTGCGCTGGGCCAGCACCGGGTCCATCATGCGCCGGTTCAGCTCGCTCCACCCAACCTGGCAGGGCATGGGGCAAGGCGAAGAACAGTGTCAGTGTGAGGGCAGCTGATGACGAGGCAAAGCCTAGTCCTCACACTGATGACGCGGCAGCAGCGGCAGCGGCAGCAGCAGCAGGCTGTGCCGGGCTTGGCAGCGTGGCAGCTTCCCACCTGCCGCCAGGCAGGTGCCTGGCAGCTTCCTGAGTGACCTACATGTGAGTGTGAGGGCCATGACCTACCTGCAGGCCCTCTGACCTGCCTTCCAACACGATGCGCTGCAGCAGCGCCATCAGGTGGCTGCGGGTGATCAGGCCCACCACCACCTGCGGCCAGGATGAGGCAGGGCAGCGGGGCAGGGGTGGGAGCAGGCAGCCTGGCAGCGGGCAGCAGTGGGGGTGTGTGATGAGGAGTGATGTGAGGTGATGGGGGTGTGACCTCACGCCCACCAGTGTGTGATAAGCCACAGTTGTTACCTGACCATCCCCGGTAATATTGACTTAACACCTCAGGTCACTCTTTTATGCATGCATGCATGCATACATGCCAGCCATGCCTGCTGTGTTCAGTCAGCCCTGCCTGGCTGCTGCCCTGCCAGCTGCTTTGCCTGGCTGCCCTGACAGCTGGCTGGTGGCTGCAGCTGAGCCCGCTGCTGCCCACCTGGCCTGAGGCGCTGTCCTTGACCACTGGGAAACCGTTGTGCGTCACGCCCCGTAGCGCCTCAGTAATCTCTTTCACCTGGCCAATGCAGGGGAGAGTGAGACATGGCCTGCTGGCAGCACGCTTCGAATGTGGGTCATTTAACTCAGGTGCACCAAGGGCAGGCCAGCAGGCAGCCAACCAGACCAACAGGCTGGGCGACAGAGGCAAGTGGGCGGGTGAGCCATGCGGTGCCACATGGAGATCAGGCTGCATACAGAGTGCAGGCAAGGCCACAGCATGGTAGGGGCCCAGCCCAGCCCAGCCCAGCCCAGCCCAGCCCAGCCCAGCCCAGCCCAGCCCAGCCCAGCCCAGCCCAGCCCAGCCCAGCCCAGCCCAGCCCAGCCCAGCCCAGCCCAGCCCAGCCCAGCCCAGCCCAGCCCAGCCCAGCCCAGCCCAGCCCAGCCCTGCACAGCCCAGCCCAGCCCAGCCCAGCCCTGCACAGCATGTGTCCAGCAGCATCTTGACTGTTGGTGCTGCTGCCCCCTCCCCCTTGATCGCCAGCCAGCAGCCCGGGGGCCCCATGCAGCGCCCTGCGGTCACACCTTCATCTGGTGACGAAGTGTGACCACCGGGCTGTGCATGACCATGGACACGGGGATGAGGTCCAGCGAGTACTTGCTGGTGGGCTCAGGGGGGGAGGAAGGGCACACACTTGACTGCCAGCAGGCCGTGGTACAGGCTGTGGCTCACAGCGTCCGCCACCCACTTGGCCTGCAGCCACCGGTGTGCATACATCTGCTGGCGCCTAGTCTAAGCCACCCACTGGGCCGGCAGCAAGGCGCGTGCAGTCAGGTGCAACCAGGGGCGGCTGGACATGCCTGGTGCTGCCAGGCAAGCAAGCATGCAAGCAAGCATGCAAGCCTTGGCCCAAGGGGGGAGGCTGGCAGGCTCAGCACAGGCTGGGGCAGGTCTGGTGCGTCACGACCAAGCAGTGGGACAGTCCGCCCAGCCTGTGCTCAGCTGTAGTTCAGCCTACAGCCACTCCTTTCAACACCCTTGACCCCTCACCCTCACCC